>JAMXBD010000998.1:0-531887 GCA_024138025.1 Combretum micranthum | reverse complement strand
GTTTACCTTACTTAAACTGTTTTAGAGGTATCTAATCCTTCCCCAAAGCTTGATACAAATCCTAAGTTAATTGGAACATAGTTTAAGGTAGAGTTTAACATATAAACTCACTTTAAAACGAATTTGAACTTACCTCTTTTTGTTCTTCCTAAGCTTGTGGTTATGTTCTTTGTTGAAGTTTGTTAATGGCTATATTTGTGTTGTTGCTTTGAATGTATTTTGAGTGTGTTTTGTGCTTGAAATATGGCTATGTTTATATGTATTTTGCGTGTGTTTTGAGCTGTTGTTGTTGTATTTTTGAGTGCTTTGTTTGTTTTTCTCATTAAATGTCTTATATGTATTATTTATATATAGGAGAAGAAAAGTGGCAGCAACTTGGCCGAAATGGACAATTCCTCCACCGAATTTCAGCTCCAATTTGCATGTTTCTTCATGCATTTAAAATAGTGTTGAGTTATGTTGTTTTGATTGGTTTTTGGGTGATTTTTCTTGACTTTGGTTGCTCCTTTTTTACTCTTGTTATGCAATATTTCAGCTGGCAAATAGGAGGAGATTTTAGCAGCATTGCATATCCAATTTGCACCAAAAAGTGAAGAAAAATTAATTTAATATTATTTAGTTAATTATTTATCTTGGTTTTCTTATTAAGTTAAACGAGTACAAATATATCAATTATTTAGGAGTTTTGTATTCATATATTTACTTAAAGTTTCTAAAATTTTTCTAGATTATTTTTTAGTTAAAATATGCATTTATAGTTTACGTAATTAAAATTTTCTTAGTCCAGTAAGTTAAATTAGGATTTTAGTTCCCATAGGTTTAAAATTTCCTAACTAGAACAATAATGATCTAAATATTTTTCTAAAGTCTAGATTATTAGTGATAGATCTGTTTTTGTTTCTATCGCATATTTATAATATTAGGAGTTCATATTTTGGTTATCATTTCATAATCAATAGGTTCTAAAAAGGAGCTATCTTTTATTGATTTTGGAATGTAGAGATACTTTTTAACTATATCTTGAGTTATTTTTTAAGATACGAAATCTTATCTTTGGTATCCTTTAGGGTCAAAGAATTTTCTATTTAGAGTTTTAAAGTTATAAATGAGTTTATTACTACTCATAGGTTTATTCTAGAGTTTTTATTTGCTTATAAGTTTAATATCTATTTTACGTTTACTATTTATTTATTTTACTAGTCATAAAGATACTCGAGTTACAATGGTTAAATTTGAATTTCATTCTCTTTAATCACAAAATATTCTAACTAAGTATTGGTATAATTCAAATATTTAGTTAGGGTTTAGATTCTTTAGTATTGATCAATTTATGATCTTTTTACATATTTCATAATTGTAGTGATTTATTTTTAATCTATCTTTTTATAACCAATAGGTTTTAGAAATTAATCGTCTTTTATTTTTATTTTCAAATTTAGGGTTAACTGTGATTATTTGTTGAGTAATTGATTTGTGTTGCAAAATTATGTCCTAAGAATTATTGAATTTTAATAATTGTAAATGAAATAAGATATTAGAGATAACTTGATATTCATTGTATCATTATTAAGATCTTATTTTTCCAAATATTGAACTTAAGAAAAGAAATTTTAGATTTTAAAGTAATGATCGATTTATCATCGATTATTATTTTTTTATACTTTAATAATTTTAATTTGCAAAAAATTGGGAGTGATTTCTGTGACTTTTTATTATAATTCTTCATGATTCTTTATTTTATTTTTAATAATTATTACAATCAAGTATGTAAAATTAGGGGAATTACAAAACATCCATTTGAAAACAATAAAAATAAAATGTAAAAACAATAAGAATAATATGAAACAAACAAAACACATAGATGATAAAGAGGCATCAAGCATTTAAACATTATAAACCAAGGCTTTATAAATCAAACATTAGTTATAGCAATAGCCCAAGAATGAAAACAGAGGACTCTAACGAAGAATAAGAAGAGCGAACAAAAACAAGATTAAGTAATGAAAATTGTGCAATGATCATTATTCTATTATGCGAGGCTATTTATATTTAACAAACGCACAAGAATGTATCTCTGTTCTAACTATGCACATTTATGCTAATTTGCATGTTTCTCATAAATAAAACATACTATGATTACAATTCTTTCTATACCCCCTAGTTGGAATAGGTACAAAACCCGACTTTGACAACCGAAAAAGAAGTTGAGTTTCTTCTAAAGCTTTAGTAAACAAATAAGCAAGTTGTAGATGTGTAGACACATGTTGAATTTAAAGGAACCCATTTGCAATCTGATCTCTTGTGAAATGAATATCAACATCAATGTATTTAGTTTGCCCATGCAAACAAGGATTTTCAATGATTAATTGGGCAAATCTACTATCAAAATGAAGTATAACTGACAAAGGAGTATGAATATAAAAATCACTCAACAAATGTGATAACCCAACAATTCCATTATTCTGGAAGCCATACTCCTATATTCAACTTCTATAGAAGAAGTTAAAATAGTAGCTAGTTTCTTAGTTTACCAAGAAACCAAAGAATCACCAAGAAACATATAATATCCACTAAGAGACTTTCTATCAATTACATAAGCACCTCAGTCTGCATCAACAAAACCCCTCAAATTCAAAGAAGAACTAGATAGATGAAACAATCCTTTGTTAAAAGACTTTCAAATACTTTAAAACATGTAATGTAGCTTGATAATGTGTGGTATGGGGTTAGAAGACAAATTGACTTAATTGTTCATATAAAAGGAAGTGTTTGGTCTAATGATGGTCAATATAACATTTGACCAACCAAATGCCTAAACACTGATATATCAGACAACAGTATGACATCCTCATGATTTAAACACAACCTAGGTAAGTAAGGCACTCTTGTTGTTTTGGGACCTGTGAGCCTGCAATCTATCAAAATATCTAGCAAATATTTGAGCTGGTTTAACACAAAACTTAGCCTCTATTCGACAAACCTTAATGGTTAAAAAAATTTTGCATCGCCTAAGTCTTTGATATTGTATGCATGATGAATAGAAGTCTTAACATAAGCAATGACCTCAAGTGAATTTCCAACTGCAACAACATCATCAATATACACTAAAATAGTAGTAAACTCATCCCATTTACTCATGTAAATGAAGAATAGACATTCTACGATTGTATAAAACTAAGAGAAGAAATGAACCAAGTAAATTCATTATTTCATTGTCGAGAAGCTTGTTTTAATCCATATAATGAACGAATAAGTTTGCAAGCATGGCTAAAAGATATAAAGTCATAACCATTAGGCGGATTCATATAAATCTCTTCATCTAGATATCTATGCAAAAAAGCATTATTAATATCTAATTGATTAACATGCCATTGTTTCATTGCTAATATTACTAATAACAACATGATAGTTGTTGATTTAGCCACAGGAGAAAATGTGTGAGTATACTCAACATCCTCTACTTGATTATATCATTAGTTATTAATCTAGCTTTGTATCTTTCAATTGTACCATCGAGTTTATATTTAATTTTATAAACCTATTTTGATCCAATGGCCTTTTTACCTTTAGGTAAAGGATTAATCTCCCAAGTATTATTAGACTCCAAAGCCATCAATTCCTTATTCATAGCCTCTATCCAATGTAGATCATGTTTTGCTTCATTATAATGTTTTGGTTCTTGAATAGAAAACACATTTGCTAAGGATATAATATAACTTTTGCGAGAATGTGAAAGTGGATGAGGAAAAGAATAAGCATTTGGTACCATTGCTGATGCATTAAAATGACTCCGACATACAAAATCTATAATCCAAGAAGGTGGCTGAGGTGTATGAGAAGAAAATCTAATAGGATAGACACTGTTATGATCAAAACTTGAATGATCAACAGATGTAGAAGACAACTCATTATGAGAATGCAAAGCATGAATAGCACTAGAATGCTAGGAATCAAGGCCAACAGTAGGAAATAAAGGAGAGTAGTATCATGAATAGAGACTAAACAATTGGATTTGAAAGGAAATATATGCTTAATAAAACGAAGATCTCTACTCACAAAATGTTTGCTTGTTATCAAGATCAAAGAGTTTATAGTCTTTGCAATTTGTGGGATATCCTATGAACACACATCTCCTTCCTTTGGATCCATTTTATCAACTAATCCATCCAAGATTGGAGAATAATACAAAAATCAATAGTTTGCAAATCACCATATGGAGAAGTTTTCCTAAAAAGAACTTCATAAGGTGATTTCTAGCTATGCTTTTCAATAGACATCTTATTTAAGAGAGTAATAGCGGCTAGTGTACACTCACCCTAAAATTCTTTAGGCAAATTGGCATGTAATCTCAATGTTCGGGCTATTTCAAGTAAATGCTTATGTTTTCTCTCAACAATCCCATTTTGTTGTGGTGTATAGGTTATAGTTCTTTGGTGAAAAATACCAAGTGTTTGGCAAGCATGTGACAAGGACTCTTTACCATTGTCACTTCGCACAAATTTAGGGAATGACATTGAAATGATTTCTAACATAAGAAATGAAATGAATAAAAATTTGAATAACTTCTAACTTATTTTGCATAAGAAAAGTCCATGTATATCTACTCTTGTCATCCATCAAGTTAACAACATACTTTAATGTGTAACAAGTCAAAATTATGAGTATAAATAGAAGAACTCAATTGAAAAGGCAAAAGATGCGTCTTTGCAATGTTACAAGTATCACAAAAGAATCTATCATCAACTGAAGGAAATGACTCAATGTGTTTCATCTTAGACAATGATGGATGTCCAAGTTGATTTTGCAAGACATGGAAGGACAGTGTTTGACAGCTACTAGCACATTTATTAATACACAAAAGGTGACAGATTAAATAGAAGAAAGAAGATTATTACAAGAAAATGAAATCTTATCCAAATGATTAGATTTGTGCATCAGCAATTGCAATATTAGCTTTAGTGCTCGAGTCTTGGAAAGTACAAGACTAAAAAGTAAATGCTACTATAAACCCCTGAATTTTCCATAACTCTTAGAAAATAATCCTAGAGTTAAGTATCGAAAACTAAAACCTTGAAAATCGACCCAAGTTAGAATCGAATCCTAAACAAGGTCAAAATACGAAATTTCGAAAACCTTAAGAAAAAGAGAACCAAAAAAAAATAATAACAATAGAAATTTAATAATCATTTGAATCGAAATCTATACGTGAAACAAATTATTTATCTCATCCCAAACTCACAAATCAAGATAATATATCAAAATAACACTCGACGACAAAATACTAAAACCTTAAACCCTTCGATGGATTTTAAAATCAAAAGGTTTCAATTACTACCAAAAGTCAAACCGAGTCAACACATAATCCTGGGCTCGACTACATAATCTCGAGAACCATTAAATATTAAATGATTCATAAAAATAAAGGAAAACTTAAATTTGAACAAAAAAATATAAGTATGCCATAAACCTCAAGATTTTAAAATTTTACGAGTAAATCCTAAACCCAGAATCGAAACCGGAAACACTAAAGTCAACTAGGTCAGTAATGAACCTGAGTGAGTCTAGATTTGGCAATCCCGCGCTCTAATCTTTACAACAATAAAAATGAGATAGTTGAAGGTTATAGTCTGTAATAATGTAATACAATCTAAAAAGAACAGATTTGTCAAAATTTAGTTCATTTTGAACATGAATGGGATTAGTTCTCGAAAAACTTGTCATGGAGCTTGGGATAGTAAAAATATTTCGATGACATAGTTAGACTTGTAGTAATATGAGGATTCCAAAAATATCACTATTAGAATTTTTTGAAATCTAAAAATATCTGATTAGCCTATTTATGAGTATTTTTATTACCATCGATATTTTATTTGTCAAGTAGACTATTCATTGTACTATTTCTACTATTCATCTATCTTTACTTTTTCTTACAACCTATCTTTTATAACCTATAAACTTATTTCTTACATTTACATTACCAATATTACTTTCTACTTAACTTTTCGTACACTTTACTTACTTTTTTGTACTAAAATTAATTTTTTTATCACTCTCTCTCTCCTCGCCTTCAACGACCAACCACCTTTCTCTCTCTCCCCCATGTTTTATTTTATTTATTTATTTATTTTTTTTTCTAAATTCTCTCCATATTTATCTATAAATACCCTTCTCTCTTTCATTTCTTACAAATTTTTCTTTTACCATAACAAAATTCTACTAAAATCATTTCTAAACTTCTCTCTCTAAATTTCTCTTCCCAATTCTCTCGTTTCTTTCCATCCCATTACTATCTCCATACAACTAACAACAAAATCCTTCTTCCTCTCTCCACGAAAACCTTAGGTAAAAATTCCTAATGTTTCTCCTTCATGTCATGCAATGTTACATGGGCATATTGTGTGTTTCTAAAACCATGGTGTTGAGGAAGCAATAATATGTTCATGTTTTGTTCTTGTTTATGTAATATTTTATTATATTGTTATGTTATATTGTAAATTCATAATTTTTAAGGTAATATCAAGTTTAAACCCTAAATCGGAAAGTCAACCGAAAACCTTAAGTTAACAAATTCCTACGAAACCCTAACAGTTTAGATCCGGCAACCCCGTGTTCCTAAATCAAGAATTCGAAATACGAGTGAAGAGCGTAGTTTGGTTCATAATAATATTAGGGTGCTTAAAAAGATTAGATTAGCGAATTTTCAACCTATTTCGAACTCAATCGGATACATACTTTGAAAAGCGTGTCCCGAGGCTCAAGATACTAAAAATATGTTATTAGTACCGTTAAACTCATAATTTCATAAGATTTTCAAATATATCAGTTATAAAATTTTTCAGGTTATAAAAGTTACAGTTATAGCCTTTTATCGTATTTTCATTACTACATGTACTTTAATTGTCTAACCTACTTTTTGATTTCTTTTACACTATTCACAAGTACAACCACCCATACTCTAGTTCTCACATCCTATACCTTATTTCTTACATCATTACATTCTATTTCTTATAATTTACTTTTCAAATATAACTTTTATTACTTAAATTGCTTATTTAATTTTTGAAACTTACACGACATAACACACACATCTCTCTCTCTCTCTCTCTCCCCTCCCTTTTATGCAAACTGATGCCCCTCCCCCCTGCTTTCTTTCATTTGTTGATTTTTCCTTCGTTTGTTTAATCACACAAACCCTAATTCACTTTTCTATATAAACCCTTTATGCCAACTTCATTTCACTTTCCCACTTTTCATCTAAACAAACTCTTGCAAATTTTTTTCTCTTCTCTCTCTTCTCCTCTTTGCAACCATGATCTTCCCCATACACACACTCCATATTTTTCTTCAAGTTTCTTGTTCCAAACACTAAATAGGTAATAGATTTACACTATACCACCTTAAAAACATGTAATGGTAAGGTCATTCATGTATGATTCTACTTTAAAATCCCCATGAGCTTTAAGCTAAGGATGTGAAAACACTTGAACATGAGATCCTTGCCATCTCATTATTATAGATCTTGTTATTTAAGTTATTTTGCTATTACTTTATTTTATTATTAAGTTATGTTGTTATTATTAATGTTTTGTGCATTTATTCATCATTTCACCATATCCACATAATGATCATAGTGTATCACCCCAAAGAGTACCCTAAATGCTATCGTCCACCACACTCGATATCTAAACTCAAGTATGAAAACCCTAGTCACTCCAGTGTGAACATTGGGTGTAAGGCTTACGTTCGACATATAGGGAATCATACTTTGATTCTAAATAGTTTAAGGAGACATACATAGCAATAAGAATGTAAATCATAACAGTTATAGCTAGATTATGCTATTACATGATCTAAGGGGCAAACCCCCATCAAAATATTAAGAGTTCTTAAGTTTTCAAAAGTCTCTTACAACAACCATAATATATATATATATATATATCAATTTAGGAGATTTAACTAGAAGTTTGCCTACATCTAGGTCCTGACTTCTTCAAAAAACTGCTTAGAGTCCAAAAGCTGTACCTGAAGAAAGTGGCTTTTCGGAGATAGCCATAAATATTCATACTGCAACAAAAAACTGTTAGGGTATAAGCTTACGAGTTTAGTGAGTCTTACTTCCCAAAATTAAATACTCAACAACAGTCTATAACAAACAAGTTATTAACAACATATAATATGCATAAATATGTGAGCATACAATACATAAAACCAATCCGGAAGTCTTATGTTGAATAGATTTACGCCCTTTATTTGGGGTTAGGTATTTTAGGCCCATACGATCAACATTTAAATTTCTCACTTTTGTTGTGGTTGATATAGGTGCCTACCCACATACATTTTCAATTCCGGCCCATACGGCAACATTTAAATTTCCGGCTATTACACCAACATTCGAGTTTACAAACCCCTTGTTGCCTAGCTATTATGCCTTCTACCCACAAAGGTATAATAACCTACGCAATGTGACTCCCATATGGTATGCATGTCAATTTAATTATAAGATCATGGCATAATAATTTAACAGTTTAAGGGTGATCACGGATATTGCAGACAATTTAATTATATACTCAATCATTTAAATAATTACAACAAGCTCATTCCATTATTCTTATTATTCATTCACCCATAATAAAATCATATTCATACAATCAATTTTATCTTGCCTTAATTCTAATGCCACTAATACCACAAGCACAAGCATAAGCATAAAACTTTAAGATTGAACTCACTTTGCCATGGACGGAAATCCACTTAATGTAATAGTCCTCAGGAAGGTCTAGTCCGTCTCCCAAGTCTCCTAATCAAAAGAAATAACCCTAATGAGTATTTCTATGAAGTTTGAATGAACTTATAAATTATATTCTATCAAGTTCGTCAAAATTCTTTTAAGAGGAAATTCCGACTTAAAACGACCATAACTTGGTTATTTTAACTCGAAGTTTGCATATTATATACCGATTTCTACCTATTATCTATTTTTAGAGTTATTTTCAATAAATGAGGTCTGTTGGTCCATGAATATTTAGGTACAGAATACTACAAATTTCCCTTTCCACAATTCAACTTCTAACCATACTAAAGCTTTGATAGATACTTAGCTATCATTATATCTTGTAAGACTCTATTATATACATATATAACTCAATACCATGCATGATTTATGAGTGTTGGAAATTTCTAATTTCTCATGTACTTAGATAATGTCATGATAAAGTCATATTTTACTCAAATTTCTATTAATCAAATCATGTTTATATGTTATAGATTTTATAGAAATCAACCGAAAATGGTACTTAAATGTTCGTAAATTATTATTTCAGATCATTAAGGACTTATGAATCAAATACATGCAAATTGGAGAAGTTTTGATCAATTTTGGACAAAAACAGAAGTACACTAGCCATTAAGGAAGCTACGCCGCTAGCTTTCAATGTGAAATTGACCAGCGTCTGCAATTTTCAAATGTACCTGGCATTTCTCCACTCTACATCGCCGGCTTTGAGCCGGTGTTGCACATGAATAGAATGCAAATTATTAAATCCGGATTTTACACTGTCAGCTTTAACAAGGGAAAATCAAAGCGATTTGTGACTTTTCATTGTACGCAGGCAACTGGAACGGTTATGCCGCCGGTGTTGAAGCCGATGTATATTCAAAATTGCTCTAGGAAATTAATTTTTACATTAAAGGCCGGTCAAATTTAATTAAAGGCTGCCAGCCTTTAATGCCAGTGTAACTCCCCTGTAACCCTTTATATAAATTCATCATGTTGCCATTTGAAAAACAAGAAGAAACCCTAGGCATGATTTTCTTTGATATTTCTCCATAGCTCCTTGATAGAATTAGGGCTTGAACACTAGAGATCTATTCCTGTTGATTGAATAAGGATTCCGCACTGGGATTAAGTGGAAAACATCATTTGTGTATGGATTTTGGCATGGAATTCCTTATCAAGGTGATTTCATTCCGTTTTTTTGTATTCATATATTGGATTTTGTTTAAAGCTTTCTCTTGTTTGATCTGATTAGGGTTTTTAGTTATTGAACTGGATTTTTGGATTGTGGTTTAATTGTTTTGATTGATTACTTGTTTATATTTGGATTATCAATGTTATTTCACAAATCATGCAATTTTGGTTTAAATCTGGAATTCTTGAATGATTAGGATTGTAATTGGGAAATTTTTTTCTAATTGTGTTTGTGAAAATCTAATTAGGATTACATTTCACATAGGGATATGGGTTGTAATTCTATTAGGGTTTGGTGAATTAGAAAATAATTGTTAATTAATCACTTTCCTGGGATTAGGGAACATTGATTGATAATTTTAGGGTAATGGTTCACTTTGGGAAAAGGAATTGTTATCTTGTTCTTCATTGATGAAAAAGTTGAACCCATTGATGATTTGGATTGACAAGTACATTTTTGGTCAATAGCAGACATTCAATTTATTTCCATATTTGATTGGCTCTAAACCTAATTTTATTTGAGGTGTGGAAATCCAAGATTTTTAGTAGTTTATTTATATTAAAAGAAAACATAAAAAAAAGAGAAAAAAAGTTTGATTTGTCTAGCTATGAACTTAGACTGATATATTATAGCTAGTCCTCAATCCCTGTGGATTTGACTCGGTATTCACCGAAATTTTATTACTGCACACGTACCTAATACACTATCGATTAAAGATCTGCTCATTTAAAGGAAATTGAATATAACTAAAAAGAGTCTTAAAAAGCATATATAGAAAAAGCGTGATCAGTATTTTGGCACTGTTACTGGGGAGTGATCGCTGCTACTTTCAATTTTCAAGACTTTTGTAGACTAGGCTTTATTTGAAAAAAAAAACCTAAAAAAATTTGGAAAATTTGAAAAAAAAAATTGTTTTTTCTTTATTTTTATATACTAGTCTTTGATTCTTTTTGTACAATCTACTTGGTTTTTCTTTTTCTGTTTTCAGGTGCTTGAAGAATAAGAGATGGATAATCGAGGAGCACTAGTTTTCCCATGTTGTTGTACTTTAGAGATCAGATCAGAATTATATTCATTTAAGCAATATGATAGAGAGCTTTTGACAAATGCTTGGGGATGATTCCACCATTTAATGAGTCAATGCCCTTATCATAATTCACCAACTTGGACTCATATGAATTTTTTCCTTAATGGCATAGATGATTATGGTAAGACGATGATAGATTTAGCTACTAGAGGGAAGTTATCATTTATGTCACAAGAATTGGCGTTTGTAAAGATTGATGGATTTTTAGGAAGCCAAGACACTGGTCCATACAATTCTAATCAGTGGTACGTTCATGGTATGGCTATTCATATGATGACTCTCAATATTAGAGTGGTATGCAAGAATTTGATTCCAGCATGACAAATCAAGATTATCACCACACTTGTGAGACTCCAAGGCAAGAGACAATTGTCAATTCTTCTTCTATCCCCATAGTTTCAGATCCAGATAAAGAGAAAAGTTTTGAAGAACTTGTGAGGAGTTTAGGGAAGAAATGGGAAGAAAAGTTTGAGAAGTAACAAGAGGTTATTGAAAAATTGGAGACTCAGGTAGCAAGTCTAACTGAATTTGTTTCATCTATGTTTAAACTTGCTAACTCAAGTGAAGATTGGGAGCTTTCTAGTGATGAAAAGGAAATTGACACCCCATTTGACAATCAAAGGCAAGAAAAAGGGAAAGAGAAAGAAGTTGTGTCAAGTGCAGAAAATTTGAACAGCAATTCTTCAGTGGTTAAGAGGTTGAAACAAAAGAAGAAAAACCAACATGGGAATTAGCAATTGAGAAGCTTGCAAATCTAACCATAAAGGGGTTTGAAAAATTAGGACAGCAGAATGCAGATCTTGAAAAGCCCTCTACCTCAATTGAGCATGCAGATGAGATTAAAGTAGACACAAGCAAGTCGGTTGAGAAACAAGAAACTTTGGCTTCTACATCAACTCATATGGAAGATGTGGTACATCAAGAGCACACTCCTGTAGTCATTGAACTATTGTTAGATCAAATGTGCCATCGGTTCCTTTTCCAGGAAGATTAAGAAAGAGAAAAGATGATGTAGATTTTGAGAGATTCTTAGAGGTTCTTAAGAAGTTGGAAGTCAATATTTCTTTGGCTGAAATTTTAGAAGAATCACCTCAATATAGACGGTTTTTAAAGAAGTCATGAGTAAGAAAATAAGAGAATGGGAAAGAGACAGTCATGTTGTCTCAAGCTTGTATTGAAGCTTTGAAGGATGCTTTGCTTAAATTGAATGATCCAGGAAATTTTCATTGGATTGCACCATAGGAGATAATAGATTCAAGAATGCTTTTTGTGATCTTGGTGCAAGCATGAAAATAATTCCTTTCTCTATGGCTAAGAAATTAGGATTGGGGGATGCAATCAAGAAGACTGAGATGACAATTCAGTTGGTTGATCGCTCCATTAAAAGACCAAGAGGGGTAATTGAAAATGTGCTTTTGAAAGTTGATAAGTTCATTTTTCCAATGGACTTTGTGGTACTGGATATGGAAGAAGATCTAGAGATTCCCTTCATCCTTGGTCGCCCATTCATGGCCACTGCTGGGGTTATCATAAATGTAAAGATAGCAAAATGGTGTTGAGGGCTGGAAATAAAGAGTTGAATGTGAATATCATGAAGAGATGGAAAAAGAACCTTAAATCTACCAAAGCTAACACAACTGAAAGTGCAAGAGTAGAATCATGCAAGAAAAGGAAGGATAAGAAGACTAGTGATTTTGAACCTCCTTAAAGAAGAAAGTGAAAAAGTCAGGCTGAGACTATAAAACAAGCGCTGAGTGGGAGGCAACCCACTATTATCTATTTATTAATATATTTTTCTTTTTGCTTTTGTTTTTCTTTGCTTTGATAGTGTGCCCTATTATGCAGATAAGATGTAAAACAGGAGCTAATGCACATGAATTGTAGACAACAAGAGGGATGCAAATGGACTTAAAAATGAAAACTTCTCGTTTGTTGTACCGGTTGGAACTCAACTATCATCAATTAACAAAACTAGGGAAGTACCCTTGTTCCTTTTCTCCTTTATTTTCTATTTCTTTCCTATTATTGAGCTAATTAGAAATAGTGAGGTCACTGTTTATTTTAAGTGTGGGGAAAGGGATAATAAATGGAGAATTGGAAAATGAGTTGATTATGACTGTTGTTGATGTCTGGATTTTGTTAAATTGCTGAATTTTTACATGTGACATCTGCATCTAAATTGAATGGTTGTACCCACACTTTGAAGTTTTTGTCCTTAAGTATTATATGGCAATTTAAGGCTAATTTTTTTTTTTAAAAAAAATTGTATGAAATCTTGAGATTGTACAGAAAATTTTTGAAAGAATATGTGTAAGAATTGTAAATTGACTTGCTTAGTGCCTTACTCACCTACTATTGTAATTAGTTTACTTAGTTGAGATTAAGTAGTGAAATCTTTAAGGAATAAATTTACCTTGTATTTAGCTTTAGAATTGGAATTTTGAGAGTAGGTCGAGTCCTTTGTGAAAAATAAATAGGTCTACTTCTAGGAAATTTTAGTCTGTATATACTCTTGAGTTATTTTGATAACTTTATAACACTTAGTGAAAGAGGTAGCAGAAACTTTTCACTTAGTGATCTTTTATAAAAATAAGTTTTGAATTTGTTATTGCATTCAAAAGAAAAAAAAAGAAACAAGCATAAGCCACTACTCCTCTAACTTAAAAATTTGAGTTATGAGTATCTGCACTTGAATATTAAAGTGAGGAAGAGTTCTTAGGGGTATTTTGAAACCTAGTCACTTAGGTGATAGGCCTGGGATGAGCCAACTCAATGAACTCACTATAACGAGAAGGAGGAAAGGCAAAAGTTCAATTCATGAACTTTGAAAAACAAAAAGATGGAGGCAAAAACCTCCCAAAAAGAAAATAAATGCTTCTATGGAAAAGAAAAAGAAAAAGAATGCAATGTACCAAAATGAAATAAGACTTATAATAAAAAAGGAGACAATCTAAGGGAAAGGTTGATACATATGCTTTGTTGAAGTATTTAATTTGGAAGTGAAACTCACTAAGCTCGTAAGCTTATACCACTATAGTTTCCTGTTGCAGTATGATTATTTATGGCTTTTCCAGAGATGCCACTCTCCTCAGGTACATCTTTTAGGAATTTAAGGAGTTTTTCGGAGAAGTCGGGATCTAGATATTAGGCATAGGCTTCTAGTAGAATCTCCTTAATCTACATATATATATATTATATTGTGTGTGTGTGTATTGTTGTAAGAGACTTTTGAGGACCTAAGGACTCTTAATATTTTGACGTGGGTATGCCCTTAGATATGTAATAGATTAATCTAATTATAATTATTATGATTTATAATTTACTGCTATGTATGTCTCCTTAAGCTATTTCGATTCAAAGTACTATTCCCTATATGATGAACGTGAGCCTTACACCTGGTGTTTAAACTCATAGAGTGACTAAGGTTGTTATACTTGAGTTTAGATATTATGTGTGGCGGATTGTCGCGTTTAGGATACTATTTGGGACGTGACATATATTATTCATGCTTTTAATCTAACTTCTATATGTTATTAAATATACTTATGTGTGTGTATATATATATATATATATTTCTTAGAGCATATAAGCTCACTAACATAAACTATTTATGTTCATGTAATTTGTTTATTTTTTTCTTGCAATTTATTTATTTATTTTATGCAATTTTATTAAGACTAGTCTTTTTAGCCTTAGACTTGTCCTCATCAAGTCAAAACAAATTTTCTTCTTTCTTTATCGAATTATCCATAATCTAAGTCAAAGGAGCCATGAAATAAATCTAAGACTCCATGATTTTCTTATTTTTTTTCTTATTTTCTTAAAGGACTTGCCATGTCTAAGTTTGGGAAGTCTTGATACAAGCTAAGACTTCCCAATACTTGACTTATATTATGTGCTTATTTCATTATCTTTCATCTTTCATATTAATTTTTTGTCATATTATTTAATTATAAACTCATGCTCACGCATGACCATAATGTTGTTAGTTTAATAAAAATAAGAGAATTTCTTTCTTTGATAAAGAAAATAATTTAAGCTCACTATAAAAATGTAATTTTATCACTTATGAAATGTTCTATTAAAATTTAGAATTTTGTTCCAACAAAATGCTTTTTCAAGAATATTATACACGTTCATCATAGATTTTAGTATTATTATTATGCAAGACTTTTTCAAAGTTTAATTAAGTAATTCTTTACTTTTTTTCAAACTACAAAAAAAATATCATTTAAAACCATAAGGTTGATAATTCTTTGTTAAATAATTTTTTTCTTAAAAACTTATTTATAAGATTATCATCAATACTTTAACAAACACTAAGAACCAAGCAACTTTTCTAAGTCACGTTTAAAATCAACTCACTAGTTAAAAATTCGCTTAGAAATTAATCAGTGTACAACTTAAGGAACTAAGTTTTATAAAGTAAAAATCCATTTTCTTTTATAAAATTAAGAAAATACAAATAATAAGATTTTTCCAACAAAGGTCCATGTATTGAAAAGTTATAGATTTAGAAAAGAGTTACTATGAGAGTAAGATTTTAAACCAAGCTATTCCTTTGTTTTTCCTCATAAGCTAAAACTTAAAACGTTTTTCTACAACTTAGATGTTTTCCTCAAAATCACATAAAAGTTCACGTTTCAAAAAATAATTAGTTAAAAGAAGTTTAGTGTAAAATAAAATATTCATGAACCCAAACTGAAATACGGAAACATGAATTTCTTTAATTTAGTTTCACATTTACCAATCTATGAATTAGAATTTTATTGAAAGAATCAAACTTAAGAAATTATTTGAAGAAAACTACACCTGTGTTTTTGTCACAAAACCATGTTATATGAAATAATTATTAAGCAAGAAATTATGAATAAATGTAAACATTTCAAAATATATATATATATATAAATATATTGAAATTATGAGTTTTCTTGTTAATTGAATCATATATTTACAAATAGCAATTTAAATCACAAGTCAAAGAATGACGCTTCACTAAAATCTATCTTTCATAAACATTGTTTATGTAAATGTTTATATAATAAAACAACATCACTAGAATTATGCATATAATATGAGTCTATGTATATATTAAAAGGATTTCTTCAACCATAAATATTTATGTGTTTACTATAGAGTTTTGGATGAAATAAAATTGAGAAAACTTACAAATTGAGGCTAGAATTTTCGTGCTATAGCTTGCCGATTTGTTTTCCAACCCAAATGACTTCAAATGTTAAAAATAACATTAGAAACAGATAGATGTTTTTGAGTAGGTAGAAAATGATATCTTATATGCGAAATTTTGAGTTAAAATAAGCAAGTTATAGCCATTTTAAGTTAGGATATCACATAATCCGAATTTTGAAGAAAATAACCAAATAGAATTAGAAAGTTTAAGTAGAACTTCCATGAAATACTCATCTCGAGTATTTCTTTTTTTTTTTAGGTAACCAAGAATATGGGATTTTCCTTCCTAAGAATTACTATGACTAAGAAAATTGCGATATAAACGTGTGAGTTCTCCCTTATAATTCTGTTACCTTACTGATGCTTGTAGATAGTTGCATTGGAATTTTGAGTATAAGATAAAAATGAACATGTATGGGGTGATGGGTTTATATATTTATACCTTTATGTATGTGTGACAATGGATGCTAAGCATATCGGAATCCACAAATGATTGTTTAAGTATATTGTTAATATTACATGTTGCTTATATGTGTATGATGATTGTTTGATCACCTTTAAGTTTACCATAATTATACTCAGACTTTATATAAATTAAGTGGATATGCATTACATTCGTCGAGTCAGATCATAAGGACTACTACTCCTACATGAGGAATCGAAAGGGCCAGAGGTCAAGCTCATTCTTAAGGAACTAGGGCATACTGGGGATACATCCCAATGATGAACTGTGTCGATTGATCACTGAGAGCAGAGTGCTTGGAGACTAGCAGTGAAGATGGCAAGGATCTTCATACCTAAATTCCCTAATCTTCGATATGGAGGGGTAAATCAGTTCTATATGTAGTTTCCGGATAATTATATATATTCGTGTAATCATATGATTGTTGCATAGCATGGATAGCATATGTATGGAAATTAATAAACTTATTTGAAATTATAGTGCGAATAAAAGGGAATAACTTACTAAGCTTGTTGTAAGCTTACATCCCCATAGGCTTTGTTGAAACAGATATGTTTGTGGTTACGATTAAGGATCAAAATATTAAGGAAATCATTGGTGAATCTTTGAGCTCTCGTGGGAAAAAGTGAAACCATAAGATGGATTTACTTTCATGTAATTTCTTTAATGAGTTATATATGATATGTTAATGTTTAGAGATTCCTAAGAAGTGTACTTGTATAGTTTTGAAGATATTAGTAAGGGTATGCCCCTAAGAATTGTAATTGACCTTATGTTAAGTACTCCTTTTACCTTGTTATTCAATTGTTATCAAAGTAAATTGCATTACTTTGGTGCAATCCCTGTACTGTGTTGTACACCTTGTGTATGATATGAAAACTTTTGCGTGACTAGGGAAGTCATTTCTAGGCTTTAATATTGTGTACGGCGTTTTCATGCTTAGGTACTCCTTGGGGCATGATAGCTACTATCCGCTTGTTAATTGTAAGTAGCTCGTGTATTGATAAGAGGTTATGATGAAAATAAGGTATTTTAGTAGATTGTACAAGACAATGTTCTTACTAAGCTGTATCATGCGGTTACATGAACTTGTTTGATTGAACCATCAGGTAATCTTATGATAAGTGGATGTGGTAAAGTGTATATGCGAGTTAAAAGGTGTTATGTGATCCGAAGCTCCAGCATCAACAATCTAATCATACAAAACATTGTTATGTGTAAGAAAAGACCTAATGAAAGAGTCATGATTAGAATATGACCTACAAAGTTTTCCATGGAGCTGCATCCAATCTTTGAAACTCGGCTACTAGATCTTAGATCCTTCAAAAACTTCTTAACATATGCAAGAAACCAAATTGTCGTTAACATTATCATCAACATGCATATTATGTCTGGGTGTAACATCCAAAGGAGTATATTGTTTCACATGAGCTACAAATTTGGCATTTCTTTTTTCTTTAGCACCTTATACCACTCAGAATATCCGTTTAATTCAAGACATTTTTCTAGTAAATGCCAAAACATTTACAATATGTACAACATGGTTTGGATCCAATCTCTCCGTTACGAACATCTTTTCTATTAACATACTTTGTTTGTGAATGAGTGTAACATGTAGAATCATTTTTATTCACTCCCATGACATTAGAAATATGTTTCTGCATTTTAAATTAGTGTACAAGGTAATAAGCCTTGCTAAGAGAGGGCAAAGGATCTAATGATAGGATATGATTATGAACATGATCATATGTTTCATTCAAACCCATCAAAAATTGCATAAGTTGATTCCCACATTCTATTTTTGCAAATCGACTTCATAAATCACAAATACAATTGTTAGGAACATCACAAGTACATTGTGGAACATCAATCAGACTAGACAACTTGTCCCACACAACTTCTTCAACTGATTATAGTATGTTGTTATCAATTGATTATCATGACACAAATTTGCAATCATACTGTATTTGATAAAGGAGAAGACCATTAGTTTGGTCATAAGACTCAAGAATATCCCCCAAAGCTCTCTTGTTGAACTAGCATACATAAGCCTTTGAATAATTCTTCTTATCATGTTATCACAATGAAGCTACTTTTTTTTAATTCAATTTTATCTTATTTTGGTTTCTCACAAAAACTCTTAATAAAACCTACTTTGGATTTAGTACCTAAGGCTAACTTGATAGACCTACTCCAACTTCAGAAATTTAAACCATTGAACACTATACTAGTGATCATCGAACCAAGATTTTTAGAATTTGACAAGTAAAATAGATTATTATACCAAGCATCAACATTCGAATTCATCGCCATAACTAATTTGCTAATTGAAAGCAATGATGATAAGTGAAAAGAATCCACTAATCTAATTGCACTGATCATTGCTTTGATACCATGTAGAAGTTTGATGAATCAAACTTTAGTTACAGTAGTAGCCTAAGAATGAAAAATAGAGGACTCTGATGAAGAAAAAAAGAATGAAGACAAACAAGATTGAGTAATAAAATGGTGCAATAATTATTATTCTATTACAAGAGGGTATTTATATTTAACAAACACATACGTGTGTATCTCTATTCTAATTGTACATGTGTTATGCTAACTATGCAACTGTTCTACATAAATACAACATACTATGCTTACTATACTTTTTATAGTTCTCATACAAAAGCTTCATTTATCCTCATATTCGACCAAATTAATTTACGTCCATTAAGCCAGGAAAGTTTCAGTCATTAATCATTACTCTTAATCCCTACAAAACCTAAAATCCACTCTTTTGCTAGCTTCTTTCTAAAGTTTATATAGTATGGCACTGTACCCCCACACATAGAACCATGACTTATTTAATTTACAATATCTACCAAAATCTTAGTAATAATCTTCTACAGCTTCTTTTTTTTTTTTTTCATGATAATCAATAGATGAATTGAGCATCAATAAACTAATTATTGCAGGACCACATGCTAGCCATTTTTTAGGAACATGAAAACTTCCACCATACCCCAATTGCTTATGGAAACCTTCGAATCATTCTTCTTATGTTTAATTTCTATGTCAAAAAAAAGGGAAAAAAAAAACAACACAAGGATCATAAGTATCAACAAGGCTCAAAATTTGAAGAGTCTCAAGGGGCATAATCATTTTACTATTCCAAATTAATTAAATATATATATATATATAATATATTACAGCTCTGCTTGGTGGTTTTTGCCTACCATACAATATTCTTCAATTGATTCACACATTATTTTAGCTACCTTCCTTATCATACATCCTCTCTCTCTCTTTTTTTTTTTTTTTTTTTTACTTTAAATTTCTTTTTTACTTTTGCTAATTTTCTAGTCATTTTGGTTCTTTTTTTTTTTTTAATGGTCTTGTTTGCCCGACTTCTAACTTTATATTGTCATTATCAATATCCCCAGTAGCTTGCGATGTATATATACATATATTCAATTTTATGCACCTCAATTTCCTCCTCTTCCTCCACTTATTTTCAGTTTTTCTTTTTAATTATTTCGAAGACTATCTTGAGTAACAAAACTAAGTGTTTGAGTTTACTAACTTTGCATGTGGTTAGTTGGATTTGAACAAATTGATTTTAAGGATTATGGGACTTTATTGAAGCGGTGTACTTTCACTAAATCATGCTTGTTGGATAAACAATATTTTCAATACTTTGGTTGTTTTGAAATGAAGGAATCAATGACATGAATGAACATTTTTACCTTATGTTGGTTATGTTTATGTAAGCTTGTACTATGTGTGGATTGAGCATGTGTATGGATAGAGATGGATGCATGATTATTATATGATTAGGGAGCTAGACCCTAATTAAGTTAATTTTAGCATTATTTATTTATTTCTAATTACTATTACAGTTATATTTCATATTATATATTTATAAGAATTTTGTTACAATTTCATATATCTTTTAAACTTTACAAAAAAATTTATTCAAATAATAATTAAGGGTATTTAGTGCATTTTGTAAAGATTGTATATATAGATCACTTAAAAACTTATGATTAATAAAAAAATATAGAGTTAAATCTATATAAATTTTTCTTTTAATAAAAAAATCATAAAATATATTTAGCTAGGATATCTATTTAATAAATTCATGTCTATTTTGATAACATTAATTGTATAAAAAAATGTTTAAATTAAGTTATGTAATTAGTGTGTAAAATGATTGCTTTTAGCACAAATAGATCATAAAATATATATATTTATATAAAATATCTATTCAATAATTTATATTCATTTTAAAAACATTAATCACAAAAGAATGTTACTAAATCAAATTAATAGTTAGTGAACGTACAATAAGATTCATTTGTAACACATTTAATACAATTATTATTTGTGTTACCTATTTAATAAAAAATAATTATTTGTAAGAAGAATTTATTTAGTTCAATATAATTTTATGATGAAAGAATTTATGGAAAATTACATCGATTACCCCCGTAAACTTTCAAAAAGCATTGATACCCCACTTTCTAAACATGCTTCAATTTCCCCCTACTTTTGTGTGAGCCTCACTGTAAACCCCGAAAACTTCCATCATACGATACGACCCTAGATTGGAAATTATGGGTTGACCAGTAACCTTAGGAGTTAATTAGAAACCCTAGTTTAGATAGATACTCTAAATTTGATCGGTTTGGAACTCATAGACTTTATAAAAGGACTTCTTTGACCCCAATTGTTTCCAAAAACAAGATTTCATATTCCGAGTCAATAATTCAGGTTGTGATCAAAGGAAACTTCAAATCCTAAACCGAATCCTTGTCAAACAGACAGAATATATAGGAAAACCTAAATATAGATATTAAGTGATTACCTTAGTATTCAATAGAGACCGGGAATTAAAACAAGGTATAGTAATGAATCTATATTTGCATTGAAACCCTAAAATTTGAGAGTTTTAGTCAGTAATAAACTACATTGATAAGATTTCATAGTGAGTATCCAAATCTAAAATACATAACTAGTATAGTCTATATATTAGTAGTAATATCACATAAATGACTCAATAGGGTTTTAGTTAGGAAATTGTGATTTCAAGATAAACGGTTAGGATTATAAATACCTAATAAAAACATAAACTGATGTATAACTTGAGATCTAGACCTCAAATATAGAATTGAATCATACCAATGATCAAATAGGGTTTTCTAAAGCCCTTAGAGCCTAAAACGAAAATTGACCCGAAAAGCTGATAAAACCTTAATCGCGTGGGATAAATTTTTCTTAAACAATTAGATACGTATTATTAAAGTTTAAATTTGTACTTTTTGTTAAACTAAACACTTCATAGGATTCATTAAAGACCTTTGTATATATATATATTTACATATATAAGCTAAAATATACCTTAATAGTGTATTAAACTACCCGAAAACTTATCTAAACAAAATCTAACTAATATAATATATACATATATATTGATTGCAACTTGCTGGAGACGATTTACATGAATTGAAGGGCTGTGATTCTCTTGAGGATTGTGAGCCGTTTTTCTTCAATAATTTATCTAAAGGTTAATCCCCATCCTCTTCAAAGCCATTGGAAACATGACAGATCACCCTTTATTAATGATAATCAAACAAGGAATGTGAGGACAATAAACAAGAGCAATTTGTTTCGGAATTGAGGAAGAAACGCGATTGGAAATTACACCACATTATATATATATTATATATACAAACGAACTCGGACGGCTAAGCAAATGACCTCTAAACTCCTCCAAACTTCCCAGAACTCATCTACATTCATTAGGAGTAGAACCAACCTAGGAACGATTTTTTAAACGCGCATATCCACCTCGTTCGAAAATTCGAACAAAATCTGGGAAAAACATTAAAAAACGAGCTTGAGGTAAGTCAATCTTATTCCACGAGTTTTCTTCTAGTTTTAAAGATTGAGACTGACTTATAAACATCTTAGGAAGCTAACCAAATCCATTAGGAGCTTCGGATTTCATCGAGAAGCCACAACGAAGGTATTTTTCCTAAACCCTAGCCGAGCTTGATGATTCGAAATCATGAACGACATGTTGTTTTTAGGTTATGATTCTTGGATTTTAGGTTTATTAGGTCCTTAGGAGTCTTTTATATCCAAAATCTAGACATTTTAACGTCGGGATTCGTTGGAAATGACCATGACTCATCGGGGAAGACGATGAACAGTGCTTCCCGATGAGCACAGGCTCGGTGTACGAGCGTACATAACCCGTAGACCCCTCGGCTAGCAACGTGTACGGGCGTACATAACCGTATACCCTCGGCTAGCAACGTGTTACGGGCGTACTTAACCCCGTGTACCCCTCGGCCAAAGAAAAGAAAAACGAAACTAAGTATAAATAATTATATAATAAATAATAAATTAAATAATTTTAGAATGTTTATTCTTTTTCCTGCATCTATTTATTTTTCTGGAATAGTAATAGTAATATTATAATATAATATTAAATCCAAAATTTATTTATTTAATTTAAAAATAAAATTATTTTTCTGACTTTATTAAATAGAGGGTGTTTAAATATTATTCATCTAAAAAGAAATTTTCTTTAGAAAAATAAATTACTTTGTTAAATAATTTTGCATAATAGATTCTAATTATTAATATCCTTAATATTATTAAAAGAATTTTTAGAATTTCGAAAATATTATTTTTGAAATAATAATAAATCTGGATGTAAGACTAAAATTACTTTAGTAATAATATTAATTAAAATATATAAGACAATGAGTATAATTCTTAATGTGATGGAATATAATCTATTTTTGGAAATTATTTATATTATTATTATTATTATTATTATTATTATTATTATTTTTATTTTTATTATTATTATTATTATTATTATTGATATTTATTATTTTGGTGCTATTAATGAGGATAACTATTAATGTTCTTATGAGTTACAAAAAGAGAAAAATAATTTTGAAAATAGTTATAATTCAGTTAATAAATTCTTTTATTAGTAAATATGTTTTTATAGTAAGATATTATATGTATAAATTACGAGTTAGTGAATACTAAGTATATGCTAGAATATTATATATAAATAGATAACAATGGAAACTTAAATACTCCAAATTTGTGAGTATAGGAACATCTATACTCTATAAGAAAAATTTATTAAGCAATTTAAAAAGAAAACTGATATTTTTGGACAATAAAAATAAATTAATGAAGTTATTAAATTTCCAAATACCCAATTAATAGATTCACATAACCAACCAGAACCAATACAATAAAACTGCGAGTACAAGGATTTAGAACTTAGAGCTATTTCGAAAGAATTAGCTAAGAATAAAACAGAGACCCAACCGACCAATAGGACACTTAAATATTCATAGAAACTAAAATTGTATAGTATGAAATTTTAATATTTATATTATTTATCTTAATAGGTGACTCGGGTTTTGGGGATGACCTACCTGAAGATTACTACGATTAAATAGGATGGGCAAGTGAGTGACTCAGTCTTATTACATTGGTTGTGCTTGTGCTAGTAGTGAACCTTAAATAAAAAGATAATGAAAATTGGTGATCTGTTTGAAATATGAAAGTTGTGTATTGTATTCCATTGATTGCTATGTTACTCTAAAATAAGTGATAACACAATTGCGTTTATCTTGATAATGTATGTAGTATTCAATTAAGTGTCTGTATTGCTTGATCACCCCCAAATTGATTAAAAACTGGTACCATAATGGAAAATAATCATGCATTGCATACTATGCATAAAAAGCATTGAGTAAGTGGTAGCCTACTACGTGTTAGTTTCTCGGATCTCTGGTAATGCTTGAATTATCTAGGCCAGAGAGCTAGTAGTTAATTGCAAGATTACTTTTGTTCTGTTAATACCATAGGAACTACATGGTAAATGAAGGACGCCGCTTATGGTATTACGTGGGAATAACTAACACTTAGTGGAGTTTCTAAAGCTAAAACAGGAAATAAATAATGAAACATGATAAGCTTAAAGAGATAATTAAATTTGAGATTATTATTTCTTGAAAGCTTAAGTCTCTCCTGGGTAGGTGGACCATAGATTGTGATCCTTCAACCCCGATGGGAGGGCGTAAATCTCCATCCTGTTTGGATTCCGGGTTATCCAAGCTTGTAATGTTCATTTGTGTGATTGCTGCATTTCATATGATTGTTTAAATAACTTGTATGTTATGTGTAATAAGTTCTTGTTTATTCACTGAGCTTGTGTTTTAGCACACTCCCACAGTCCTTTCAGGTTCACTCTGCGACCGTGGCTCATTACTAGCAGGAGCATGGTCCCGGTAAGAGATTAGAAGCCAGAAGTTTACAGTTTAGTATAGGGTTAGCATTTATGTATCTGTAGTAGTCTTATGATGCATTTAATGTGCATTAGAATCATCAGTTAAGGTTGTAAGGAATTCTGTAGCATATGATCTGTACTATAGTAGTTTGTAATAGTTGTTTACTAATTTACATCTTATATATGCTTGTTTATTCCATCCAAGCAACTAAAAGATCCTGTTTATGAAAATCATGTCATACCTAGAAGGTAAACTAATAATGGTAATTGAATGGTTCTTGATTATCATTATTAGAATACCCTCGGGGCGTGACACTCACAACACTTGCTTATATGTCATATGATATGGAATTATTAAGCTGATACGGAAATTAAATAAATATTAATCAATTTACATGTCATTTTAAACTTAAAAGAATATAATTAAATTTTTTATTAAAATTATATTTTTTTAAAAAAAAAAGAAAAATGAAACCAACCTATTGCTGGAAACACAAACTCTCCACCCATTTATTGCTAGAAAAACACTTGGATTCCTTGAAACCCTAGAATGCTTTTTCAAAAACTCAAAATCAAAATTCATAGTGAATGCCTACCGCTCCATGTTATCACAGAGTTAACCAACAAAAATTAGAGTTTCGTATGTTAGAATAACATTTTGATTACATTTGGTCGTCATAAAATGTGGGGGAAATTAAAGCATTTCTAGAAAGTGGGGCATCAATGTTTTTTTCAAAAGTTTATAGGTGTGGTTTGTGTAATTTTTTCAAAAATTTAATACTATTAGTTATTTTGAGAGAGAGAAAAAGAATGAGTAGTGAGTGTAATAAATAAATGTAGAATTTTTTTAAAAAAATTAAACCTATGGCATATGGATGTAAAACTAAATATTTAATCACTAGCCTTATTTATTCTAATATTATTATTTTTTTTATAATTTTTTTCTTTTTTAAAAAATTAAAAAAACTAACTTTTCCCATATATAAGGGGGTCGGGGGTCCTCGTTGCCTCTTTGAGAAATTGAAGATATTAAGTTGACTTTTAAATTTTTTTTTAGCTGATTATAGATATGAAAAGACTTATTATTTACATCTTGATTATTTACACCCTTAAGATGCACTCCAGGAAGAGCTCCTTGGAAGTTATCAAAGTGTAAAAGAAGAGACACCAGTTAGAATCTAATCTATATGTGAATTCATACTTAATTGATACAGGAGGACATATGTAGTCCTCGCATGGTTGTGCTCCATCACGTGCAACTCTCTATGGTTTTGTGCATGATTTTTTTGTATACTTTAGTATTTTCCCTAACCTATAAATTGTTGTATAATACTCTTAAGAGACACACTTTTGGCATCTTCGTCTTTAACACTTTTTTTCACATTCTTCAATAAGAGCTTGTGTGAAGCATCCTTGTGAGAGTGATGAAAATACACTAGGATACTCGAAAAGGTTGGTCACAGGGAGAAAAGGGTGGAGGTGTGTGTCGGTAGGTAATGAATTAAGTATTTAACTTAAAAGCCCAAATAAATAATTTTTTATGCAATAAATTAGATTGAACTTTTAATAGTAGCGATATAACAAATCAGATAGAGAAAAGGAATATAAAAAAAGATAGGAATAGAAACGATTACCTAAGATAACGTGGATTTCGACCTATTTCCTGCTCTTCACAATTAACAAATGCCTTCAACGAGGACTTCACCATCACTTTTATTAAACACCACAAAACCAAGCTCAAGTTGAGTAAATACACAAATTACATCTCCTTAGGAAATAATATATTTCCTTCACTTCACTAGATGCTCTTTTAGGATTTACAAATTTTAGAATAGAGCACTCGAACGATTTTCTCTCTCTTACAAACATACAAATAATGAAAAAAGAATAAAAAATTAACTAAGAAAATTTGTTTGTTTGTTTACAAATGAAGGCTTTCAAAAGTTGTCAAAAAGTTTTTTGAATCTCCAAATCAAAGGGTATTTATGGCTTTCAAAAATTTAAATGCTCATTGGAGATATCATTTATCAGATGGTAACATTTAATACATGCAATGATCGAATTTAGTAGAGGATTAGCTTGGTGGTCTCCAGACCCATCGGCTCGCCGATGGATAGTCTTGTCGTGTCACGCTTAAATTTTGCCTTTGTCACATCTTTATGTTGCCTTAATTCTTGGACTCATTTTCTTCTTTATTAAAAAACACGCTGGATTGGTTTGCTAGTCTTCTTTGCAATGGCTTGTCGGTATGAGCAAAACAAATGTCGAGCCTACCCTGTTTTTTTCGCATCTTGTGTCGCATCTTAATTTTTGGGCTTGATGCTTGAAAAAACTTGACCAGCTCACCAGTCCCAGATATACCGGGTTGCCAATGTGATCTTGCAACATTAAACACAACACACACACGACAAATTTTCTATATTTGATGTTTTTTTATAATATCCATAAAAAATCATAACTTTTACATTGATCATAATCATATTTGTTATAATTCATTTTAATAATTGAGAGGAGTGCTTTCATCAACAATCATTTAGCTTGATCCATTCAACATTATTATGTTTTCTTTCATGTTGTTATTATTCCTATGTGCTTATTTAATTGAATTTATTGAACATAATTTGTTAATACCTAGATGTGATAAATTTAGTGGAACTATGCAATTCATGTTATTTAGATAGTTTCTTTTGTATCTAATAATCTCTTTTCAATTTGTGAGCATAGAAAGTTAACGTTAGATTATATATATATATATAGAGAGAGAGAGAGAGAGAGGAAAGTCCCATGATTAGATGGATTTACTTGCAATCATAAGCAAGGGATGACATAAGTCTCTTGCATTAGGGTCAAACATAACAGAGGAATTCACAAAATAAAGTAATTATTCAATTGCTTGACTAATTAATTAGAGTAACATAATATAAAGAAATTATGTAGGACAATGGAATCCACGATTCAAGAGAATGGAATAATGTATCAAAATTGTTTGTTGATCATATAGGAAACCCTAATGACGTCACAATTGCTTATGTATAATTTTATGATTACTAGTGAAAACTTAACAAAACTCTTTTCTATATTTATATTATATTTTTAGTCTTAATTAATTTTAGGCAGATAATAGAGAAAAAGATGTAACATTAGTAGTCATGGCATTGTCTCTTTGAGGATTTAACCTATACTCTGCATGATATAAATCAATGGGTTCACTTGTCTAAATAGGTTACACGAATTTAAATTGATGCATAGGATGGGTTTGTTAAATTGAATTCATAATGTTACACAATAACATTACCAAGTCTTAAAACTAAGTCTTCCTAGTGTAGTTGCCAAGGAGACAATAGTTGATAATAATGGGAATTACAATCAAACAAATGATATTACTCTACCCATCTCTATTTTACTATTTTATTTTCTTTTTGCTTTTTCTTTCTCTTAGTACAAACCTTGTTCTTTTCCTAGTGTATGATTTAGAACAATCTTGTAGGTTTAGTGCAAATAGACCAAGAGATGCAAAGAATAACGAAATTAAATCATGAAAAGGCAAATCAAGTTGTTGGCACAACTTTGTAGTGAGGAGGTTCCTTTGGAAAAAAAAAAAAAGAAAGACTAAATGGCAGCAATGGAAAATTAGCCAATAAAAAAGGATCAATTGAATAATAATGGAATTCTCACAGATAGAGTCAAAGGGAATGAATTACAATACACTTTGACGTTACCATTTCATGCATAATTAGACCTTAGTCTATGTCAAAAATTTCAAAAGAGGACATTTAAATTGAAAGACACCTTTAAAAAATTCATCTAAGCCATGTGTAAAAAATTCAACTCCATAGAGACATCATTAAGAAATGAGAAGCCTCAGTACGGAACGTAGAGAATTAAGTTGGCCAATTGACCATGTAAATGATGGAAAAAGATCAAGATTCCTTGTAAATAACATAGAAACAAACCTTAAGCAACTGGTTCTTAACGCGTCTTTAGTAGGGGAAGAAGATAAACTAAGCCACACTAAAGAACAATTGATGGTGTTGATGAAATCCTTAAATTGAAAAAAAAAAGCCTAATTGACACTATGGAGAGAATGGTTGCACATCAAAAGAAACCATGATAATTGACTCTGAGAGTGTGATTGAGTTTACATTCAAAGAATTTGACATGTTGGATAGTAACAATGAAGATGTACAACTAGAGTAGGAAAAACTTCAATGGAAAAAGAAACCATATTCACCTCCATTAGACATCTCTCAAGGTAAAAGATTCTCTAATTGACTCATCAAATGGTTTAACTGTAGATGGATTTGTATGCTATGAATCCAAGGTAAAGATGGAGCTCAAAGCAAAATTGCACCTAAAGTGACGGTGTCTAAGTAGTTCTGTACTAGATTATTTAATTGGAAACATAATCTTTCCTTCTACAATAAGTGACTTAGCAGTAAGCTTGAATGATATGCCACTTGCTATAACATAAAGACTTAGATTAAAAGAAATTCAGGAATCAAGTGGAAGTGTACAATTGGTAGATAAAACAAGTAAAAACCTTACAAAAGAACATATTGATGTAGTAGTATGAGTAGATAAATTTTGATTTCTTATAGATTTTGTGGTTTTAGACATCAAGGAAGACCCAATAATATATCCTATATTGGGATGACCATTCATGACTATTGGTAGCCTTATGGTTGATATAGGAAAGAACAAGATCATGATCAAGGTTCAAGAAGAAGAAATTTATATACACAAGAACAAGAGAAGCAAATTGGTTTTCAAGGGATATATTAGAGTAATAATACTAAAGGAAACTAAACTAAATCTTATATAGAAAGAAGAATTTTAGATGAATCCTAATTCAAGACCACTTTGAGAGTTCAAATATAGATGTCGAACTATAAACGTTAAATAAGCACTTCAAGGGAGGCAATCTATGTTTCCATGATTTATTTAGCATCAATTTTGTATATTTTATTTAGTCGAATCAAGATTAGCTTAGGTAACTTGCATATCATTTTGTACAAAAAAGTAGTAAATGACTTCCATTAACTTAAGAATACAGAGAATAATTTTAACTTTTGAGTGAATTGAAGTTCAAAATTTTGTAAAATATGAATGGTGCAAACTTTTAGAGAATAAAAGTTCTTCGAATGTGTTAGAAATCATTCAAAATTTTTTAACAATGTTAGTGCTAAAAAAGATACACAACTTCAAAATAATTCAACTTAAATTGGCTTTTGGTTAGTCATGAATGCTTTATGTAATGCAGCTTCAATTTACAACTAATAACACTGTAGTTTTAATTAAGCATGGCCAAGGAGCTTAAATCCTTCTCTATTGCAACAACTATCTTTAAGTTGGTTTTGGAGTGCTTGGTTGCTATTTTGTTTACTCTAAATGGTTGGCAACTAGGACTATCAAAGCTGTTACATCTTAGAAATTGTAGTACCAAGCTTGAATCCAGATCTAGTATTAGGAATGCTCGCATTAGCCTTCAATAATCCAAACTTTTGCAATTGCACAAAACTTTTAAACAATTACTACACTATATAATTTTAATTGCTACTCTTGAGTACTTCTTGCAACACTTTAAAAGCTCATTATAAAAATTAAGGTCAGAAAACACTTATCTAATAGTATTTTAAAAAATTCACTTATCTAAATAAACTAAATCGAAATAAAAGCATACAATTTTATCTTTGCTAATTAAGTATTATTTTGATTTCTTTTCATGTGATCCAGTATCATGAAATTTATTAATAATAGCACAACTCACAATGAAAAGTGCCAATTTATGCATAATAATGTGGATATGATAGATAAATGTGTAATTTTATACATTTATAGAAAACCTTTTCTCTTTTCTTGATAAAGAGCTTATGGAGACATTCTTGTGAGAGTAGAGAGGAGTACTTTCATCAATAATCATTCTATTTAATCTATTCAATATTACTATATTTTCTAACATGTTGTTATTATTCCTATGTGCTTATTGGATTAAATCTAAGGAAGAATCATTATTAATACATAGATGTGATAATTCTAGAACTATGTGATTATATTGTGTCATTTCAATAGTTTTCCGTTCTTTTGTATCTAATCATGTCATTTATAATATTTTCTATATCTAATTAGGCAGATAGAATTTCAAGGTTAAATTTCATAAATATAGGAAAGTTCCATGCACATGAAGAAATTCCTATGACTAGATGGAGTTGCATGCAATATCATGTAAGCGATAACATAAATATGCTAGATTAAAATCAAACATAATCGATGAATTCATAAAGGGAAGTAATTAATTAGTTGGCTGATTAATTAATTCAAGTAACACAATCTAAAGTAGTTAATTAGAGAAGTTCAAATTAATTGATAGAAAATTAGAGGCTATTGGCTCGAATGATCTTTACTACAACCTACAAGAGGAATTGTCATGATTCAAGAGCATGCAATAGTGTGTCAAAATTGTTTGTTGATCACATAGGTAATCCTTGTTGTGGATCACAATTGCCTAGGTTGTTCTTATTATTGTTAGTAAAAATTTAATAAAAATCTCTTGTGTCTTTATATAATATTTCACTTAGAATTAAGTTTAGGGCAGATGATAGAAAAAAGACATAGTACTAATCTTCATGGCATTGTCTTTCTTAGGTTTCTACCCCTACTCATCTATATGCTATAAATTGATAGGTGGGCTTGGCTGAGTAGGTTGTGTACATTTAAATTGTGGTAAATTGAGAGGTATCGATATTTGAGGGTGAGTTCATTTAATATGTTAGTGTTTCGAGTGATTTAAAAGAGAAATCAATATTTGGTAGGTACATTTATTTAATATATGAACATTTCAAGCAGTTAAAAAAGATGAACCGACATTTCTTAAAGTGAGTTAAATAAGATATCAATAATTAACCATTGAGGAAAATTATAGAAAATTAATTTAAAACTAATCTAATCATTGATAACTTAAATGAATTTTGTGAAACATTGACACCTCATTGAATTTACTTTTCGACCAATTAATTTTTTAACCACTCAAAATATTGATACATTAAATAAACTTACCCATAAACACTGATACTCTCTAGTGTAATTTACCGATTTAAATTGATGCACATGATGAATAGATTTGTTGAACTTGATTAAATTTATAGTGTTAAATTGTAATGTAACTTACATTCATAATCAATGAGCAGAAGCAAGTATGGGTTTAAGAAAAGGAAGCTTCAAGTTGGGTTTGAGCTTGTACGAGGGGTTTGGTTTTGCAATAGTGGATAAGGGTTAAGTTCATTATTCCCGTCATTGGTATAACTATAAGAGTTAGATTCACCACAACTACTGCAAACCCTTGAATTTTTCATAATTTTTAGAAAATAATCATAGAATTAAATTCCAAAACGAAAACCCAAAAAAACGACCCAAGTTAAAACCAAACTCTAAATAAGATCAAATACAAAAATTCTTAACCTTGAGAAAAATGAGAACCCTCAAAATAAAATGGAAAATCCGACAATCGTTTAATTCAACATCCGTACGCTAACCAAATCATCTATCTGATTCCTAACACACAAATCAAGATGATACATCCAAATAGAACTTGACGACAAAATACTAAAACCTTAAATCCTTCGGTGAATTTTTGAATAAAAATTTTCAATTACCACTAAAAGTCAAACAGAGTTAACCTATAACCCTAGACTCTGTTAAACAATCTTGGGAACTAAAAAATATTAAATAAATCAGAAAAAATAAAATAAAACACAAATTTTGAACAAATAATATAGCATGATAAAAACCCCAAAATTTTATGATCTTACGTATAAATCAAAAAGCCGGAAGTCAAATCAAAACCCTAAAAGTCAACAAAGTCTACAATAAACCCTAATGTTTAGATCCGAAAATCCTGTGCTCTTAAACCTTAAATAATGAAATTGAGATAATTGTAGATAATAGTTCGTAATAATATAACAAAGCTTAAAAATATTAGATTCGTTAATTTTATTGTGTTTTGAACTCGAGTGGGATCAATTCTAGAAAAGGGTGTCCCGGGGCTTGGAGCAGTAACAATATTTCGATGATACCGTTAGATTCGTACTAATACAATGATTTCAAAAATATTAGTTTTATAATTTTTAGGTAGCTAAGAATATCAGTATAGCATTTGTACGCATATTTTCTTTACTACCGGTATTTTATTTGTCTAATCTACTATTCATTATCTTATTCTACACTATCACAACTATTCATCTATCTCTACTTTTTGTATTGCCTATTCTTACAACCTATATATCTATTTTCTTACTTTTACTTTTCCTATATAACTTTATTCAAATCACACCTTACATATTATTACTTTTCATTACAAAAATACAATATTCAATAAAATCTCCCTTCCCCTCTCTCTAAATCACGCCGCCTCCCTCTATCTCTTATCTAATTTATTTCTTATTCAATTTATTTTATTACATCAAATTTTCACTCCAAAATTCTATAAATATTACTTCTCCCTCCACTTCTTTCACACTTCTAATTTTTCTTACTAAAACTTTACCAAATTCTCTCATCAAAATCCCTCTCCAAATTTCTCTTCTAAACTTTCTTTTCTCTTCACAAAACTACTACCCACATATTATGACAATTACCATTTTTCTTCTTCAACAAATACATAAAGCTTACGTAAAATTTCTAATATTTATCCTTCATGTCATGTAACTTAATATGACCATAGTGTATGTTTCCTAAACCTATAAGGTTATGGAAGCAACAATATGTTCATGTTTTGTTCTTGTTCATGCTTAAACTCCTATTATATTATTGTTATTATGTTGCTATATTACTATTGCTCTAATCTAACTTTATATGTATTATTATGTATATGTATATTTAAATTTCTTTTGCTCACTAACTTCTCACTAACATGTTCTTATTACTATTGTTCTTATTATTGTGTTTTTTTCCTTTCTCTCTTTCTTTTCTTTTCTTTTCTTTTTGGGACTTGTCTATTCTTAGTCCTGAGAAGCCTTGATGAAGCTTGATAAGATCATATTTTACACAAATTTAACCATCAATTAGTGATTAATTTAAGTTGAATTACATAAAAATTTCCACAATTGGTACTCGGATTATTTAGGTTTATGTTCCAAGTCAAAAGTTATCAAAGGAAAGCATTACAAGGAAATTTGGGTTGAAATTGAAGAATCACAGGGGCTACGCCGGCTTTTCTGGATGATACGCCGCCGGCATATAGCCGGCTTAGAGGATAATCGGCATATTAAAGCTTCAACACAGCCTCTACGCCACCGGTATTCAACCAACCTTGACATGGAACAAAAGTAAGAAATCAAAGGTCAGCAAATCTGATCTTATACGCCACTCGCCTTGAGGCGGCGTATGTAGAAGATTAGAAGCTAAGAATTTAACACTGGCTCAACACTGCCAGTATAGAAGGATCCTATAAGCTGGCTTCTGCAATTTGACTCAACGCCAGCTTTATGGGAATTAAAGTTGTCGACATTGAACGGCTTAGAATGATCATATAATTAAATTTTTAAGGGCTGACATCTGCACAACTAGCTTAGCATTGAATCTGGCCAACATTTGAAGTTTCATTGAATGCCAGCATTTCAAAATCCTACATCGTCGGCGTTGAAGCAGCGTAGATCATCCATAGAATGCAAACCATTAACGCCAAACCAAAATCTGCCAGCGTACAAGCTTTTTAGCAATGTACATTGCCTGCAAGTTGCCGGTGTAGAAGTTGTAATTCCGGCGTACGTTTTGAAACTGCTAAAGTTAGATGAAACGCCTGAATGTTTTGTCTATAAAACGAAGGCTTCCTTCTTAGAGATAATTCGAAATTCATTTAAAAAGTGAGGAAAAGAGAGATCTACAAATGTTTGAGTTAGTTTTTGCTTTAGGGTAACAAAACCCTAATATTCTGGCAACCAAAAGGTGATTAAGGTTTAGCTACAATCGAGCAATGCCCATATTAATGGGATTATGGATTTGAAGACTCCAGCTTATGGAATGAAACTATTGTTAAGGTGTTTTTAATCTCTGTTTATCAATTTTATTGCTTGATTATATATTGAGATCTTCTTATTCACTGATTATTATGAATATGTGTAAATGGATTTGATGGAATGATATATGAATTATATTGATATTGGAATTGATTAACTGGGAATTTAATTACTTCTACTTGTAATCTATTTAATTTGTGCTTGATCAACATAGATGGTGGGTGTCGAATCCAACAAAAATAATAATTTATAATCAACCTGCTTTAAATATTTGTAAATAGAGTGAGCAGGATCGTCTCCACAGGGACTGGTAAAATTCCCAAGTTTCTATCGAGATTAAGAAGAGAAAAAGAAAATAAAATAAGGGGTTTTTGAAATCACACGATTAAAATAAATCTATATCTAATTAACAAGAATTTCTATATTAAAAAGATTATCTAGCCTAGGTCTTATTACAATTCAATTCCCGGGATTGATCCTTGACTCAATAGTTATTATTCCTATTTTGAATAGGTTAGTTATAATTTTCAACAAGCTCTGAAAATCAATCTCTTTTTATATATAAAATAACCAAGATAAGATCTTTGATTATTCCTAATCGAATAGACAACCCTAAACAAGCTCTTAAGGTTTAATCTATCAATTGCATTAGAAATTAGAGAGACCTAACCCTAATCAACAATCTCATAGAGCATGGATTATTTAGAATAGATTATATTTCATCAACAACAACAAATAATCATCTATTTACGACTATCGTGTTGTTTCATCACTTTATATTAGGAGATTCATACAATTACGGATATGAGTCCTAATTGATTGATTATTGTTTGTTATCTAATACAACCGGATCCAAAGTTATATCAATAATAGACAAACAATCACAAATAAATATGATGAAATATAAATATTCAAAATAGAGAACAATGAAATCAAACCACTTTGGTCTCACAATCCCTCTTGAATTGATTTGCAATAATCCCTTTGGCTAGATTTGGAGTTTAGCCACTCATGACCCTTAGAATTCTCTCTAGGGTTTTCTTACAAAATTGTATCTAAATATGGAATGAATTATTCCTCCTGAAAGAAACCCTAAATAATATATAAATATAAGTTTGGAAGTTATGGAATTCGTAGGGACAAAGGCTGGATCCGTTTAGATCATGAATTGACCGGCCTAAATGCTTCATGGCTTTTCATTTACCCAGCCGTTACACCTTTTCATTTACCCGGCCGTTACAGCTTTTCATTTACCCGGCTGTTACAGCTTTTCATTTACCCGGCCGTTACAGGAAGGCTGGCGAAATTCCCAGGATGGCCGGCAAGAAGCCCAGATACGCCGACGGTTTTGATCTCCTTTCGTGCGTCCAGCGTAGTAATGCCCGACGGCGTTGATAGATAAGCTGGCGGCCTTTATTGTGTGCGTGATGCCCAGAATGATAAAGGCCGATGGCCTAAGCATATGCACAACCGGCCTTCAATGTAATTTTTCTCCTTTGATTCAATTTTGCTCCAATCTTGTATTTTTCACTTCTTTTGGCTTGAAAGACCTGATATTCATATAAATCACCATTAAGTACCAATTCCATATAATTTCTATAAAATTAATAACAAATTAATCTAATTTATTCCCAAGAATTAAGAGTAATTTTCATCTCAACAATAGATGAGATAGATAGGGCTAGAGATACTTGGGAGGGATTCAATAATCCACACAAGTAAAACTTAGGTTTTTGAATGAGATTTGTCATAGGGATATGCAAGTCTGTGATAAACTTAAGATTTCACTTAACTTTATGCGGTTATGATTGCAAATTCAGGTCACTTGGCGGTGATTATTTTGTAATTTTAACTAGAATATTAATTTTGGTGAGAGCAAATTGCTATTAAACTATTAATCATAGATAAATTATCTTAGTAGGATAGTTTGTGCTACGAAAGATTTTGTTACTCCGAGAGGTGAGCAATTCTTAGTGAATTTGATTAAATCCCATGTAATTAATTTTATTTATCAATTTGAAGCATAAATCATTTCAAATGAGAATATAAATACATTATTCATATAGTATCTGCATCTCCTAAACCTATATCCCCTATTGTTGTTGCTAGACATATGGTTTTGGTTCTTCACAATCATTTGTAATTAATTTTAGTTAAATTATCATAGATTAATCAAAAAGCTAAACTTTCAAATTGCTTAGATTAAGGTAAAAATTCAGTTTCTAGTAATTAGCCATTAACTCTCTATGGACACGACCTGGACTTTCCAAAAAATACAACATTGCACCCGGTGATTTTGTTGACCGGTTAAGTAGTACACCGTTGCTTGAAATTGAAAATTATTAGAGTGTAATTACGATTCAATTTCAAACTGGCACCGTTGCCGGAGAGCTACGTTTGCTAACATTAGAATAGTAATTAAGCCCTTAGACTAAGCATATAAATTTTAAAAAGACCATAAAAATTAAAAAAAAAAAAGTTTACCATGATTTGTTTGTTCTTGTATATTAGGTGAACAAGACGAAGATTTGCAATTCGATCCTGAGATTGATCGGACTTACCACCATCAATTAAGAGAAAGACGCGCACAAAATACAAGAGCAATGGAAAGGAACTCGCAAGAAAATCCTCCTCCAGTTGAAGAAAGATGGAATGATGATCCTGGAAATGCACTCAATAGGAACCCAGCTGATGAACAACCAAATTTGCTTGTTCTTATTAATAATCTTTCTCAGCCAATACCAAGAAATGAGATCCATAGACCAATGTGGGAGTACTTTATGTCTATAGTTCATGGAGTTGCACCATCCATTGATTGGCCCGCTATTCAAGCAAAAAACTTTGAATTAAATCCAACTCTGATACAAATGGTCCAAGGAGATCAATTTGGTGGAGGTAGTTTTAACAACCCACATGACCATCTAAAAAATTTCCTGCAAATCTATTCTACAATAAAGAGTAATGAGGTTTTCAATGACGCAATTCACCTTAGATTGTTCCCTTTTTCATTAAGGGATAAGGCAAGAAGTTAGCTCAATTCTTTACCTCCACATTTTCTCACAAGTTGGGATCAGTTGGCACAGCAGTTTCTAGAACAATTCTTTCCTCCTAACAAGACGATCCAAGTGAGGAACGAAATCTTTTCCTTTCGGCAGTATGAAGGCGAAGCCCTATATGAAGCATGGGAAAGATTTAAAGAGCTCCTCAGACGTTTCCCACACCATAGAATATCTCTCCATGATCATATCAGAATTTTCTACACGGCTCTTGGAGATCAATTGAAGACGATGATTAATGCGACAGCAGGTGGGAGATTAATGTACAAAAGTGCTTCAGAGGCTTACGATTTAATCAATGGGTTGGCCAAAACAACTTTTCACTGGCATAGTGAATGGAATAAGCCGAGACTAGTGGGTTCCATTTATGAATCAAAAACAGTTTCAAAACTTCAGCAACAAGTGGCTTCACTCACTGATCTGATGAGACAAATGCAACCTGTATCAAGAGTAGGACCGAGTTATAAGCTATGTATGAATATGATTTCTCAAGATGATACTCACATGAATTACTTGGAGTATCCTATGGAAGATTCCTATGCTTCATGTTCATGTAATGAGCAAGCAAATTATGTCAATCAATATGAGAGAAAAGCTGGGAATCACAATCCATACTCCAACACTTATAATCCTGGATTGAGGGATCATCCAAATTTTCGATGGAGCAATCAAAATGCATCTTGAGCATTGCCGCTACCACCACCTGTGCATCAACAACAGGTAAATCCACAAAAAGAAAAGGATAAAACAATTGAGCTTTTGCAGGAAATATTGAAAAAGCAAACAAATCAAAATTCAATTATTCAAGATTTACAAACTCAAATAGCTCAATTGTCTAAAACATCAAGACACCATCCTCAAGGCACTCTTTCCAAGTACTACTGAAAAGAATCTTAAAGAGGAGGTGAAAGTAATCACTCTTAGAAGTGGAAAAGAAGTTACCAAGAGTGGTACAGGAAGCAGTTCAGAAATGCAAGAAAAATCAAAGGAAAAGGGCAAAACAATTGATGATCAAGGCAATGGAAGGCATGAGAATAAGGTTGAAAATTCACCTGAAATCAAGTTAGATGTACCATCGTCAAGCCATGATAAACGGAAAAGAGAGGTGGAATAAGATGAGAGACGGAAGCCAAAAGTGAAGAATTACGTTCCACCTATTCCTTTTCTTGGAAGGTTGAAGCAGCAACAACTGGATCATCAGTTTGAGAAGTTTTTAGAAGTTTTTAAAAAATTGCACATCAACATTCCATTCATGGATGCGCTTGAATCGATGCCATCTTATGCAAAGTTTATGAAAGATATCTTCAAAAAGAAAAGACGCTTAGCTGAACATGAGATAGTCATGCTAACCCACGAGTGTATAGTTATCCTTTAGAACAAGTTACCACCAAAATTGAAAGATCCGGGCAGCTTCACTATTCCTTGCATCATTGGCGAATCATATTTCGACAAGGCACTTTGTGATCTTGGTACAAGTATAAATCTTATGCCTTTGTCGATTTTTAAGAAGTTGGGGCTAAGAGAATGTAAACAACGACAGTTTCCTTACAACTAGCCGACAGAAGCATTAAAAATCCAAAAGGGATAGTGGAGGATGTGTTAGTCAAGGTGGAAAAGTTTCTTTTTCCAGCCGATTTTATCGTTCTTGATATGGCTGAAGACCGAGAGATCCCACTAATCTTGGGAAGACCTTTCTTGGCTACTGGACAAGCATTGATTGATGTGGCACAAGGAAAATTAACACTTCAGGCTATGGATGAGCAAGTTACTTTTGATGTGTTTCGATCTTTCAGACACATAGCCGGTGATGATACTTGTTTCCATATTGATACTATTGATCAGCTGGTTCAAGAATATAGTGTGGATACTTGTGAGATGAGGGGGTATTCAAAGCATGTGCTTTCATACGATTGGAGTGATGATGAGCTCGATATCGCTCCTAAAATTGGAGAAGATGGCTTGTTGATGATACTAGATGATCGGGATAGCACTGATGAAGAGGTGCTCAACAATCACTTGGTGGATATAGTTGCTGAAGCTTGGACAAGACCACCTCAGTATGAGCCTTTAGAGGCCAGTTCAAAGAAGTTGATTCCATCCATTCAAGAACAGCCTCAACTTGAGTTGAAATAGCTTCCCAATCACCTTTAGTATGTGTTTTTAGGTGATAATAACACACTCCCAGTTATCATTTCTGTGGAGTAATCATATGAGCAAGAAATAAGTTAATTGAGGTGCTTAGAATACATAAGGAAGCTATTGGGTGGAAAATTACAGATATTCACGGAATCCATCCATCTGTATGCACTCATCGGATCCTTATGGAAGCTGAATGCAAGCCTATAGCTCAACCATAGAGAAGACTTAATCCTACTTTGAAAGAAGTAGTGAAAAAGGAGGTACTTAAGCTACTTGATGGTGGAATTATTTATCCTATCTTGATAATAAGTGGGTGAGTCCTACTCAAGTGGTACCTAAGAAGGGCGATATGACAGTTGTGAATAATGACAAGAATGAGTTGATAACAACCTGGACTGTGACTGGATGGAGGGTATGCATCGATTATCAAAAGTTGAATAACGCCACCCGCAAATATCATTTTCCTCTTCCCTTCATAGACTAAATGCTAAAGAGGCTAGCTGGGTATGATTATTACCGTTTCTTGGATGGGTATTCGGGCTATAATCAAATTGCAATAGCTTCAGAAGACTAGAAGAAGACTACATTTACCTGTCCATACGGTACGTTTGCATTTAGATGCATGCCTTTTGGTTGATGTAATGCACCAGCAACTTTCCAAAGATGTATGATGGCATTATTCTAAAAAATGATTGAGAAATTCATTGAAGTTTTCATGGATGATTTTTTTGTATATGGAGCTTCATTTGACAACTGTTTGGAGAATTTGTCATCAGTGCTCAAAAGATGTAAAGACACTCACTTGGTTTTGAACTGGGAAAAGTGTCACTTTATGGTCAAAGAGGGAATTGTGCTAGGCCATAAGATCTCAAGAAAGGGAATAGAAGTGGATAAAGCCAAAGTTGAGGTGATTTCCAAGTTGCCACTACTAGTGAATGTGAAAGGAATATGAAGTTTCCTTGGACATGCAGGATATTATAGGAGATTTATCAAGGATTTTTCCAAGATTTCACGACTTCTTTGTGCCCTACTCGAGAAGGATACTCCTTTTTCCTTTGATGATGATTGTGTGCAAGCTTTTGAGCATTTGAAGGAAAAATTGACCACTACACTGGTTATTGTAGCACTAGATTGGGAGCTACCCTTTGAGTTGATGTGCGACGTAAGTGATATGGCAGTTAGTGCAGTACTGGGTCAGAAAAGGAACTGAATTTTTCAGGTAATTCACTATGCTAGAAAGATGATGAATGAAGCACGACGAAATTATGCTACCACAGAAAAAGAATTGCTAGCTGTAGTATTTGCTTGTGACAAATTCAGATCATATCTTTGAGGTTCTAAGGTAATTATTTATACTGACCATTCTGCACTTAAGTATTTATTAGCAAAATCAGATGCAAAGCCTAGGCTTATAAGGTGGATATTGCTTTACAAGAATTTGATATTGAGATTAGAGATAAGAAGGGAGTGGAAAATGTTGTTGCCGACCATCTTTCGAGGATTGTAAATGAGAAAGATGAGTTTCCTATTAATGAATCATTCTTTAATGAATATCTCTATAAAGTTTCAATTACAAATCTACCTTGGTATGCAGATATAGTGAATTTGTCACGCCCCATAGGGGTATCCTAAATGTAACAGTCCACCACATGCTATATAGGACTCTTTAATTACTATCCAAGCCGTTCGGGAGTCTTGTATAGATGTAAGGCGTCCCTTTACGACAATAAAATACTCTATTCAATGGAGTTAAGAAGTTTAATGTGGCATTCAATAGCCTTAGATGATAAATCAAAACACATACATAAAATTACAAAGTCTAAGGGGCATTCCCCCGCAAAAGAATATTAAGGTCCATTATAGTCATCTAGAGTCTTATGGTTTCCTGTGGAAGTCTAAACAAAACCGAAATAAACTTCTAAGGGAAATGCCTAGCTCCAGTACCTGAGCCGTAGCCTGCCTTGGCCTAAGCTAAATGAACTCGTGCTGCAACAAGTAAAAACTATAGGGGCGTAAGCTAACTACCTTAGTGAGTGAAAACTTCCATATCGCAATTAAGACATAACATTCAAGCAAGTGATTATTCAAGCAAGTGAAATGCATCAAACGCGTGAATTCAACAAACATATGACTAGCCGGAAATCATATGTGGATGGACTTACGCCCTCCATCCCGGGTTAGCAGATTAACGAATTCTGCAGTATGACGCCGTTTAAGCTCACGGTCAACTGAACAATAATTCGTTTTATGGATCACGATTAACCAACATATTCATTTTATGGATCACGATTAACCAACATATTCGTTTTATGGATCACGAAAAACCAACAAATGCTAATGCTCCATCCCCATCGTGATATGAATGAGTTCAGATTTATATTGAATGTCTAATAATCGATTAATCCAATTCTTTTAGTTGGCCAAGCAATATTCGTAGACAATCAATTCTAGCTCCTCTCTATACAAGCAATGAATTATCACCCGGCTTTGATATTCTTCAGATTCAACTTCACATATCACCAGCAAACAATTATAATTCCCAACTAACCCCATCATGCATAATCATTCTTTTTCTCTTTGCTTAGCAACTAGTGCAACTATCATTACAATCACAAGCAATAATTGAAATCAGAAGTAATACTCACTCGGCCATGGTACACTGGTCTCTTAGTAATAGTAGTCGGGTAGTAGGATATCGTCATTCTCGGGATCATCTACCAAATAAGAATAACCTAATGAGAATTTCATCACTTAACTAATTCAAACTATGCATCTAAGCTAAACAAAATCGTGATTCTCGCTATTTGCGGAAGTTCCAACTTAAAACGGCCATAACTTGGTCATTTTAACTCGGAATTTTGCAAATTTTATATCGATTTCTATCTACTTCGAAAGATCTATCTATTTCTAATATTATTTCCAAGTTTTGAAAGTATTTAGGTCATGGAACAGAGGGATCAGATCTGTTCTGTAACTTTCCATTTCTGAAAAATTGTTTTGCACTTGATTGAAATGTGTTTAGTTGATGATTCATGTGTATATAAAATATGAATGAGTTTCTAATATGAATGACATGTGATGAGTTCAATATATGCATGATCTTGATAATTTTTGATAATGAAACTTTAAGAACTCCTAATTCTTACAAGACTCCACAATAGTCACTTCTTAAAAATCCAATTCTTCTAATTTGGTATTTCATTAGTATTTTAGGATTTCACTCTCAGAAATTTCTTGTTATCTAATAAAAATGAGTCTTCATTATCTATACTATCCAAGACCTTCATTTCTACATAAAAATTTACATTTTTCACCTTGCTAGTATGATTTTTAAATAAGCTTTTTACAAAAATCCGAATTTTGAAAAAATTCATTTCTTGCATGTTTCCTTTGAGAAAACTTGTTTAATGTATCAAAATTTAAAGCTTTACTATATCTATTACCTAAGGACTTCATTTAACACATAAAACATGCAATTTGAGCTTGAATACTAGGTGATTACATATGCATCATCTCAAATTATGAATTTGACAAATTGAACACTAACTCAAAATTTTTCATCTTAATTTCACTACTTGTTTTACACATTACTCATGCTTAAACTCATTTCAACTTGTAAAAATCATTACTTAGTGATACCTATTACTTATACTCTTCATTTTTCATGTAAAATATGAGTTTCAAAGTGGTTTCAATGGTTTTTAAAATAGGTCTTGAAGTTCATCCGAATTTTCCCTTAAACATTTCTAATAAAAACCTTTTCTTTTCAAGTTCCTTGTCTTATATTCATAAAGATCTACCAACTAACACATTTATATATACAAGACTAAGCTTTTATGATCATTAATGCATGAAAACACAAAATACTCATATGAACATGAAAGTTAAGAAAAACATGAATGTCTAAATACTACATCTACAACTTATAGTGCATGAAAATGAGTTTAAAGACATGAACATAATTTTTTCATGTAAGATCTCTACTTTTATATGCATGAACATAATAATACTTCAACAAAAACTCATTAAAAGAAGATTTGAAGAAGAAATGAAGAAGAAATGGACTTGTGAGTGTGTGTGTGTGTGTGTGGGAGTGTCACGGCACAAGGAGGAGAAAAGAGAGGGTTTTTCTCTTTGTAAAATTTTTGAATGAGTAAAAATGAGGAGAGAGAGTGAAAATGAGTTCATATATTAAGTGAATTAGGGTTTAATTGTATTAAAAAGAAGTAAAATTAAAACAAATAGAGGGAAAGAAAGGGGGACCGGGGGGGGGGGGGGGGGGGGGGGGGGGGGGGGTGTTGGTGGGGTTGCACCGCCCAAGCAAGGAGAGAGAGAGTGAGTGAGTAGAAATTTGTTAAATTTGAAATTTAAGTAATAAAATGAAATAAATGTAATAATTAAGTAGGAAACAAAATTTTCTTGGAAAAGAAAATATAATGAGTAGTTGTAAGGATGTAAGAATAGGGTATGGGTAGTGTGTAGTGTAGGTTGTACTTGTGAATAGTGGTAAATAATAGACAAGACATCTACTTTACCGGAAGTAAAGAAATACGGGAAAAATGCTATAATTGTAATTTTTATAGCCCGAAAAATTATAAAACTTATATTTTTGAAATCCTTATAAAATTTCGGTTCTAATGAATATTCCGGAATATTTTTCTGAGTTTCTAGTCCAGGGGCTCGTTTTTCCGTAATGGGGCTTGGAAAGGCCCGGAATAGAAATTTTTCGAAATTAAAACTTTCTAAGGTTTGGAATATACTTTAAAACAATAATTTATATTAATTTATTTTATAAAACTTCTTTTGTTATGAAACCGAAGGAAAGCCGGATTTAGGGTTTCTAAGCTTGTCTCACTAAGCTTGAACTAGATCGATTTAGGGTTTTGCTTTTTGGTTTCCGGAGTTTACTTGACTAAGAATACCGAGGTTTACAACTCGTCCATGAATCTCTCAAAATCTAACCCGTATCCTAGATCATCTAACTCATCTTCATTACCTGCAAAGTGGCAAAAGTGAGGCAAAGGCCCAGTACTCAATAAAAAATACAAGAACAATTTATCAAGCAAACTTAAATCAAATGAAATGCATCAACGATCAAGTCATTATCTTATTAGGTGTTTTTTTAACAAAACAACAGGAGGGTGTTCAAACCTAGGAATCACGCTCTGGGAATTTAGGGGTCCTGAGTAACAGTAGCTGCTCAGGGGGTTGATATAAGCAGTCCAAATATTTATATCTCCTATATCTATTCTATAAAGAAATAACTTCATTTAGGGCTCAAAAGCCCTTGCCCGACTCTACTTAAACTCAATCCATAACATGAGCCTAGTTCACAAGTTCCCATAAACTTTGAACTAAACCATGGTATTTCCCCCTAAGTTTAAGCAAACGTTACTCGGATACTATTCTCCCCGTTGGCTATCCACTTAACCAAAAACAAATCGCTTTTGCATCATAGAGTACCATTGCATCATGGTGAAGTCATTGCATCATGACTTAGGTTAAGTGCCTAACTAACATATCATTGCATCATGACAGATTTGTTGCTCCTCGGATCAGATTAAACAGCATAATAGACATCCATTTCATCAAAGTACTAAGTCGAATCGAATTAAATCAATTTTATTAATGCCTATTCCTAGCATAAAACAAACAAGATTTTGCGTATCTGAACCCGATAGTGTATTATTATATTTACTTGGAGGGGAAATAACCAAAGAACCTTTAACTAAAATAAGAGTATCAAAACAAATCAATAATAGAACCTAGAATTTATAAATATATTTCACAATCCTAAGTTAACTATACAAGGAGATTCAATAAACCTAACATATAGTTTTAACATCTAATTCATACATAAAACATGTTTATATAGCTTATAGATTCATTAGAATACCATATATGAAGTAAAGAATGACAATTGAAGAAGGTTGAACTTGTAAAACTTAGAGAATACGCGGGCAACATACATCGGTAAAAATTGAGTTGAATACCAACGGTGTTTGAGTTATATGCCAGTGGTGTTAAACAAATTGGTTCTGGTTGCCTTTAACTCCAATTAAAGGCCAGCGGCGTTGAAGCCTTAGTGGCTGGCGTTAAAAAAATTGGATCTGGTCCCATCCAACACCGCCTCTATACCGATAGTTTTGAAATACCAAATGCCGGTGTACACTAAAAAAGAGACCTATTCAAAAATGTTTTATTTCCCATGTTTTACACTTTGAAAAATCATAACATATGATACTTTTAATCCTTCTTCAAACATAGATTTAGCTTCATACACTATCTCCTATCTACCTTAACCAATCCTAGCAACTTTGAACATCAAAACAACACATTAAACTACTTCATTTACAACTTCAACTACCCAAATCAACTTCACTTCTTACCAACACTTCTCACAACTTCCATAACACATAGACAAGTTCACATATCAATAAAACATAACCTAACATATATCAATACTTAAAACCACTCAAAGTCACATGACAATAAACTCATCCTAACATATATTTTACATCTATATTATAAGAAAGGAAATAAAACAAAGAGTTTATACTAGCTTTAACTTACATGGAGAGGCTTTGGCTTGGAGAGATTTTTGAATCCAAGAGCTTGTAATTTGTTTTTGGTTTATGGCTTATGGTTTGAAGATAGAAGGAAAAGAAAAAGGAAAGAAAAGAGGGAAAATTTGTATGGGAAATATGAGCTACCAAAAGAGGCTCTAATTAATCAAATTTGAGGTTTATATAAATCCTAAATTTGACTTTAGGGATATATTTGACTTAGGCTTAATTTGGAGTTCCTTTGGGTTGAACTTGAGCTTGAAAAATAGGCTTAACCTTTGTAAAATTCTGTCAATAATTTCTTAAGCATAACAAAAGTAGTTTTGATAATTTTAAACATAACACACACAAATTAATTCATGAAAGACATAAACATCAATTACACTATACACACATTAATATACATAAAACAATAACATTAATTTCATTACACATATTCACATACATCAATAATTTACATTAATAAACATAATATATCAAACTTATTTCTACACATTCATTTTCATAAATCAAGATTACGTCAAACTTAATATCTAAAATTAATATTGCATTCACATGAAATTTTAATTATTTGAATATTTTAGATTATTTCAATATGTGGAGAGAGTTTTGAGAGGAGAATTTTGGAGAGATTTGGTAGTGAATTTGTGGGTAGTAATTGTGTGAAAGAAGTGAAAGAGGAGGGGGTATTTATAGGGAAATAAGGAGTGAATTTTGTATGTTTTAAATAAAGAAAAATTGAGAGAGAGACAAAGGGGGGGCGCCAGCCACTAAAGGCAAGAGGGGAGAGAGAGGATAATTTTTGTATTTTTATTGATTAAATGTAATAATAAGTAAAGTAGATGTGAAATAAAGTTATGAGAAAGGTAAAAAGTAAAGATAATAGGTGCATAGAGTGTAAGAATATGTGTTAGAAAAAGTAGAGATAAATGAATAGTGGAGAATAGTAATTAATAGTGTAATATAAAATAGATATGACTAATAAAGTATCAATAGTAAGAAAATACGCGTATAATTGCGATATCTATTATTTTTACTGACAGAAAAATTATAAAACTGATATTTTTGAAAACCTTATATTTTTACGAGTCTAATGATATATCTAGACTATTTTTACTATTTCGAGCCTTGGGACACGTTTTTCAAGAAATGTCTTCGTTCGAGTTCAAAATGATTTGCGGTTTTACCAATATGATCTTTTAAAGCTTTTTTATGCTATTACGAACTATTTTACATACTAAGCTGTCACGACCTACCAATCCAGGCTCCACCGTAGTGGAGAGGCGCCCTATGCCTTCAAACCACCTTGGGTAAGGATCGTGATGCCAGGTACACTGGCCCTCCCAGCATACCTCAGACACAACTAAGATACGGAGGCACTGTGTAACGACTCAAAAATCTATCCACTAAGATATTGTCCGCTTTGGCCATATACTGCACGGTTTTGTCCTTTTGGTGCTAGTGCTTCCCAGGAGGTTACCCATCCTAAGATTGCTTTACTCAGAGCATGCTTAACTTTGGAGTTTTGACAAACTCTAAGCCATTTCACCAAAAAGGTGTCCTTGTGATTAGAGTTCCACCATCTATATTTGATGGGTGTTGCACACTTCCCCATTTATAGAACTGACGTCCTTGTTAGCTTCGTTACACAGGTCCAGAACCATTGTTCTGATACCATTTGTCATGACCTACTACTCCAGGCTCCACTATAGCAAAGGGGGCGCCCCTAGGCCCTCAGGCCACCTTGGACAGGGATCGTGATGTCAGGTATACTAGCCCTCTCAACGCACCCTCAGGCATAACCAGGATACCAGAGGCACTGTGTAACGACTCGGAAATCTACCTACTGAGGTATTGTCTGCTTTGGCCACACGCCACACGGTTTTATCCTTTTGATGTTAGTGCTTCCCAGGGGGTCACCCATCCTGGGATTGCTCTACCAAGAGCACGCTTAACTTTGGAGTTCTAACGAACTCTAAGCCATTGCACCGAAAAGGCGCTTCTGTGATTAGAGTTCTACCATCTATATTTGAGGGATGTTACATAATCTCTTATTTACTTTCTTAGGGTTGCAAACACGGAATTGTCGGGCTTAAACTATTGCGTCGTACTAGGGTTTTGTGGATTTTAGGATTTCTGGTTGACCTTCCGATTAGGGTTTAAGCTAAATCGTCCACAAAACTTTGGGGGTTTACATTGACCCAGCTTAAGCCTTAAAGTCAAGGAGTTCAAACCCCAGCAATCCGAGCAAAAAGAAGGATAAAGAGACACAAGATATCTGATGTTGGAAATGTAAAGAGGGACATCATCCAAGACAATGTCCCAAGTTAAACACAAGTGTTACTATTATGGAAGTCCGAACCACAGGGTCCAAAGTCATTTAAAGAAAACCACTACTATCAACCTCATCTGCAAGAAACTGGGACATATTGCTAAAAAGTGCTTTAAAAGGAAAGACACGGATATCGTTAAGAATGGAAATGACAATAGGAATGGGAGATACTTGGTAATACCCCCACAAGGAATATGTGTATATAACCTATAAGGACAGTGGGTTTACGAGGAAGCTAACCACAAGCAAATAGAATTCGCGACCCTGGAAGACAATGATAGTCGTGGATGCGATTCAGTATCAGGTTAGCATCGTACCTTTAGATGTTAAAATGTCTTTTTGCATCGCTAAAACTAAAGGAACGGTTTATGAGTACTGATAGTAGAATAAATAACCATCATCACTTAATATAGAATGGATAGATATAGGATCAGCAAGAATTTAGCACATATCAAATGTAGAAATCAAATCAAACGCCATCCACCTTGTCAACTGTAAGGACCCGCTATCACTCCTATATTTAAAATAAGTGATAACAGTTCTCCAACCACATATAATCTGCAGAATTATATGTAAGGTTGTCCGAGAAGAAATGTTTGATGAATTGTTTGTCTAATTTCACAACATAAGTCATTTTGAAAATTATTTACTTAAAAGCTTACTTTCAAAACACAATACCATATATATACAAACATTATAAGAAAATAGCTCAGGTTATACAAGCTAGGTACATACATACATACATATATATATTACAACCAAAAGGCTTCTTACAAGCCTTAGCAAAACTACGAAACATATAGTCCATCAAGAACTATATAAACAACTATCCAACCTATATATCTAGTCTATTACAAAAAGATTGGGCTCCAACCAGTCCAAGGCCATCTCTAGTCCTCAAACTCCTCCAGAAAATCCTCAAAATCAGGACCATAACCCAAGCTCGCATAAGACTCATCAAGATCCTCACCTGAAATAGATAAAATATGAGCCAGAGGCCCAGTACACAAGTAACGAAAACAAAAGTGAGATGATTCACACGAGCCTGAACTAAATGCAAGATGCAACAACCATTCAATTATTATTTAGTCTTTAGTTAGTAATTCAACATGGGAGTATTCAAACTCTGGGCAACAAGGATAGTGGGGGATCCTGAGTAACAACCTTGACGCTCAGGGGGTTGATATAAGTAGCTCGGATACTTATACCGTTCTAGATAATTTTACAGAAAACACCTAAATCTACCATGCCCAATCTGAGCAGGGTGCCGCTCCCCGAACCGGATACTAATTCCACCTCAGGCTCACCCAATCTGTGAGGGGGCGCCCCTAGGCACTCATGACACCCTGGGCAGGGATTGGATTTAACGACGTAAAACACAAATCAACACTCACAATTAAGTTTTTCTTAATATATAGTTTCCATAAATGGCTATCCTAACACAGAGACATGCTAGTTACTGTGTACTGTACTAGATCGAGAGTCAATGGGAATAACCGAAAGGGAATCACTCACTGTAAAAAGAAGTAATTACAACTCACACTTAGTTCAAGTATATACATTCATCAAAGCTCAAGTATAATCATCCAAAGAAATTCATAAATATTATACATCATCATAGTATTTAGATATCATATTATCATACAATACTCAACAAATATGTAAATGATCATTTATAAGCTTTTTGAACAACTTTTAGCAAACAACATAAAGTTTAAACTTTGTTGGATGGAAGTGTATCAGCTGAAAGAATTGAAATTTAAGCACTGATACTTTTCGAATTGGGAAAATCTTAAAACATGAAAGTTTTATATCTTTTCCTTAGCTTTCCAACGCAACTTGAATCACCTCAATCGGAGATCGGATGAAAAAGTTACGGCTAAAATACAAAGAGCTGCGAAACAGGGGAAGTCTACACGACCGGGTACACGGCCCGTGTATCGAGGCCGTGTTGGGTAAAAAAAAATGACCGATAGCAACTTTTAAGAATTTCAAGGCCTGCATGGCCATGTACACGGGTTGTGTACACTGGAACAAAAAAATGACGAAATCCCCTATTTTCAAAGTGCATTTTACACCTCTTAAAATTCTTTTAAACTCATTCGAAGTTACTCTAAAGCTTGTTATATGATCATCCCATAATTCAAACAACACCAAACATCTCAAAACTTCATAAACTTCAAATCACTATTCATCATCTTCTTCAATATTAGGTTATCCAACCACATGCATTCACCAACACTTCCAACACTTCAAAACTCATCCTAAGCACATAAAACTAACCACTCTAGTCCTATAACACATCATATACCATCAAAAACATCATGGAACATAAATTTAAACAAATATAGCATCAAGACTACATATTCATGCATAGAAAAAAAGTTGAAGAACACTCTTACCACAAGAACTTCAAGGCTTGGTTTAATGACTCTAGATCAAGCTTTTGATTGTGGATGTTGTAGAAAATCAAGTCTCAAACTTGGTTCACCTTGGGAGCCTTTTTGGAGTGAAGAAGAAGAGGTTTTAGGGCAAATGGAGGGCTTTTGGTTTGGTCTGAAATTTTTGGCCGAAATTTTAAAGGTTAAGTAGTTTATGTTTATCCTATTTTGACTTTAAGGGCATGAGGGCATTAAAGGCTTAATGACTTTGTTTTGGGTTAATTAATATCTTTGTCTTAAGGCACATAATGGAGGTTTAATGGTTAAGTTTTTAGCCTATTTTTCTACTACCTAAGGATATTTATATATACATTCCACTTATTCTAAGTATAAATAACACACTTTAAGTCATATTCATATTTTACAAACTCAATAAATAATTAATCTAATATATTTAAATAATTCTACACTTTCACACATCATAATACTCATCAAAATTAAACTCACTATCAATATATATATATATATCATGCTTAAATTCAATAATATACTTATAAAATAAAAATTAGGAATTTCATGGCTATTTCATCAACACTGAAAACACCCAAAACAAAGTACACTAAAAGCTTAAATACTTATAATCATCGTCTAAAGGCTAGAACCATTGATGATACAATTTCCAAAATTTTCCTGAAATGAATAACATAATAAAACATCTTGATCTCAAACCTGTCAAGATGATCACAATAATAAAACATCAATATCCCTAATAATGAAAGGAGTATGAATACAATGCCATATATATACTCACATAAGGATAGAAAAGTGAATTCACAACCTTCTTTTGTTGTATTGACGTGCTACTATTGTGTCATAATGTGTCATCGTCAGTTTGAAGTTGAGCCAAGTCAAGTGTCAGTTGTCTATCGTCTTGGTTGAGTCTGAGTCTTCTCAAAAAAGGTTCAAGTAAAGTGAAGGTTATATATGCTATATTGCATAGAATATTAAATACACAAAATTAGTGAATGTTGAAAATTCTCAACAACAAGTAAGAATGAACGAAAAATAATAAAAGAGATAAAACAATGATAAACTTCCTAAACCTTTTCGTGGAAATGGAACTAAAGAAAGATATCAAATAACTGGGGGCAAAGAAACAACACAATGTAATCATAATACCTATCTCAAATAAACTTACCAAATAAAAGTTGATGAATTTCATATGCGAGAATGCTAATGAAATACGACATAAGCTTTCTCACCAAGTTTTACAAACTACATATGCGTGATAAGTTTTAAGAACAAAACTTTCCTTAAGGAGGCTAGATAGTAAACCCTTGAATTTTTCATAATTCTTAAAAATAATCCTTGAATTAAATACCAAAACCAAAACCCTAAAAATCGACCCAAGTTAAAATCGAATTCTAAATAGGATCAAATACAAAAATTATTAATCTTGAGAAAAAGGAGAACCCTCAAAACAATATGAGAAATCCAACAATCGTTTAATTCAATATTCGTACGCCAACCAAATCATGTATATGATCCCTAACATGAAAATCAAGATGATACATCCAAATAACACTCGATGACAAAATACTAAAATCTTAAATCATTTGGTGATTTTATGAATAAAAATTTTCAATTACCGCCAAAAGTTAAACAAAGCTAACCCATAATCCTAGACTTGGTTAAATAATCCCGGGAACTGAAAAATATTAAATAAATTATAAAAAATAAAATAAAACGTAAATTTTGAACCAAAAATATTACACGGTCAAAAGCTTAAAAATTTTATGATCTTACGAATAAATCACGAAGCTGGAAGTCAAACCGAAACCCTAAAAACCAACAAAGTCTACAACAAACCATAATGTTTAGATTTGTCAATCCCACGCTCTTAAACCTTAAACAAAAAAATTGAGATAGATGTGTGTAATAGCTTATAATAATATAGGAAAGCTTAAAAATATCATATTCGTCAATTTTAGTGTGTTTTGAACCTGAATGAGATCAGTTCTTGAAAAGGGTATCTCGAGCTTAGAATAGTAATAATATTTTGACGACACCGTTAGATTCGTAATAATACAAGGATTTCAAAAATATCAATTTTTAATTTTTTGGTAGCTGAGAATATCATTATCGTTTTTTTACACGTATTTTCTTTACTATTGGTGTTTTATATGTCTAGGCTACTATTTATCATCCTATTTTGCACTATTTATAACTATTCATCTATCTCTACTTTTTGTACTATCTATTCTTACTACTTATATACCTATTGTCTTACTTCTGACTTTTTACATACAACTTTATTCACATCACACTTTATACATTATTAATTTTCATTAAAAAAAATACAAAATTCAATCAAATGTCCCTCTCTCTCTCTCTAAATCATGCCGGCTTCCTCTCTCTCTTCTCTAGTTTATTTCTTTTTCAATTTATTTTATTATATCAAATTTTCACTCTAAAATTATATAAATACCACATCTCCTTCCACTTCTTTTACACTTCTTATTTTTCCTACCAAAACTCTACCAAATTCTCTTATCAAAATCTCTCTCCAAATTTCTCTTATAAACTCTCTTTTCTCTCTATAAAACTACTACCCACATATTACTACAACTATATTTTTCTTCTTCGACAAATACATAAACCTTAAGTAAAATTTCTAATATTTTATCCTGCATGTCATGTAACTTAACCTGACCATATTGTATGTTTCATAAACCTATAAGGTTATGGAAGCAACGATATGTTCATGTTTTATTCTTGTTCGTACTTAAATGCCTATTATATTATTGTTATTATGTTATTATTATTATATTGTTATATTACTATTACTCTAATCTAACTTTATATATATATATATTTATTTATATGTATATTTATATTTTTTAGAGTCTAAATTGCTCACTAACTTCTCACTGACATGCTCTTATTACTATTGTTCTTATTATTATAATTTCTTCTTCCTTCTTTTCTTTTCTTTTCTTTTCTTTTTGGGACTAGTCTACTCTTAGTTCCGAGAAGCCTTACTGGGAAGCCTTGATGAAGCTAAGACTTCCAATACTTGACAAGATACCTTGATGAAGCTAAGGTTCCTAATACTTGACCTTATTATTTTGCTTATTATTACTTCTTTTATCTTTCCTATATTCTTATGTGATATTTTTTTTCTCTTTCTCCTAAGTATGTATTTATTCATGTATGATCATCTTGATTCTTGTCTTAATAAAAATGAAGAGGAGTTTTTCTTAAAAAAAAAGGAAAAACAAGACTAAGCTCTCTTTAAAAATAAATTTTGTTACTTAATAAAATTTTTTTCCACCAAAGGCTTGGAAATTGTTTTTAATAAATTCTTTTCATGGATTTTTGAAAGTATCAACAAAGAGGATTTCTTTAAGAAGTAACTAAGTAAATAACTTTCTCTTTTCAAAATAAGTAACATAAGATTTATTAAAGCTCTAATGTGACAATGCCTTGTTATGTAAATTTTTGTAAAAACTTAATTATAGGATTTTTACCAACTTCATAATTGAAACCAGGAACCAAACAATCTTTCTAAGTCGAGTTTAAGATCTACTCACTATGTTAAAATCCACTTAGAGGTAAAATCGGTATACAACTTAAGGAACTAAGTTTTAAGAAGCAAATTCCATTTTTAAAAGGAAATACCAATAATATTTATAGTGACTAGATACTCACTTGTAACAAACTAAAGATTTTCAAATGAAGGTTTAGAATAAGTCACTCTCTAATTTTTTCTCATATGCTAAAACTTGAAACATCTTTCATGCAACTTGGAATGTGTTTCCTCCTAACCACGTGAAGGTTCTTTTTTAGAAAATAATTAGTTAAAAAAGTTTAAATGATAATAAAAACTTTCATGGGCTCAAAATAAGTATGAAATCACGATTTCCTTTAATTAAGTTTCATACTTATAAATCTAAAAATTAGAATTTTGAGTCAAACTTAGAAATTCTTAAAAAGAAATACATTTGAGTTTTTATGTCATAAATATGAAAAACCATATTTATAAAAATAACTTATTGAATAAGAATTTGTGAACAATATAAAACCTTTAAGCATTTTAAATTATTACTTTCTTGTTGCTAAGTCACAAATTTACAAAATTGCAAATTAATCACTAGTCAAAGAATTATCCTTCACAAAACTCTATCTTCATAAAATTGTTTACAAACTTTATTTTGAGGCAACGTCACTAAAATATCATGCATACAATATATAATATATATGTATTAAAATGATTTTTCAATCGTGATTGTCAAACTCGAGTTTCTACAAAAAATCGCTAAGGATCCATAGAATCGGAATATAAAATCGAAACATAGAATCATAAGATTCTACAACTAATGTAAATTTTCTTGCATAAACCATCGATGTACTTACTAAACTAAATAAATTATGAAAATAAAGAATTTAGTATTACATTAGTTATATACAGTCAAAATTTAAGTTTTATCAATCATAATGCGCATACTGTCATTATTATTTTTAGTGTAATTTTATAATTAATAATTATTTTTATTTAATGATGATTCATAATCTACAATTATTATGATGTATTACAAATAATTTAAATAATCATGTGTGAGTAACTAGTTTGTTTAGTAATGAACATTTTCATGTTCAATGTTCACTATATATTTGCACAAAAAATCATTTCATTTATGGCAACTAAATTAGATATAGAAAATTATTAAAAAAAGAAAAAATATTGTACTATATATATTAGTTTAATTTTCATTCAAATTGTTCAAAATAAATCAGAGTATGTAACCTAAAAGAAAATAACTCTTTGAAAAATACAAAAAAGGAAATAAATTAAAAAAACTGAAATTAAGTTAGATTAAGATAAATATCAAGAACCGACCCCTAAAACCCTAAATTTAAATATATTAAATTGATTGCATTTTTAAAGTTCAAGTAGAAAAAAAGGTATAAAATTATAACTTTATGATTTTATTACAATTCTATGTACGATTCTATCAATTCTACTTACGATACTATGATTCTTTTACGAGTTTACTAAAAAGATGATTTTGTGTGTGAGTTGAATCAAAATCTCATCATTAGCTCATAAACTCGTAGAAACGTACGAGTAGACTCACAAGTTTGACAACCATGTTTTCAATCATATAAATATCAATATTTTGCTTAAGTATTTTTGGACGAAGAAAATTTTGAAAAATTATGTTTTGAGGACTTGAAATATCGTAATGATTCGGTACCCCACCATTTCCAAACCTAAATGGCTTTTATGATAAAAATAACCATAGAAATAGATAGATTTTTTCGAGTAGGTAGAGAAAACGACATATAATATGTGAAATTCCAAGTTAAAATGAGCAAGTTATGGCCATTTTAAGTTGGAATTTCATTATACGCGATTTTTAATGAACATAGTGAAATAGAATTAGAAAGTTTAAGTAGAACTTCTACGAAATATTTATTATGGGTATTTCTTTTGTCTAAGTGATAATGAATACATGATTTCCCTTCTTGAGGATTAATACAACTAAGAAGATTGTGAAATGGACGAGTGAGTTTTTCCTCTTAATTTCGTTACCTTACTTATGCTTGTAGAGTAGCATTAGTATACTAAGAAAAAATAATAATCGACATGTATATGGAATTCAAGGATATGTATGCATGTGTGATTTTGTGCTTGTGATGAAATGAGAACTAAAAATATCGCAACTTCGAATTATTTGTTTAAGTATTTATCTACCTACACGTATGATTACTTATTGTTTGCTAAATTATTTGATCACTCCTAAGAAACCTTAATAAGGTTTGACTTAAGAAAAATAAAACATTCACGCATAGTATCCATCGAGTCACATTTCTTTTGGAAGGCTACTATTCTTACGCGTAGAGTTAGATGGGCTGTTAGCCTGCTGGGACACGGGCCATGCTCCTTCTAGAGAATCCACATCGCTCAGAGAATGCGACTCTAGGTTAGAAGTTATGCCAAATGAACGAGAATGCGACTCTAGATTCATAGCCATGCCAACCAAACGCTTTGGGCGAGGGCTTGGGGACTAGCAGTAGAAGGTCGAGAGGATCTTCATTAATAATTTCTTAACCTTTGATACGGAGGGGTAAATCTGTTTTATATATGGTTTTCTGGATAACTATATAGATTTGTGTAATCATGTGATTATTGTATAGCATGCATAGCATATGTGTGAAAATTAAGTAAACTTGTTTGATATCACGGTGCGAATGAAAGGGAATATTTTATTAAGTTAGTTATAAGCTTACACCACCAGGTCTTTGTTGAAGCAGGTATACCCATGGCTCTATGCGAAGATCATGACATTAAGAAAATCATTGATGAATTTTAAACTCTCATGGAAGCAATGGGAGCATTAGATGAAGTTATTTTGTAATTTCCTTATATGCTATGTTAGTATTTTGGAGATTACTAAGAAATATATTTATATAGACTTGAAGACAATAGCAGGGGTATGTCCCTAAAATTTGTAATCAACCATATTTATATTTTATGATAAGTTTTCTCCTTACCTTGTTACTTAATCATTATCAATATAATTGCACTACTCTAATGTGTTCTCTTGGTTTTGATGTATGCCTTGTACATGATATGGACGCCTTTGCATGACTAATGTAGTCATTCCTAGGCTTTAATATTAGTTGTGATAGACTGTCGCGTTTATGTTACCCCTCTAGACATGACAACTACCTTAACACCATGTTGCACTATATTAAGAAAATGTCCCATGAATCTATCCACAATTGAAACACCCATAATTTAACATTAATTAATATATAGTCTTTAACTCTCCATTCACCCAAATGTATATTTCAAACAAGTAGAAATTGATGTTTGACCTCTCTGATTTTTTTTTTTTAGTAGAATTTAAGAATTGATTATCTTTCCAACTACATGTTGAAATATATGGATGGAGTTTTTCTTTCTTTTTGTTTTTTTTTTTTTTTGGTGATGTTAAAAATTTTGCAATTTCTAAGTGTAAGAATTGTGCCCCGTACATCCCTTTCAGTGTTTGATAACATTTCCAACCCTATTAGTAGTCACATTCTGTCGTTCTTCACGGTAATTTCAAACCCTTGTAGTAATTTTATCTAAGGAGGGACTCTTTTAATTTTCAACAAGAATGCCATTGTTACAACGACCAACCATAAGATACCGATTCACCAAATGGTCCACTTTATATCTAACAATAACAGAATTAAATTCCCCCACATTTAAGAGATTAATACCACTCCATGATTCCTCCACATATATTTTCTAAAACAATGATTATTTTATTCAATTTCTTCTTAGCAATTACCTTGACCAAAATTAGTATTTCTCTTTGCTTTCCTCAAGTGGTTCAATTGATGCCCTCTTTGTTATTTACGAATACTTCACCGCAATTTTAAATTGAGGATTATTAAATGCAAATTGAGACTCTTTAAAGTTGTAACAAAAGATTTTTCTATGCATGAGAAAATTAGACAACACAAAAAGAAGTATTTAGTATTATAAGTACTAAAAGGAACAATATAAGAACAAACAAATAAATCATTTGCAAATTTTTTGCTGTTTATTTTTTTTTTTTCAGATTTGGGATTTAAATATAACAATTTTAAGATTTGTGCAACAAAAATTCAGGATTGTTGACCAAATAATAAGTTAAATGATGGTAATATTTTTAAGTTTTTTATTTTCATTGATGTATATAAAAATTGAGTTCAAAAACTAAAAACTAGGCATAAATTCAATGCAATGGTACACAAAGTAATAAATGCATAGCGGTGAGCATGTGAAATGTGTATGGAAGTGTATTCTAGTGATGAATTATATTTGATGAGAGAGAGAATATAGTTGTAATATGAGCTCAAATTCATGCTTGACTCGAAATTTCAAAGCTTAAGGTTTACTTGAATTTGATTGAGCGTAAGATTTTAAGCTTGGGTTTCACTTGAAGTGACATTATAGATTCTTGAGTTCAACTCAATTAAGCTCATTTAGGTTCAATTTATTAAAAGCTATTTATCTATTTTAATTTAAATTAATATAATATTAATATCAAAACTTGATTTGAATTCAATTAACATTTATACTAGATGTGAGCTTGATTAAGCTCGTGAACGAATTAAGCTAAACATATAAAGCTTTAACTTGGATTGGTAAACTACTAGAATAGCCTGAGATCGAGTTTGACTCGACTTCTCTCAAATTTGAACTCAAGTAAACTTTAAGTTGAGCTCAGGTAGTTTGTGAATGAACCTAATTCATTTGCACCACTTGCAACAACTTTACTATCAAATACATTGAAGATGCATGCTCTTTTTTAATAACAAAAATTCTCTCTCTAGAAGGCTAGAAAGAGAGTCCCCCATTTTGAATTTGTTAAACAAAAAATATTTATATTTCTCTTACTTTTGGAAAATTTTCTTTTTAAGTACTGTAAATTCCTTATCACTCCTTAGCAATGAAGATAAACAATATCATACAAGATCAGGTAATATCAATGAGATATGAATTTGCTAATGCATATAGTATTCACAATTAAATTAGTTGCAATTTTCTTCCTTGTGCATTTGCTTCTTTCTAAATGTTGAATCTTGACAGTTATGTTGACATCAAAATGAATAGTAGGTTTTTAATGTGGAATTAATTCCCATTACTTATTTTTTTTTTCTTTTTAAGAAAATTGGAAATAATGCCTTAAACTTTGATCGGAACATCCAAATGTTGCAAACCTCCTAAACTTTGATAAATTGATAACAACTAGAATATTTGATTTTTTTTAGCTTAATCAAAATGCACCACGATCAAAGACTAGAGGGTGATAAAAGTATATTTAAATAATTTAGAGAGGTATTTATCTACCAATGTCAAATTTTAGGGGGTTTAGTTCAAACTTTTAGGGGTTAATTACCAATTTACTAAAGGTAAGGGGCATAATTTTTAACATTTGATACTTGAGATGATGTATATGCACGAAGGTCAAAGTTTAAGGTGGTTAGTTGTATTCTCACATCCCCTTTCTCTCTAAAATGATCCAAAATATCAATTGTTATGCAAGAAATCAAATTAATGAATTCGAAGCCAAATGGGAGTTAGACAATGCTTTTAAGGCCTAAAATTTTTCCAAAATTATAAATTTTCCTCTAACTTGATTTGAGATGAATAAACATTTTATATTTAGATAATATAATTAAAATAAGTTTAATCCACTGATTAAATTCATAATGTGTCCTTTGTATGAATGAAAAACCCTAAAATAGCTAAAACTAGTCAATTTTGTTGTGTTGAAAATGGAGTATAAGATTGACATATGGCACTGATGATTAGAAAGCACATAAGCCTACTTAGTAAATAAACTTATTTTGAGGAAAAGTATTTGTTAATGAAAATTGCTTTTCCTTGAAAATAAAAAAAACAGATTTTTAAATATTTAACTAATATAAAAATACGTAAATTATAATGAGAAACAAATCACCATGAAGTAAAAATATCTTAAAAAAATTAATAATAAATATCTTTTGATAGTAAATGATGGGTAGATGAGCTCATAAATCATAATAAAAAGTTACCCTTTTATATCTTGTAAGTTATTTTCCAAAAAGAAGATATGAAAGAGTATTTGTTTTCCAAAATGAGGGAAAATGTTTTTCATCAATTATCCCTTTTTTTCTTAAACAAACATGGAAAAATAAAAGAAAAGATAATTGCCCAAAAAAAAAAAACATTTTCATTAAATTAGTAAGGCCTTAATTTCATTCCTTACACTAACAAAATTGATAAATTACATCAAAAGGTATCAACAATTATGGTACGTTTATTTAAGATATCAATATTTTGAGTTTAAAAATAGGAGATGACATTTAAGGGTAAAATTCATTTAAGGTATTTATATTTCAAGTTGTTAAAAATATGTATTAATGCTTTGCAAAGTGAGTCAAATAAAGTATCAATAATTGATTGCTGAAGAAAATTAAAAGAAAACTGATCTAATGTTAACACCTTAAATAAATTTTGTGAATGTTACCTCATATGAATCACCTTGCGAAACATTAATTCCTTATTTTAATTAATTAAATTGTTAATACCTTAAATGAACTTACCTGGTATAATTTACTCCAATAAAAATGTTCTCAAGGTTTAAGCTAAGCATACGTTAATGACCCTATGGCTGCTAATTAAATATAATTAATCAAAGATTAGTACTAATTAGCTTTAAGCCATTTTCACTAAGAAGTCAAGGTCATGAAGAAAGATTATAAGAAGAAGAAGCTGCCTATAATTATTAAAATTTAGATTAAGGTAAGGGTCAAGTTTAAAAAAGTGAGTTTTTGATCTCTTTAAGTGTGGAAATTAACACAAGTAAATGGACTTAGCCAAATTTTGGCTGTTAGGCCCCTTTGAAGCTTATTGTTTGTGTGTAAGATTAAATAAAAAGGGTTAATAATTCTCTCAAGTAAGGTAAGTTACTATACTTACTCCTAATATTGTAGGTTAATGAAATTTGAAGTAGGTTGACTTAAATATGTTCATGTAGGTGTGTTGTGTTATGTGTGGTTTTATATTTCACATTTGATGGCCATTGGAATTTATGGATTGAATAACAATTAGATGAATATGATGATGTACATATGAAACACATCAAGGATACAATGATATGGAATTAAGTATTGGATTAAGTGTTTTTTGGAATTGTGATTGAAATTCAAGTTATGCACTATATATATGTGTGTGTGTGTGTGTGTGTTGTGCGCATGTGCGTGTGCGTGTGCGTGCGTGTGTGTGTGTGTGTGTGTGTGTGTGTGTGTGTGTACGCATGTGCGTGTGCGTGTGCGTGTGCGTGCGTGTGTGGTGTGTGTGTGTGTGTGTGTAATTCATGCTTCGGATGAATTATTGTTCAAACTTGGAAGCATTGATTAAAAATGAAATTTAGGGTTTTTAGATAATGAATTGTGAGGAAATTAATTGATAGATTTTTGTATAGGTGTGCTTGGATATATAATAATATAAATGTAATGCCTTAAGTTTAGGACATTTACAACCTATCATGTGTGCATTGCAAGTTTGGATATACTAAGCTTTAAAACCAACTAAAACCCACAAATTACATCGTCATTAACTCCAAAATCACTCAAATATTAATTACTCTAAGTAATGTCAAATTAAATACTTGTAACTATGGTAGCTACAATAGTCTCATCTTGTTTCTATAAGAATTTAACTAACGGATATTGAGAGAGTTTACCCAAACATGATACAAGATCTATTCATTGCATCTAGAATGTTTTTCTTCAATAAGCACTATGCTCTTTACCATTAGACTAACTACACATGATAATACTTCCTCTTTCACAGATCCTCTTATATCATCTAATTATCATCTGGAAAGTCTTCAATGCTAGTGATATTCTCGAATCCTACTAATTGTCACAACTAATAATGAAATGCTTTATATGCTTAAGACTTGTACCTAAAATTGCTAAAGAAATGAGTTGGAGCCTAGTACAATATACTACAAACACACACTCACATGCAAAAATATCACTAATGTAACACCCAACATCTTATTATCTTTATTTCAAGCAAGCAAGCAACATAGAGATAACGTACTATCTCACCACACGTAATATAATAATACATAAATATATAATGTTCGGTACTCTCTAACACCCATGAGTCCATAAACTATATATTTGGTACTCCTTAATATCTACAACACCAAAACACTTAGATCTACTTAGAACCTTTCTATGCATGACTCTACTCTGGGATATCGTAACATATGGATCATCGAGTTGCTGTGATAGTAGTGTAGGTACTCCCCATCTACTACCAATGGCCACATATAAGGAACAAGTACATTCTTATAGTAAAATAGTTAGTTGGTATGTTTAAGTTTCTGCTCTAAATAGTCATAAACACATGTAGGATATACATGTACTTGAAACGTGGACTCATCGTGAAACTTAGAACATTTGAAACCTGAGTGACAAAGTAAATAGAGTATTTAGAATCATCAATTCATCCAAATTCATTCATAGATTATACTTCTATAGCTCTCACTCCTACCTAAACATTGATGGTAGCTATCACATACTTAGTTTAAAGGTAAGATATTAATTTAGAAACGAAATAAGAAAAAGGTAATTAAATTAACAATGTTTAGGTTTCAATGTTTTAAAGTAACATTAAACCTTCGTCTTTCTCACTTTCCAAGTCTTTAGAATTTTCTCAAAAATTTCCCCCAAACCCATTACTTCATATAATAGTACAAAAGCATCTCCAAAAATATGAGAATTTGATATTTAAGTGGTTACTTTTAGCGGAAATGATGAAGAAAAGAAAGAAGAGATTTTTACTTACTACAAAATCCTTTTAAATCTTCGAGATTGATGAATGTCAATTAGAGAGGAAGAGAAGAATTCTACAAATTTTGAGAAGAATGAAAAAGGGATTGTTTTCTACAATTTAGTACGTTGGTTAATTCTAACATCACTTTTAAATTTTCAATTGATTGGAGCACTTGTCCATATCAAATACTCAAAAGATATTTCTCAGCCCTTATTTATATGCTAGTATTTTTAGGGTATTTCAAGAAATCTTGACCAAATAGTTATAATTTACAATTTTGAATGAAAAACCTGATTTATATATGATAGTTTAACATTCGAATATTGTGATTTGTATGGGATAGTTTAACAAACTTAACTAAAGGACTCCAAGGAAATAGAGGTGTTCACATTCGGCTAACCACACAATGGCCCTATTTTTTGAACCTAGCCTTAATGATTGGTTTTTTAATATTTTGATCCTTAACTAGGCCATTATAAATGATTAACCGCTTTAATGGTTAACCATTATTTTGATTAATTTTTTCAATTTTCGGTTTTTAACCATTTAACATAATAGTTTCAATAAATCAAATTGATAGTTTCAACAAATCTTATTTTTTAACCTTTATCATAGAGTTCTTCTTCATATTATTATTATTATTATTATTATAAGAGATAAAAGAAGGAAAATCAAATTAAGGAAAAGGAGAAAAAACAAAGCTTTAGATATATCATCATCAATAAAATACTAAATAAAATTGCCATATTAACTCCATCAAACATAAGATAGAATATGATACTTTTATTCAGATCCAAGAAACAATAACATATATAAATTATATATATATATATATTTTAAAAAAATAATTATATGTATATGTAAATTATATATATATATATTATAAATATGGAAATGGTTAACTATTAACCGTCGGTTTTTTATGATTATAAATCGAAACCGAAAATCGAAAAAAATAAAACCATAATTCTAAATCGAAACGAACGGACTTGTTAACAAAAAATTTTGGATTAGTTTTACGGTTACGGTTCGGTTTTTTAGTTTTATTAGTTTTTTTGCACACCCCTACAAGAAAATTTCCCAGACATTAAGGACTTAGAAAAATTAGTATTTGAGTATTATTTATAATTAACTCAAGAATATTAAACTACTGCTATTTATTTCACAACTAATTGGCCACGTTTTGCTACAGGTTAATTAACTCAATCTGCGTGCTATTGACCATTTCTGGCACCATGTTAATCACGGTTTAAATTTTTTTTTTGGCCCTACGGTTTTAATTAATTGGAACCTCCTACTTTTCACTTTTTTTTTTTTTTAATCTTGATATCATTAACTGAGATATTAATAGGGGTGAGTTGAGTCTGGGTAAGATATAAAGTCTTATTCATACTCTACCATATAAGGCATAGGGTATAAAGTTTTATATCCAAAACCTATTCGTTAATACTTTGTACTCACCATAAAACTCATAGGGTATAAGGTATTTTATGGAACCTATAAAGTTTTTTTTTTTTAATTTTAAATTATAATATGTAAAACTATCCTATTTATATATATTTATTATAAAAAAATATATTGAAAGAAATTTAAAAGATATATTTTTTTTAATATCACAAGTTTTACAATATGTTGAATTTGTTTATGTGTTAAGTTGAAATCTGTAACAAATAAACATCTGGCAAATTCTATAACAAAAAATTTCAAAGTTCATATTTTCCAATTAATTTTAGAAGATAAATAACACTTCTATATGATTTAGAAGTTTAAGTACCATGGAAATTTGTCCAAAATAAAAATTATAAGTATCTCCACAATAAATTGTACAAGTTTTTTTAAATAAAATTTTCTCAAAAGTAGTCTATAATCGATAATCTTAATTAAAAATGATTATAAAATGAAAAAAAAGATAGTATTATTTATTTATTATTTATTTTATATTAAATTTTTTTAATAAAATATATGTTTTAGGATAGGTACAAGGTACCTTGAAACTTGTATACACTATTGCATATATTCAAGGGTGGGTATAGATATAAAGACTTTATACTCTATAAGTTGTACCCTATCCAATGAAAGCAAGCCCTACAAAAACAATACATGTAGCTTAACCTATTGCCCTCTATATTTAACACATATTGTACTCAATTGAGTGGGGTATAAATAGTTACCTATATGATAGGGATTACTTCTTCAGCTGGTTATTACTCCACCAATTCTTAAATTGTCATCATATTTAGTCTATTTATGTATTAATCTAACAATCGCTCAAATTTTTGTTATTTTTATGAATTATTTGGATTTGCTGAACCTAAACCAATTGGCATTAACATTTTCTCTCAAATTTCAAATAAGTCCGATCCTCCTTTTCCATCGTTAGCAAATTACAGTGTCCGGCGATTTTTTTTTTTTTTTTTTTTTTAAAAAAACAGTGAGATGGTTCTTTCTTACTTGATATGACGATGAGATTTTGGCCCAAATATGACTAGACGAATGTATCTTTTTAAAATGCGCACGGCAAACATCTGACCACGGTTCTAGCCATAAAAAATAATAAAAGAGAAAAGAAAAAGAAAAAAAATTCTAACTACCGTAATTGCAGAGTAACACGCGTAAACACATAATGGTTAACTTTGTCTACTCGAATCTATAAATTTCTAGTATAAGCACAAATTAACTTAAAAATTCAGTTCTAATATGACAGCAGGATAATTGACAATGATAAAAAAGAAATGTTAAAAGACAATAATATTTCAGCTACATCTTTTCATCATATTTCAAGGGAAACATAAAATTAACAACCTAATCTAAGGTTAAAATGTTGCAAATCTCTTTTATTTTTGCAAGGTACACCAGTATACCACACCCTTTCGCCTAAAGCTTTAGGGTTAAATCTGGCTTCACACCATTGATTGGAATATTATCTTCATTCCCTTACTATTTGGCCTCCTTTTCTTTCGAATAGGCTGATCCAATATATGGAGGTAATCTTTAGTATCACCACTTGAAGTCTGAGGATCCATTCTAGTATGTTGACTAGTCGTACCAAGTTCTGGCCGAAAGGCACCATATTTTAAATAGGATGATGGTGGATTTGGGCAAAGGGGAAAGTCATTCCCATTGGAAATTTGGCAGGTTGTCGGTAGATGGCTGCTTAGATATGTCGACGGCCTCATGATCATTGGCATAGGATGATGATGATGCAATGAACATTTGGTTCCCCGAAGAAGATCCCTAGAATCTAGCTTTCCTAAGAGCCTCTTACCTGCCATCACATGAAGCTCCATGTGTTCTACGAGATTTCCTATGTTCATGAATCGTAGACCACATATTTGGCATAGAACTCCATAGAACATGCCTGCTTGAATGTTTCTGCTGAATCCATACTGCGGATCTTTTCCTTTCCTTCCATATCCTGCCATGTATGAAAGAAAAAGGAAAAGGTTTTTGATGTAAAGTAAGTACCGGGGGGAAGAGGATTATGAAGTGAATGATGAGTCAGAAACCTGTGACAATAGATTAATTTATATGAATCTTGTTCTAGTGTTGTACAACCATCATATATTAATTCTGGATCGTCTTCTTTAAAAGGCGACGGTTACTTTTTTTCAATCTCCCTCGATTAAAAGAAAGAAATCAATAATATAATGATGTTATAAGATATTTTAAAAATCGAAACAATCTCAATTATATGATATATGGTTATTTTATTCATAAAAGAATTTAAAATATATACATATATATATTTGTAGGCCATAAGTTTTCAACTAAAAACCCATCATAAGTTTCCAAAAGATTTATACCGTTAACCATTCTATGGGTGAAAACTAGGTCTCTAATGAAAAAAAAAAAAAAAAAAGTATATCTATGCAAAATGGAAATAAATATCACACGTTTGGCGTATTTTTTATTATTGTTGATTGATTAAGTAGAATCTATTTGCTTAAACCTTCTTGGTTTTCACTTCCAAAATATTCAAGGACTTGTACAGAAAGATTACATACTTTTAATCTAGGCAATGGTAAACATACTAGCGTTTGGTGCTTAAGTAAATTATTTGCCATATATGTTGGATTAGGGGTGTTCATGGACCGGTTAACCGGTCCATGGCTCTATTTTTTGAACCGATCCATAATTATCGGTTTTTCTAAAATGCAAACCGTAACCAGTACATTATTAATGGTTAACCGCCTTAACGGTTAACCATTTTTTTCGGTTAATTTTTTCGGATTTCGGTTTTTAACCATTCAATATAATAATTATCCATTTTTTGTTTTACAACTGATAAATTTCCGTTTGTTCATATTTTCAAAGAACAATGAAGGCATTTTTAATCATCCTTTCAGCCACATAGCTTGTGTACATTGCATCAATTCACGGTGCTGCATCAAGAAGAGTTTAGATGTACTGGATCTGTCTTTATAATGGTCGTAAGATTGAGGATTGAGGCGTGATTGTGAGTTGACTTGTGAGAGCAGAGTAGCATAACTGTAGAAGGATATGGGAAAGAAATAATTAAATAAAGAGAAAAAGGCTTAGGGTCACGGTGTCGTGTTTCACTTCATATACTTATGTTATATTTTTGAAAAAATTAACTAATATTATAAATATATAATTATTGGACCGGTTAACCGTTAACCATCGGTTTTTTTAATTACAAACCGAAACCGAAATCGAAAACTGAAAAAATTAAAAACCATAAACCTAAACCGGAACCGATGGACTGGTTAACCTAATTTTTCGGTTTGGTTTTTCGGTTTCGGTTCGGTTTCTCGGTTTGATCGGTTTTTTTGAACACCCCTATGTTGGATGCATTTTTTTCAATAGTCTTTATAGTTTCCTTACAGAATGGTCAAAAATAAAATTCATCTTACCTTAATTGGCACAAAAACCATCTTACTTTAGGATTAAGAAATAGGTAGGACTTATTATATATAAAATAAAGAGCATTTTCCATTTATTTTGACACACAGAAAAATGGAATCTATATATGATGGAATTATTCCTTCTTTGTGCAATTTTTAATATTTTAATTCCTCGGGCACCTACTTATATTTGCTACTTTATAATGCGGGTCTAAGAAGTGATTACTGTCATCTAGAATGCTTAGCATTTATATAAATTTTGAAATAAAAATCATGGAAATTTCCCAATCATGATATCAAGGAAGGACCTCCCTTACAGAGCACAATTTTATATGGACAGCAACTAATTATTTGCAAACTTTTCAACAAAAATCCAAAAATAATATCATCAATATTATAATTGCGTTTTTTGTTGTCTAGTTAAATTTTTCTATTCCTCATTACGTTATGTTATTTGCTTTGATATTATTGCTTTATCATCAAAAACAGTTTGACTTATTTTTCACGTAATCTCCCTTTGTAATTTCTAATACTTCTGTAGATTTATTCCATGATGCCAACGTAAAATTTCTTTCTTTATACATAATTTTGTAAGTCTTTATCTTTAGTTGATTCTATTTAGAATATTGGTAATATAATATAACATTCTTACAAACCTCCAAATAAGTTTCATAATCTTCAATTTGTGATGACAAATAGAATGTTTATCGTAAACAAAATTCAATTAATTACCTATCATGGTATAAGAAGCACTGGAATTTCATAGAATAAATTCTTGACCAAGAGCAAAAATAAAATACCATGCAAAATTCAGTGTTTATAGCTCTACCACATTGGAAACGTATTTATTTTGCATTTAATTGATAATATCGATGAATTATAAAACTCTTAATTGTGTTAGAAAAAAAAAAATATCCAACTAATGTGCTCATCAAATCTACCAAAGATTGATAAGACCATGATATGAATAAAGAGACAATATACTCAATACTCATGAATTAGGAGAAATCCATCTCACTAAATTTATAAAAAATTATGAATGGTAAATCAAAAAATTGAATCACCGAATACATAGGTAGCTTTTTTATAGGTTCATATATTCCTAACAACTAATAATATAAAAAGAAATAACCAAAATGGAGAGATATCCTATCAACTAAGCAAATGCATAACTATGGAATAAATATATATAAAGATTATCTCTAAAAATAACTATAAAAAAGAAATAACTATGGAATATATAACGCCATAAACTGAGAGTATTATCAGCCTGCCATATGTCCTCACTAGAGACGAGCGTATTAAGGCTTAGATTCTACTAAACCATAATTAATAACACAATATACTCCAATGTTTCACATTAAATGAGAACTTCTAAAACAATTTCGTCATAATAAAATCTTTTGAATAACTCGGTTGGCATAAACCAAGTGCCAACTCAAAATAAAAGTTAAAAACATTATACAAAAAGTCTCATAACTTCAACTAAATCATAACATAAGAATTTCAACTTCATAGTTCCAAAACTCTAGTTATCTCAAATTTGTTCATCTAAAAGTCAGCTGGAAAGTCAGCTCGACTATTGTTATCCTAATAGCCTATGCATACATCATATCTTGATAGATGGAACACTATAGGTTCTTCACTTAATTATGAAAAATACAAAGAGTCATCGCAAAGGCCCAGTGTGCCATACCACCACCACATACTCATGAACAAACATTATACAAATCCACATGTGACATAGTAACATATGCAGCAATCATTGGTTGTTATCTTTAATTAGATAGACGAACAACACAATTTAGAGCCATTTGCAAATACCTTAAACTCAGAGTAACTCATAACTCCATAAAAACAATAATATATATAGATACTTATAAATATATTGGTGTTGGTTACTCCTCACATACCTTAGGTACCATACTCATACCATTTCTAAACTATTAGAATTATCTTTATGCATAACTCTACTCGAGACAATGCCACACACAAATCATCAGGACGCTGTCCTAGTGGCACTGGTACTCTCGATCCACTAGACCAAGCTAAACGTAAGCAACAACCAATTTGAAGTAGGAAATCAATAGGTTCATTTGCAGTTTCTAAGCCTCTATTCACAAACAACAATCAAGGTAAGGACATACCTAATACAATGTCTGGAACAATTAACCTAGCTTCACCAAAGACACCTGTACACAAACAAACACTTGCTCAAAATTGATTTCAAAAGATAAACGTACTCCTAAGGTCATCTAGACCATTAAACTAACAAGATCTACAACTATCCTAGGTTTAAGCAAACCATCTTACTTAGATTTAGGAATATTATAAGATAGGTTAAGAGTTTAGGTATTTTAAAAGGTCAAAAAAAGAGAAAAAAAGAAAGCTTTGAAATCTCCCATTGGTCACACTAGTGATAGGAGGCATGCTAGGCTTTGGAAAAATGAAACATGACAAAACTCTCTAATCATGCCCATTCTAAGGGGAGGGGGGTTGATGCCATCATGGCTCTTGTCACATCCATGATGGGGCTGGTAACAGCCATTACGGCTTCTGTTATGGTTGTGATCTATTGTCACTCGCCACATCCGAGAAGATCATGATTCATGATACAACCGTGAACCTCTATATGAACCCCATTTACTCCAAAACATGGAAAAACACCAAAGAAAACCTTTTTTTTTTTTTTTAACTTAGATCACACTTCTAAAGCATACTTATCCACATGAAAGCATCATTATAAACACATTACCTAAACATAAAACATGTTTCTTTCTCCTTTGATTGCAAAACACCAAAATCTTCAACAAAGAAACTTAGGGTTTCCCAAAACTCCTCCAAAAGATTGCATCCTTTCAATACCAATAAGAAAACCCAGAAAAGATGGCTCTTTTAGATCCAAAGGATTGAAAAGGAGAGAACTTACTTATTGATTTTCCTACATGACTCCTTGGAATAAGGTACAAGCTTGAGAGAGAGACAAAGAGAGAGAGAGTTCTAGGGTTTTGGTCCTTGTGAAACTGTTGAGAGAGAGAGGGGTACATTTCTTTTAGATGAGGATTAACAACACTTAGTTTATTAAGAAAGACTTATTCGCACTCTTATTTAATAGCATATGACATCCTTGCTGTTCATTATAATTTATTTTATTTTATATTATAGAATAAATATACATATAAATATATATAAATATTACTCCTAAAAGATAACTATAAAAAAAATAAATTAAATAACAGAAATTAACTTTATGGTAGTGGTTAGAAGCGCATCAATAAGTGTATCTAGAAGAATTTTGAACTAGGGCGATGTCAGCATATTATGCAAACATCGCCTTTTTTCATTATTGGATGGCCATGTCTATAAATCGTTGACTAAAATATATAATTCGTAACGTTTATAAGCACATTTTAGATAAGGCAGACCTTCGATCTAATTTGAAACTTTTTCATAAATGTAAACATGACTAAACATACTTGTCAAATAAATAAATAAAATAAGCCTTCTTTTCCTTTTCATATTAGATCATTTAAAAATCTAAAAAATTAAATTAAAAAATCCCTAAAACTTTCATAAAACCCACCATACATTAGGCTTCTACTTTAAAAAAAATAAAAATAAAAACACCTTTCTAGGAAATGATAAAGTTACTACAATATAAAAAAAAAAAGAAATAAAAAGAATATGCTTTTAATTCAAAAAGAAAAGAAAAAAAACGCACTGATTATTGGTTTACTTCATAAAAAAATACTCCATGCACAACACATCTTCTTCTTGGAGCATCATTGATTGACTATGATACGAAACGCTTGTTCACTCAGGTTAGTTTTCATCTCTCTCTCTCTCTCCATAGACATCATAGGTATTTTTTTCTTTATTGAGGAAAAGATGTTTGATAATTCTATCCATGTCTGTGTCAGCAAATCCTTTTACTTCTAAGTAGTTGAAGAAAAATAACCTTTATACTTTTATGCTTGCTCAAATATCCCTGATAATGATTTTAAAAAAGAATGTATATACTTTACATCTCTTAAATGATAGTTTTTGAGCCATTGATACCTCGGCCAATCATCTCAGCTATAGATGTGCATGTTTGGAACACTAATGCTATTTATATATTGCTTGCATGCATAAATTCTTTACTTAGAATAGGTGTAAAAAAAACTTTATCATGCCATTGGTTAGCCAAGAAATGGTTTAAGTGAAATAAACTCACAAAACATCTTATTTCTTAGGATTATTGTAAAGGATAGACAATTAAGTGAACAACATCCACCCCACACCCCAACACCACCCCTCACCCCACCCCAACCCTTCTCCCACCCCACCCCACCTCACCCCAACAAAAAAAAAAAAAAAAAAAAAAAAAATTAAGAAAAAGAAAATAAATAAATAAATAAATAAAAACCCACCAAAAATAAACTTTGTCGTTATAGACTCTTTGCCTAAAGGGAATGGGATGGCTATTTCCATATATTAAATGAAGTGATCATATTTTTATTCACAATTTGCAGTCGTTTTCTCAATTTCTAATCAAGGCTTTTTCATTATTTGTAATAGCTTTGAATATAGAGTATTCAATACAAAGCCTTATTATTAGAAGATCTGGTCAATTTTGTTTGAATATAGACAGCATGTTTAGCTTCATTTTCTCTTTTGTCACTCCGGGCTGATCATCTCCAACTAACATTTAGTTTGCGATGGTAAGAAATCTGTTTCTATGACATGGTATTAATTGCCACTCATTATAATTCTAAGTACTTTCGAATGCAAGATGGATTTATTACATTAAACAATTCAATAAATGCCACAATGAAAACATAAGGGACTCAAAATTTTTTAGTAATAAGACCTAGTGATATCCTTTCATTGATAGAGAATATATGCATATTAAATAAAAGATGCACTTAGATATTGTTTCACTATAATTTGATGGAAGGTGTTCTGCTGAAATGCCAAAAAGAAAGGTAATTGTTTAGATGATGATGAGGCAATGCAACCTAGTTTTCACATCGTTAATGTGATATACTATGTAATATTGTTGATGGAAATATTATAAGAAATCAGTTCTTTAGGTAGAGATGAACCCTCTTTAATCCCAACACAAACCTTCAAGCTAAAAGAGAAAAAGAAGAAAAATGAGTGATAAATCAATAAACTGGGTGGAAAATGTCCAACTAAACTAGAGAAGGTGTTTAGAAAGGTGTTACATCCCGAATGGTACCCTAAACGTGGCAGTCCATTGCACCTAATATTAAAGTTAATGAATGACAACCTTAATCATGCAAGAGCTTTGACATCACGTACAAGGCATGCTTCTAAAATAATAGGAGACTCAAGGGATATTACGTTTAAGCAGGTAATAAAAATATGCAAGAATTTTTGTAAAGATAACATCGTAATAATCATTTAGTTCAATTTCTTACAACTTCTTAGGGGCATTCCCTCATTCTTAAAGTCTTACTATTCTAAGCCAACTTAATAACATACATAAATATACCAAAAGCCTATTATAGAGATTTTTCTTAGAAGTCTACACCCAAAAACTAAATATGCAAACTTCTTCCAAAACTCTTATTAACTTTAGCTCATACCTGACAAAAGGGGTTCTTTGGTGCCAACAACAAGTAATTAAACTGAAACAAAAAGCTATAGGGATATATGAAAAACTAGCTTAGTGAGATAACTCCCTTCTTCAAAACATTTCCATAAAAACATACAAGTATTTTAAACAATCAGATGTGTACGCAATAATCACATGAGAAATCAAAATACACATGATTAACCGGAAACCATATATAGCATGATTTTGTGCCCTCCATGTTGAGGGTTGGGTGGTTACCGGCCCATTCAACCACCAATATTTGTAGATTTATCGGCTTCTACTTGCCCACGTAGACTTCCCGACTACTACTATTAGCCATCACTACAACTCCTCATTTTCCCACATGAAGAATAGTAGCGAAAAACAAATGTGACTCACTATATGTCATGTATGATTCATTTTTAATATTGGTTTATCCAATTATTGTAAGTTTTCAAGTTAAGAGTGACCAACACAATATTCATCATACCATGACAAGAGAACATGATTTATTCACCAAATCTTCTTTCGATATACTTATCTTTTTATTTAACAACCACTTCATTCAACATGCATCTAATTCACACAACATTTCTTTTTATCTTTCCTTAATCTCTAATACCACTACTTACAAGCACATTCAAGGAAATGTAATTAGTAAGGGATTAACTCACTCCATAGCGATCGCTCCTAATCGAAGTAGTCTTCTGGGAAAGAGATATCGATTCCTCCTTCACCTAAATACGATGAAATACCCAAAATGAGTCTTTCATAGAATTTCTACTTAAAGATTTTAAATCTATCTTCTAATTGCGGTAAAAATTGGATTTTTGGAAATTCCAACTTAAAATGATCATAACTTGCTCATTTTAACTTGGAATTTCGCAAATTATATGTTGTTTTCTACCTACTCAAAAAGATCTATCTATTTCTAAGGTTATTTTCATTATAAAAATTCATTTGGGTCTCAGATCAGGCGGGTACAGATTTATCATGAAAATTCCCTCCTTTAAAAACAAAATTTTCTAATATTTCCTTCACTCAAAACTTGTTAAGCAAAACTTAAATACGTATATGGTTGGAAAGAATTCCTTTGGTACATAAATAGACTCATACTTTATGCATAATGCTATAAGTGTTGTCTCATTTAATTAATTTCCATAAAATAACTTTTCCTAGGTTTTAAAAAAATTAGATTTGTTGTTAAACTTTTCTTTATGTGGTTGAAATAAACTTATAAATTCTTGGGATATCATAATTTAGTGTTCTATATTTTTATTCTTTAGTTTATCAAAAGTGAATTGAAATAAAGTTTTGTCTTTTTGAGTTATTACCAATTTTATTTCTAGAAATTGAAAAATAGAGTTTTTAAAGTTTTCTTTAGTAGTAGCTAATGAGTTTATTCTTTGAAAATTTACTTTCTTAGATTGTTGATAAATTTTATTTCTCTAAGTGGATTTCTTAAGACTTGTAAGTCAATTTTTATCTTAGCTTAAAAACTTGTTTAGTTCTTACTTTAGAAAGTTGGTAAAAATTAGCATAGTATTAAGTTATCATCTATATATCAAGATTTCCATGTTGTCATTTGAAAAAAAAAAAGTATTTTAGACTTTGAAGAAATTTTCTTTACCAATAGTTTGAAATTTCATGATGAGCTTATATAAATTTTTGAAAGGAATTTGTTAAAAATCTCCTTCTAAGTCTTGGTGAAAAATATTTATAAAGTGACAAAATTTCAAGAGTTTAGTTTTATATAAAAAGATCTCTTTTTATTTAGACAACAACACATTAGCCATGCGTGAATGATTATGCAGTTTATAAAAAGATAAGAATATCACAAGATAAGATAATAAGGAATATAAAAAATAAATAAGCATAATAATAATAATGTTAAGTATTGGGAGCCTTAGCTTCATCAAAGCTTCTTGGGACTAAGAAATGGACTAGTCCCGGAAAAGAAAATTGTTTTGACTTGATGAGAACAAGTTTAAGACTAGAAAGACTAGTCTTAAAATAGCATGAAATAAGTAAATAAATTGCAAAGCATGAAAGTAAATAAATAACAAGTGAGCTTATATGCTCTAAAGAATATATATAGATATATAAATATATTTAGTTAGATATAAATAAGAAGTTAGAATAATAACAACAATAATATGAGCAAAGTAAACTAACAATATAAAAATATAGCAATGGATGTTCATGAATAAAAACAATACATAAATATAGTGTAGCTTCCATAACAATAAGTTTAGAAAACTTACACCATGGTCATGCAAAATTACATGACATGGTAGAAGTAATATGAAGAAGGTTTATTGCCTAAAAGATAAATAGTAGTGAAGAAAAGTAGTGGTGTTAGTAAGAACTTGAGAGGATTTTGAGAATATATAGAGAGAAAATTTGAGAGAGAGTTTGGAGAGAGTTTGTGATAGTAATGGTAGTGTAAGAAAAGTGTGAAGGAAATGGAAGAAATGGGGTATTTATGGAAAAAAGTGAATGTTAATTTGTGTTAATTAAGTAAGTGAAAATTAAAACAAATATGAGTGAAAGAGGGAGAGGGTCGATGCTACCTTGAGGGAGAGAGAGAAGAAATATATTTTTTTTTGTATTTTTGTTAATGAAAAGTAAGATGTGAGAGATGTGAAGTTGTATTGGAAATGAAAATTATAGGAAAAGAAGTGAATAGGTTATAAGAATAGGTTACAAGGAAAAGTAGAGATAGATGAGTAGGAGTGAATAGTAATGAATAGTAACAAGACAATTAAAGTACTGGTAATAATAAAAATACACGTAAAAAAGCTATATCTAATATTTTTAGTTATCAAAAAATTCTAAAATTATTATATTATAAATCCTCATATAATTATGAGTCTAATGGTATTATTGGAATATTTTTACCATTCTATGAATCTCGACTCAAATTTTAAAAATTGATCCCATTCGACTACAAAACGAACTTAATTTTCGCGAATCTGATCTTTTTATGTTTTGTTATATTACTACGACCATAATCTATGATTATCTTGATTTATTGTTCTAGGGTTAAGAGCACGGGATTATCAGATCTAAACACATTGTTTTGACTTGTATAGCTATTAGGGTTTTTGTTTAATTTTTGATTGATGAAGGTTAATAAAATTATCGAAAAAAATCTAAGGGCTTACAAAAGGAGCCATTGAAAGATTAGACAATAGGCTTAACATGTGAGATTGAAACACTGTTCAATAGTACAACTTGCTTATCTAGCTAAGGGTAGCTCAAACATGATGGCACATCTTCATGGAACATGTGATTTTCTCATACAAGTAAAGCTTCATGTATAATGTTTTGTGAAGTTAAATAGTGACATACTCATAGCATATTGACTGTGAATTTCATATTAATTGAGTTCTTTATAAATTATAAAAAAACATTGACATAATAACCAAACCATAAAAAAAAAAAAAAAATTTAGTGTGCTTGTTTCTATTATACATGATTTTGTTAAATGAAATGTGTTGGCTAATTTTATGTGATTTTGTGATATGAGATGTATTGACTAGTCTAATTGAAACTTATAAGTTTATTTTTCTTTTAATCATGTAAGAAAAATGGACAAGAATTGGATGAATTATGACATTGCAAGCAAAAAGTATGAACAAGGTGTTGATTTTTTTGTTGCATACTTACGCTTGAAGTATGGTGTACTTGCAAGTATAAGTTGTCCATATAGGAAATGCTTAAATGACATTTCACACATACAGTAAATGTAATTAGAGCACACTTCCTCATAGATGGGATAGTAACTTACTAATGTTGGATATATCATGGTAAGGATTTAACTATTGAGTTACTTGTTAGACCTCGAGGTAGAATTCATCATAGAGAATGTGAAATGAGACCTACTATGGAGAAGTAAAATGGGATAGGTGATGATTGTATAGTTGGGCTCATTAAGATACTTGAAGATTTAGGGGCATTAGTTGAGCATCAGGCTGAAGGTTCAACCCTTGAGGATGGCTTTGATATTCCACTAAACTTTTTCGATGGATTAAGAGCTAACTCACAGGAAGAACTTTATCTAGGGTGCAAGTTTTCCAATTTCTCATTTATAGCGAAGCTCCTCTACTTGAAAGTACACAATAAGTGGAGTAACAAGTTTTTTAACATGCTCTTACAACTTTTGCATGATGTCATACCTAATGAAGAATATCTTCCCAAGTTTTACTATTACACAAACAAGTATTTGAAGGGGTTAGGCATGGGTTGCCATAACATGCACATGCGTAAACATGATTGTTATATATTTTGGGGTGATAAGAAACATCTTACGCATTGTTCCACTTGTGGTACCTTTAGCTATAAGGTGTCTACTGGTATGAGAAAGCCTATTCCTCACAAGATATTGCGATACTTTCCTCTAAAACCAAGGTTGCAATGCTTTTTCATTAATGTGAGAAATGCTTAGAGAATGCATTGGCATAAATAACAATACAAAAGACAAGATAACCTCATGGGTCATCTAGCATATGGGTTGTCATGGGTAAATCTTGACACTAAATATCCGGAGTTTGCAAAGGATTGTCGTAATTTGAGATTGGGGCTAGCTAGTGATGGCTTCAATCCCTTTGATACTACGAGCTAATCATATAGCGTGTGCACATTCAATCTATATCCTTGGATGTGCATGGAAAAAGAATATATGATGATGACATTGTTAACCTTAGGACGTAAAACACCGAGGAAAGAGGTTGACTTCTATTTGTAGCCCCTAATTGATTAGTTAAAGGATCTATGGAATAATGGGTAGTGGACATATGATTGACATTCAAAGTCTTCATTTAAGATGCATAAGGCACTTTTATGGACTATCATTGACTTTCCAGCATATGGGAATTTGTTTGGATGGAGTGCAAAGGGATATGGTGCTTGTCCTGTATGCGATGATCAAACACCATTAATAAGGCTTAATGGCAAGATTGGGTATGTTAGACATAGTAGGTAGCTGCTAATGGACCACAAGTAGAGACGTAGCTACAAGTTTGATGGAAAGCATGATACCTATAAAGCTCCTGATCCATATTCCATCAGAAATATTCTCCACCATTCACAATCAGTGGTAGATGTGGGTATGAGAAAGCATATGGGGAATGCTAAGAGAATCCACCACGTTGGTGCATTCAACTGGACTACAAAGTCAATATTCTTCTAATTGCCATATTAGTCAAAGTTGATCCTAAGACATAATTTGGATGTGATGCATATTGAGAAGAATATATGCGAGAATATTGTTAACACAGTGCATAGGATTAAGGGAAAAACAAAAGATACTTACAAAGTTAGGCTTGATCTAGAGGAACTTGGTATTGATGATAAGATCATATTTTATACAACTTATTGATGATCACAAGAGCTAGAATGACTATTTTTTTGATTAAATTTTATGTTTCAGAACTAATTTGGACAAAGAAATCAAAACAAAGACTTTGAATCAAAAATGGAAAAATTGAAGTAAAGGCCGGCATTTCAACATTCAAAGCCGCCACGTTCAACGGCTTACACCCAAGGCATTACCAGCACTGCCAGCTTTGCCAGCATATATCAACCACACTGTAAGTCCCTCAAAGCTGCCAGCGTAGAAGATGAAGAAGCCAGCGTACTTGAAGGCCGGCAGCTCAGAATTGAAAGTCACCAGCTTTGAAGGAGTTACAATATGCCGGCTCCTAAGCCGCCGGCGTTGGGCAGTGTAGGTCAAAGATCTGAAGAGACATGAAGATAACAAAGGATAAGAGGAAATTGAAGCGACAAATCTGTTGGAGTGTACTACCGGTGCTAAAGCCCCGGCTTTGGAACGGCGTTCGTTATAAATCAGCCCAACGCTTCATTTCTGATCACATACGCCGGCTAGATCTACATCTAAGCCGCCGCGTAGAAGCCCTACATGTGAAACCGAATTGAAGGCTGCCAGCACTGCCTGCGCAAGGGAGAAATTGAAGATACGCCGCCTGTAAGCCCGCGTAGGATCCATAACTGCCGGCGTACGAAGTGAAACAGCAAATTTCATTTAATGTCTTGCACGAAATTTTTCCTATAAATAGGGGTCTTCTCCTCACTTTCTAAATCATCCAAGAAATCCACATCCAAGTAGCTCTGAAATACACTATAATACATAGATTAGAATTAGCATTTCATAGAGATTTTTGAAGAGATATTGAAGTTTTTCAAGAATTTGCAAGTGAAGCTTTGATATATTGAATTGGTGATATCTGATCTTTTCCTTTTATGCAATTCATATATCTGAATATTTTGATCATAATGAAATCATTTGCAATTTCTTATCTGATTTTTGAATCATCATCCATGAGTAGCTAAATCCTTTTTGTGGGAAGTTGATGAAGCTTTAAACATGCTAAAATGATCTTTGAAACCATGTTATAAGATAGTTAGAATCATGAAATATTCATATTGAATTCTGATTATTCATCATATCTTTGGTGTATAAGAATTCTGATAACTCGGAAGGGAAATTAGGGTTCATATGAATTCATAAATTGAGATTAAATTACAATTGCGGAAGCGGCGGAGTTTAATCTAATTTAGAAATTGTCCATGAATATTAATGCAATGTTTTATATTGATTTCTCACTAAGGAATTAGGGGATGTTAATATAAAGTATTAGTCAATTATAGAATCGGAAGGTTTATAATTGTAATTTTGATTCCATAATAATTTATTTAGCGGAAGCTATTGAATTGTTTTTGTGGTTTAAAAGGTTTTTAACTCTGTTTTTAAATCTTGACAATTTCTTATGAATATCCATGAATCTAATTATCATTATAACATGACTTCAAGTTGATTGGCAATAGTTTAAAGTGGATTCTGCTCCTTCCCACATTTTTCTAACATATCACTCTCTTCAAAAGCTCATTGCATTCATAGTAGATACTTAATTAGATAATTTAGTCTTAATCTAAAAGATCAATTGCCTAGATATTAGTATTAGTTGATAATTGTCTAGTAGTTAATAGATCTCTGTGGGATCGACACTTGACTCATGCTATATTACAAGATAAGGCCCAGTACGCTTGCTGGATAAGATGCTTTAAAAATTCAATACTAATTATAGCACATCAAGTTTTCTGGCGCCGTTGCCGGGGATCTTATTAATATTAGACTACCTTCAGCTTTGCTAGTAGTTTAGGTTTAAGTTTAGTTTTAAATTTTTCCTTTTCTCTTTGCAGGTTTTATGCGAAGAAGTAGAAGTTCTGAACTTCTACCCTTAGACCCTGAAATTGAAAGAACCTTGCATCAACAGAGAAGAAGGAACCAAAGAAGAGGAGCAATGGCACTAAATCAAGGACAAGGAAACAATGATAACAACAACCAGTTGCAACAGCTGCTCCCTCCAAGGGCAATTCGAGACTATACAGTACCTACTGTTCAGATCCCCATAAGAATGCCCACTGTGGAGGCTAACAACTTTGAGCTTAAACCGTCCCTGATTCAAATGGTTGAGTCACATCAATTTGGAGGATATCCAATGAGACGCCAGATGAACACCTTGCCAAATTTCTCCAGTACACCAACACTGTCAAACTTAATGGTGTAAGAAACGAAGTCATCCGACTACAGCTTTTCCCTTTTTCTCTTAGGGATAAAGCCTTGGCATGGTACAATTCCCAACCTCCAGATTCAATCACTACATGGGATGATCTGACAAAGAAGTTTCTGAAGAGATTCTTCCCTCCAGCAAGGACCGCCAGATTAAGAAATGAGATCTCCAACTTCACCAAATTCCCTGGTGAATCATTATATGATGCTTGGGAAAGATTCAAAGAGGCGGTCAGAAAATGTCCACACCACGGTTTACCCGATAATCTACTGATCGAAAATTTCTACCTCAGTCTTGATGAAGCTTTGAGGTCCTTAGTAGATGCTACATCGGGAGGATCACTGATGGGAAAAACATATGAGGAAGCTAGTGAGATTATTGAAGAATTAGCTTCCGCGGCTCATAATTGGAGTTGTGAAAGAACAAGATCTAAAGTAGCATCTGTGGAAGACAAAGAAGATATATCACAACTCAAGGCTCAAATGGCAACCCTCATCACTCAAGTAAGTAAACTCACAACTACAAATTCTTCCAATAAAAAACAAGTGTTTTGTTGTGAGATTTGCTCAGGTCCACACTCTTCTTTCGAGTGTCCGCATGGATCATCATCAAATGATGAGCAGCTCAATTATGTGGGAAATTTCCAAAAGGGTAATTTTGGAAACACATATCATCCGAATATGCGGAATCATCCCAATTTGTCATATCGGAATGATGCCAATGTTCTAAAGCCACCACCTGGTTTTCAAGGACAAGGATATGCAAGAAATGCCCCACCTCAACAGCAAATTCAATCATCCACTGACGCATTACTGAGGGATTTCATTGTCACTACAACAAACTCACTTAGTAATCAAAATGCAATCATTCAAGATTTGCAAGGGAAGCTCCATCAACTTGCACAGCAAGTGAGTAATAGACCATCTGGGTCTTTACCAAGCAACACAGGAGAATCCCAAGTCTGTAAATGCAATCACCCTGAGAAGTGGTAAGGAGATTGCTCCAGTTGAGGAAACTATCAAGGATCAAGAGGAAATTCCACCACAAAACAACAAAGGAAAACGAAAGGTGGAGGACACTATTCAAAAACCACCTGAGGTGAAATCATATGTTCCTCCCGTCCCTTTTCCAGGAAGATTAAAGCAACAAAGACTTGATGAGCAATTTTCAAAATTCCTGGATGTTTTCAAGAAGCTGCACATCAACATTCCATTCTTAGAAGTGATTCAAGGAATGCCTTCCTATGCGAAATTCATCAAAGAGTTGCTATCCAACAAGAGGAAGATTGATGGAAATGTGATACTCACTGGAGAATGTTCCATGATCCTACAGAAACATACACCCAGTCTGCCCACTAAACTTCGAGATCAGGGAAGTTTTACTGTTCCTTGCACCATTGGTGATTGTCATTTTGATAAAGTTTTAATTGATTCTGGTGCAAGTATCAACTTAATGCCTTTATCGGTATTTCAAAAACTAGGACTTGGAGATTGCAAGGATACACATGTAACCTTGCAACTTGCTGATAGAAGTGTAAAATACCCTAGGGGTATTGTGGAAAATGTCCTAGTTAAAGTTGACAAATTCTTTTTCCTTGTGGATTTTGTAGTCTTAGACATGGATGAAGATAGGGAAGTTCCCATGATCTTGGGCAGACTGTTCCTTGCAACAGGTAAAGCACTAATTGATGTGGAACAAGGACAGCTTACATTACGGGTGATGGATGAACAGGTTACTTTCAATGTCTATGAGGCAATGAAGAAATTTGATGATACTGATGCCTATTACACCATTAATACCATTGATGAGCTGGTTTCTGAATCACTTGAGGAACAAACCGATGTAGAGACTATGAAATCCATCTTGAGAGACTTGGATAATTGGAGTGATGAAGAGGGTGAAGAAATATTGGAAGATGTACCAATGATCAAAACCAGATATTATGAATCTTTGGATACAAATGAGCAAAAGCAAGTTCCATCTTTGATGCAACCACCGACTTTGGAACTTAAACCCCTTCCTGATCATCTAAAGTATGCTTTTCTCGGAAGTGGCGATACTTTGCCAATCATCATTTCATCTGCATTGATAAATGAACAAGAACAACAGTTGATTGAAGTGTTGAAAAAGCACAAAGAAGCAATCGGATGGACCATTGCAGACATTAAGGGTATTAGCCCTATGATTTACACTCACAAAATTCTTATGGAAGCTGAGTGTAAACCTACAGTTCAACCACAAAGGAGACTTAACCCAACACTTAAAGAGGTTGTCAAGAAAGAAATTCTGAAGCTGCTTGACGCAGGTATTATCTATCTTATCTCTGATAGTAAATGGGTTAGTCCAGTTCAGGTAGTGCCAAAGAAAGGTGGTATGACTGTAATAAAAAATGAGCACAATGAATTGATTCCTACTCGTACTGTGACTGGGTGGAGAGTTTGTATTGATTACAGAAAGTTAAATGATGCCACCCGAAAGGATCACTTTCCCCTTCCCTTCATTGATCAAATGTTGGAGAAACTTGCAGGGCATGACTATTATTGTTTTCTTGATGGATATTCTGGATACAATCAAATTTCTATTGCACACGATGATCAAGAGAAAACAACATTCACTTGTCCCTATGGCACTTTTGCCTTTAGGAGGATGCCCTTTGGACTTTGCAATGCACCTGCTACGTTTCAGAGGTGTATGATGGCTATATTCTCTGATATGCTTGAGAATTTCATTGAAATCTTTATGGATGATTTTTTAGTCTTTGGAAAGTCATTTGATCTTTTTGTGGAGAATTTAGCCTCGGTTCTACAAAGATGTAAAGATACCAATCTGATCTTGAATTGGGAAAAATGCCACTTCTTGATAAGAGAAGGGATAGTATTGGGTCACAAAATCTCTGTGAGAGGAATTAAAGTGGATAAAGCCAAAGTGGAGATCATTGAGAAGTTACCACCATCCACGACTGTTAAAGGGGTCAGAAGTTTTCTTAGACATGCTGGCTTCTATAGACGATTTATCAAGGACTTCTCCAAGATTTCCAAACCTCTTTGCAACCTTCTGGAAAAAGATGCGGTGTTCAATTTTGATGACAAATGTTTGCAGGCATTCAATTCATTAAAGGAAAAGCTCATTTCTACACCAGTAATCATTGCGCCAGACTGGGAGCTTCCTTTAGAACTCATGTGTGATGCCAGCGACTTTGCGGTTGGAGCGGTACTTGGTCGGAGACGAGGTAAGATCTTTCATGTTATATACTCTGCAAGTAGAACACTAAATGAGGCCTAAAGAAATTATGCCACTACTGAGAAAGAGCTTTTAGCTGTTATCTTTGCATGTGATAAATTTAGGCCTTATCTGATAGGTTCTAAAGTGATAGTATACACTGACCATGCAGCTCTCAAGTACTTGTTTGCTAAAGCTGATGCAAAACCTAGGTTGATTAGATAGGTATTACTACTGCAAGAATTTGATCTGTCATGCCCCATAGGGTATCCTAAACGTAACAGTCCGCCACATACTAAATAAGACTCTCGAATTCCCTATCCGAGCCCTTCGGGAGTCTTATATAGATGTAAAGCATTCCTTTACAACAATAGAATACTCAACCAATGGAGTTAAATAGTTTAATGTGGCATTCATTAGCCATAGATAATAAACCAAAACGCATAATTATACTTTACAAAATCTAAGGGGCATTCCCCCGCAAAATAATATTAAGTCCATTACAGTCATCCAGAGTCCTTTAGTTTCCAACGGAAGTCTATACAAAAAGAATGAAGTAAACTTCAATGGGAAACTCCTATCTCCGGTACTTGTGTTGTGGCTTGCCTTGGTCTAAGCCAGATAAACTCGTGCTGCAATAAGTAAAAACTATGGGGGCGTAAGCTAACTAGCTTAGTGAGTAATAACTTCCATATCACAATTAAGTACAATTCATTCAAACAAGTGATTAATCAAGCAAGTGTATGTTTCAAACAAATGAGTTCAACAAACATATGACCAGCCGGAAATCATATGTGGATGGACTTGCGCCCTCCATCCCGGGTTAGCAGATTAACGATTCTTGCGGTAAGACGTTGTTTAAGCTCACGGTTAACTAACAATAATTCGTTTTATGGATCACGAAAAACCAACCAATGCCAATGCTCCATCCCCATCATGATATGAATGAATCTAATTACAATTGAAGTCGAATATACATTAATCCAATTCTTTTAGGTGACCAACAAGTATTCACAGACATTCAATATAAGATACTAGCTAATCAGTCAATAGCTTAACACCCGGTTTCGATATTTCTTAAATTCCATTCCACACATCAACAGCAGACAAGTATATATAGTTCCCATATATCCCATCATGCATATTCATTTTTATCTTTGTCTACACCGCTAGTGCCACTACATTACAATCACAATCATTAATTGAGAGTGGAAGAAAAACTCACTCGGCCATTGGACGCCGGTCTTTCTAGTAGTAATAATCGGGTGGTAAGGTGTCGTCCTGCTCGGGATCACCTACCAAGTAAGAATAATCCTAATGAGAATCTCATCATGTACTAATTCAAGCTATGCATCTAACTAGATGAATTCGGAATTCTCGCTATTTGCGGAAGCTCCGACTTAAAACGGTTATAACTTGGTCAATTTAACTCGGAATTTTGCAAATTTTATATCGATCTCTATCTAATTCGAAAGATCTATCTATTTCTAGTATTATTTTAAAGTTTTGAAAGTAGTAAGGCCACGGAATAGTGGGATCAGTTCTGTTCTGCCCCTTTCTCAATTCCGAAAAATTGTTTTGCTTTTGATGAGAAATGTTCCTAGTTGATGATTCATGGATGAATGGTATAGGAATGAATTCCTAACATGAATGCCATGTAATGAACTCAATATATGCATGGTCATGATGATTTTTGATGATAAACCCTTAGGAACTCTTAATTGTTACAAAATTCCACAAAGGCAATTTCTAAAAAGCTATTCTTCCCAACTTTACATTCCTTAGGGTTTCTTTGATTTTTATTTTTGAAATTCACTTGTTATCTAAAAAAAAAATGAGTTCTTAAAGTCTATATTAATCATGGCCTTCATTCATGCATAAAAATTCCCATTTTTCATTTGGTAAACATGTTTTTAAACAAGCCCCTGGTAAAAATCCGAATTTTTGAAATTTCATTTTCTTACATTTTCCTTATGGGAAATCTAGTTCAATGCATTAAAATTTAAAGCTCCAATGTATATATTATCTAAGGACTTCATTTAGCTTATAAACATCCAATTTAGACTTAGATACTAAGTGTTCTTGTAGGCATAGACCTAAATTACGAATTTGACTATTGATCCACATATCAATATTTTTCATTCTAACTCCACCACTTTTTTACATTCTTATCATGCCTAAACTCATCCAAGCTTACGAAATCATTCTTTCAAGATATCTATTACACATACCCTTCATTTTTCATATGAATATGAGTTCAAAAGTGGTTTTGGTAGCTTTTAAAGTAGGGTCCTAATTTCATCCGAATTTCCAACTATTCATATTTGACAAAGCCTTTCATTTTTCAATGTTCTTGCCTCCTATATATGAAGATCTACTAGCTAACATCACTATACATATGGAAGGCTATATTTTTATGATCATCAATGCATGGAAATCAAAATAAACCTATGATCATGCATGTACATGAAGATGTGGATGTCTAAACTTTAGATCTACTAAATATAATGCATGAATCATAGATCTCATGGCATGAACATCAATATATATACAAGATCTCTACTTTACATGCATGAACTAGAAGATATCTTAACATAAACTCATTTAAACACTAGATCCATGTCTTGTGATGGCTTGATATTCTTGTTCATGTGTTTTCATGTCCCTAGCATGAGCTTATTGGGATTAAATGAGAAAACACACAAGATATAGCTTTGCCATTACAAGATTAGGAAGGATCAAAGCTTAAATCAACATACCAAGGAAGATCAAAGGAAGAAATGAAGGAGTCTTGAGTTGAAAATGTGAGAGGAAGGAGGGGGAGGGGGCTCACGACACTTAGGAGAAAAAAAGAGAGAGTTTTCCTCTTTTGCAAAGTTTGAAACAAGTAAAAATGAAGAGAGAGAGAGAGAAAAATATGTTTATATATGAAATGAATTAGGGTTTTAGTTAATAAAATTGAGTTAAATAAATCAATTGAGAGGGAAAACCGGGGGGGGGGTGTGTGTTGGGGGGTTTACTCCTTTGTGTGTGTGTTTTGAAATTTTGATATTTGTAATTTAGTTAATTAAAATGTAATAAATGTTATAATTGATTAAGAGACAAAATTCATTGGAAAAGAAAATTGAAATGAGTAGTTGTAAGGATGTAAGAATAGGGTATGGGTAGTGTGTAGTGTAGGTTATACTTGTGAATAGTAGACAAGACATCTACTTTACTGATTGTAACGAAAACACGGGAAAAGCTATAACTGTAATTTTTATAGCTCGAAAAATTATAAAATTGATATTTTGGAATCCTTATAAAATTACGGTTCTAATGAATATTCCGGAACATTTTTCTGAATCCATGGCCGGGGGCACGCTTTTCCGTAATTGAGCTCGGGAAAGCCCGAAATTGAAAAATTCCCGAATTTAAAACTTTCAAAGGTTTAAAATGTCCTTTAAAACAATAATTCAACTTCATTTACTTTATAAAACTTTTTTTATTATGAAACCGAAGGAAAGCCGGATTTAGGGTTCTTAGGCTTCTCTCACTAGACTCAAACTGGACCGAATTAGGGTTTCGCTTCCAATTCCCGGGGTTTCTTAACTACTGAGAATACCGGGGTTTACATGATCTTGAAATTAAAGATAAAAAGGGAACCGAGAATGTAATTGCTGATTATTTGTCTAGACTTGAATATGATAGTTTAGACATTCCCATTAATGAAAAGTTCCCTTATGAACAATTGCATGCAGTAGAAATCCTAGATTTGCCATGGTATGCTGATTATGTGAATTATTTAGTGAGTAAGATTGTCCCATATGGTTTGTCTTATCCTCAAAAGAAAAAGTTTTTGCATGATGTAAAACAATATTTTTGGGATGAACCATATCTGTTTAGAAAATGTGCTGACCAAATAATTAGAAGATGTGTATCTGAATATGATCAGCTAAGCATCTTAGAACACTGTCATTCAAGAGAAGTAGGAGGACACTTTGGTGTTCAAAGGACGGCAGCTAAAGTGTTATCATCTGGGTTTTATTGGCCTAACTTGTTTCGTGACTGTAGGAACTTCATTATGTCATGTGCTCAATGTCAAAAGATAGGTATAGGTACATTTCTAAATGGCATGAATTACCACAAAACAATATTCTGGTAATTGAGCTTTTTGATGTTTGGGGGATTGACTTTATGGGTCCTTTTCCCTCATCTTTTTCAAATAAATATATACTTGTGGCAGTTGATTACGTTTCAAAATGGGTTGAAGCTGTTGCTTTACAAACAAACGATGCCCGAGTAGTTTTAAAATTTTTGAAAAAGAACATTTTTACCAGATTTAGGGTGCCCAGAGCTATAATTAGTAATGGGGGGTCTCATTTTTGTAACAAGCAATTTGAAAAACTTTTAGCAAAATATGATGTTACACATAAAGTGGCTACCCCCTATCATCCACAACCTAGTGGGCAAGTTAAAGTTTCCAATAGGGAGATAAAAAGGATTTCGGGAAAAACTGTTAATGCATCAAGAAAATATTGGTCTTCAAAATTAGATGATGCATTATGGGCTTACAAGACTGCGTTTAAAACCCCTATTAGAATGTCCCCATATATGCTTGTTTTTAGTAAATCATGTTATCTTCCTGTAGAACTTGAGCACAAGGCATATTGGGCTATAAAATTTCTTAACTTTGATGAAAAAGCTGCAGGTAAAAACAGATTACTTCAATTGAATCAGCTGGAAGAATGGAGGAATGAGGCATTTGAAAGTGCTATCTATAAGGAACGAACAAAGAAATAGCATGATAGAAACATCATCAAACGATAATTTTTTCCTGGACAAAAAGTTTTAATTTACAATTCTTGTTTGAAGTTGTTTCCTGGAAAATTACGGTCAAGATGGTCAGGACCGTTTGAGATTGCGAAAGTTTTTCCATATGGAATGGTGGAATTAAAAACTGCAGATGATCGGGCTTTTAAAGTGAATGGGCAACTGCTCAAACATTATTTTGAGGGGGAAAATCTTGAAAGTACTACTACCGTCATGAATCTCAAAGAACCATAATTAGATCAGGAAAGTCGGGCTAAGCGACTTTAAACTAAGCCCTTCTTGGGAGGCAACCCATGTCTAATTTTAGAATAGTTTTATTAGTTTTGTTTTTACTAACTTAGTTATTAGTGTGGCAAGTGATATTTGAAAAAAAAAAAAAAAAGAGGAAAACACTGAAGGCCAGCTCAAGCTGCCAGCCTTGAGTAAGCTTTGAAAAAAAGGAAAGCCGGTTCAACGCGCAGCTTTAGGCCGGCGTAAATCTCAGTAAGAGTAGGTGAGCCGCAAAGAAGCAGGCAAGGGAAAGGTATAAGCCGCCGGCTTATATGCCAGTGTTTGAAGCACAACATTTACACCGGCAAGGGAAGATGAACGTCGCCAGCTTAGTGCCAGCGTATGTTCAAGAGTTCTTGGTTTTTGAAAATTCCCGATCAAAGCCGGCACTTAGGATTATAAGCCGCCAGCTTTGAGCCGGCATATCCACATAAGCCGGCTGTGTAAATGGATAAGCTGCCAGCTTTATGCTCTCGGTGTGTATTTATTTTGGTTACACTGGCTGTAAGCCGCCGGCGTACATTACAGAAGTACCGGCGTAAGTTCTGCAGATTGCTTTTAACAGGTACGAATCCTCTCTCTCTTTCTCATTCTCTCATACTCACTCTCCCTCTCTCACTCTCAATCAAAGAATTCCACTCCTCGTTCATCAATCCACTGTGTTTAATCCAGCTTTTACAAGTAAGTTCCAATGATCTCTACTCTTAGTTCTCTATTTTAATCTATTACATTGCTTAGATCTGTCAATTCGCTCATAGATTAAACTGAGATTGATTTTTTCGTAAATGGGATATGAACTTCAGCTATTGATAGATTTGATTGCGATGATGATGTTCTGTTCAAGCTACATTTCGTTCCATATATTGTTATTGCAAGCTATGAGGTGTAGATTCATGATTACTGCTAGATTGGAAATTTAGGGTTCTTGAGCTTATGAAATTTCGAATTTGGGGTTTTTGGAAATTGATGTTACAGCTGCTGGATTAGAAAATTTTCATACTAGTTAGTGGCTTAAATTCTTGCATTATGCTCAAATTTGCTCGAATTGAACTTGGAATTTAGAATTATGCTCAATTTTGATGAAAATTTCAGCATGAAAATGTTTTTGGACTTTTAAAAAATATTTTGAAAAACATTTTTGTTTGAAAATTTGAAAATTCCAACGTTCAATTCTGAGCTGGCAAGCCTAAGTTGCCAGCTTTCATATTGTTTTGCAAGTGTAAACGCTCCATTCAATTTCATGATCAATAGCTGCACTAGTTATATGCCTTGATATCATAATTGTTTAAAATCATGTTTTAGGCATAAATTAGAATTTCATTGAAATTGTGCATTCCTTAATTGTAAATTGGGTTCAAATTATTTGTAGGAATGGCTCCAAGACAAAAGCGACAAAAGACCACTGACGCCTCTACATTGGGTTCACAGAACCAAAATCTGCTGTCTAGCCAGTAGTACGCGAAAGATAGAAAAAAGAGGCTCGTAAAGATGGATTTCTTAAATACCCAGTATTTAGACTGGTGCCTGCTGGATGAATTTGGGATCATTGACCAAATTAGAGAGATTGTCCAGGATCCAGCTTGGATCCGACTATTTGATTTTCGGGAGCCGGCATACAAGAACTTGATGATTGAGTTCTTGTCTACTCTGAAGAACATCCCAGACAGAGAGGAGTCCACTTTCCAGTTCCAAGCATTCAGACAGATCAGGGAAGTCAAATTAAAGCAGGTGGGCCACATACTGGGACTGTATGATAATGAGGGAGAAAATAGAAATATGCCAAACAGTTGGCCAGATCAGATGACACAGGAGGCATACCGGTTCCAGTTAGTTGCTCCTGAGAGAGAAAATGAGTCCTTCGTCCCCTCCAAATCACTGGCCACATCTTTTCGTGCCGTTGAGCACAAGCTGCTCCACCATATTCTTGCACACACTCTGAGTTGCAAGAAGACTAGTCACAGCAAGGTGACTACGTTTGACATGTTCTACTTGTTTAGCCTTATCAGAGCCTATCGGATTGATTTAGGGGTAGAGATAGCAAACTTTATATACCGGCAGGCAGATGATACCAGGACTCGAGTCCTGTGTTGTGGAGGCTACATCACTCGATTGCTGAAAGGGATGGACATTTTTGAGCCTCCATAGGACGATGAGGTATTTGAGTGCAAGAAGATCATATCTGCACCATTCCGAGGCTGGGGATTGCTGAAAAACCCCAGAGCAGCACAGCCACCGCTTTTGGAGGAGGTCGAGCTCCAGGATATCTTTCCTGGAGATGCTCCATTTGATATTCCATTCACATCTGCTCCTCCTCCACCTGCAGGCACTTCAGCAGCTTATGGTATGGACCAGCTCAGGCTGGATGTTGAGGAGTTGAAGCGCAAAGCCAGGAGCTCAGGGATAGTCAAGAGAAGGAAAGGAAAAATAAGAAATTTAGGAAGACTATCTTTGAGGCATTGAAGACGGTCATCTGCTGCATCAGCCCAAAGACAAGGGCTGGCATGAGATACGAGACTTCATCTAAGTCTAGACACAGTTCACATCATACAAACAGACTCAGTTCAGATCACACACACACGGCCAGCCCAGAGGAACACAGAGACATACTCCTGAGGGTAGCAGCAGACAGAGTCTAGGGCTAGAGAGCTAGAGACCCTGCTAACTTTCATTTGATCTTTATTGTTTATACTTTTATTTTGACCTGTATATTTATTGAGTACCCAAGTTCCTGTGGGTGAACTCCTTTATTATTTTTTCTGCTTTTTTTTTTTTGTTTTTCTTTTGTAGTGATTTCAGGAATGCCAGCAAAGCAAATTCTCTTGCAATGCAAAATTTTGATGACTATGAAACGACTGACTTCAGGGAAGTATCCAATTCATTTCTTATTCCTTTCCTATGATTTAATTTGTTGCAAAACAGTGAGGACACTGTTTGGTTGAAGTGTGGGGGAAGGGATAAAATTGAATGAAGTGTTGAATTGAAGTGATGAATATGATCTGTTGTCTGCTATTATTTATATTTGAAAATCTCCACCTTGTATTTTTGGTTTGAAAGCAAATTATGAGAAATTCTGCCAAATTTTTTTCAAAAATCTCTTGAAATTGAGATAGTACAAAGTAAAGACTGAAAATCAATGAAATTGACTTGTGAAAGTATCTTACTCACCTGCTGTTGTGATTGGTTTACTAAGTTAAAATTAAGTTGTAAAATCCTTAAGGAACAAGTTTACTTTATTTTTAACTTTGGAATTGGAAATTTAAGAGCTGATCGAGTCCTTTTGTGAAAAATAAACAGGTCTACTTCTAGGAAATTTTAGTTTGTATATATTCTTTGAATTTTAACACTTAGTGAAAGAGGTAGAAGAAACTTTTAAACTTAGTGATCCTTCATAAAAATAAGTCTTTGATATTGTTATTGCATTCAAAAAGAAAGAAACAAGCATAGCCACTACTCCTCTGACTTGAAATTTTGAGTTATGAGTATCTGAACTTGAATGTTAAAGTGAGGAAGAGTTCTTAGGGGTATTTTGAAACCTGGTCACTTAGGTGATGAGCCTGGGATGTGCCGACTCAATGAACTCACTGTAACGAGAAGGGAAGAATGGCAAAAGTTCAATTCATGAGCTTTGAAAAGCAAAAAGATGGAGGCAAAAACCTCCCAAAAAGAAAATAAATGCTTGAGAAAGAAAAAGAAAAATGAATGCAAATATGCAAAGGAAGGAGACTTATAATAAAGAAGGAGAAATTCTAAGAAAAAGTAGATACCACATGCTTTCATTTTGTGTTACTTAGAATATATATAAGCTAGAAATCCAATGAAGTTTAAATGAGTATTTTTCCTTAGTGGATTGAGTATTTGCTTTTGAATAGAAGGTTCTTTTGTTAAAAGTTGAGATTAAAACTTGTTTTGTTTGGATTAACTCCTAAATTTTGATTATAGTACTCTAATTACAAGAAATTGGTATGGTTAGAGCAATAGATACAGAAAAACAAGTTAAAGAAATTGTGATTAAATTGAAAAATTGTACTATCTATAAGAGATTTCATATTGTTCTTCATTATTTGCTTGAGGACAAGCAAAAGTTCAAGTGTGGGGAATTGATAAGATCATATTTTATACAACTTATTGATGATAAGAGCTAGAATGGCTATTTGTTTTGATTAAATTTTATGTTTCAGAACTAATTTGGACAAAGAAATCAAAACAAGAGACTTTGAATCAAAAATGGAAAAATTGAAGTAAAGGCCGGCATTTCAACATTCAAAGCCGCCGGCGTTTAGACGGCTTACACCAAGGCCGTTACCAGCACTGCCAGCTTTGCCGAGCATATATCTCAACCACACTGTAAGCCGCCTGCGCGTAGAAGATGAAGAAGCCAGCGTACTTGAAGGCCGGCAGCTCAGAATTGAAAGTCACCAGCTTTGAAGGAGTTACAATATACGCCGGCTCCTAAGCCGCCGGCATTGGGGCAGTGTAGGTCAAAGATCTGAAGAGACATGAAGATAACAAAGGATAAGAGGAAATTGAAGCAACAAATCTGTTGGAGTATCTACGCCGGTGCTAAAGCCGCCGGCTTTGGAACGGCATTCGTTATAAATCAGCTAAACGCTTCATTTCTGATCACATACGCCGGCTAGATCTACATCTAAGCCGCCGGCGTAAAGCTGCCTACATGTGAAACTGAAGTTGAAGACTACTAGCGCACTACCTGCGCAAGGGAGAAATTGAAGATACGCCGCCTGTAAGCCGTCGGCGTAGGATCCATAACTGCCAGCGTACGAAGTGAAACAACAAATTTCATTTAATGTCTTGCACGAAATTTTTCCTATAAATAGGGGGTCTTCTCCTCACTTCTGAATCATCCAAGAAATCCACATCCAAGTAGCTCTGAAATACACTACAATACATAGATTAGAATTAGCATTTCATAGAGATTTTTGAAGAGATATTGAAGTTTTTCAAGAATTTGCAAGTGAAGCTTTGATATATTGAATTGGTGATATCTGATCTTTTCCTTTTATGCAATTCATATATCTGAATATTTTGATCATAATGAACTCATTTGCAATTTCTTATCTGATTTTTGAATCATCATCCATGAGTAGCTAAATCCTTTTTATGGGAAGTTGATGAAGCTTTAAACATGCTAAAATGATCTTTGAAACTATGTTATAAGATAGTTAGAATCATGAAATATTCATATTGAATTCTGGTTATTCATCATATCTTTGGTGTATAAGAATTTTGATAACTCGGAAGGGAAATTAGGGTTCATATGAATTCATAAATTGAGATTAAATTACAATTGCGGAAGCGGAGTTTAATCTAATTTAGAAATTGTCCATAAATATTAATGCAATGTTTTATATTGATTTCTCACAAAGGAATTAGGGGATATTAATATAAAGTATTAGTTAATTATAGAATCGGAAGGTTTATAATTGTAATTTTGATTCCATGAATAATTTATTTAGCGGAAGCTATTGAATTGCTTTTGTGGTTTAAAAGGTTTTTAACTCTGTTTTTAAATCTTGATAATTTCTTATGAATATCTATGAATCCAATTATCATTATAACTTGAATTCAAGTTGATTGGCAATAGTTTAAAGTGGATTCTGCTCCTTCCCACATTTTTCTAACATATCACTCTCTTCAAAAGGTCATTTTATTCATAGTAGATACTTAATTAGATAATATAGTCTTAATCTAAAAAATCAATTGCCTAGATATTAGTATTAGTTGATAATTATCTAGTAGTTAATAGATCTTTGTGGGATCGACACTTGACTCATGCTATATTACAAGATAAGGCCCAGTACACTTGCTGGATAAGATGCTTTAAAAATTCAATACTAATTATAGCACATCATTCCAAAAGAGTTACATTTAGTGAAATAGATTAATGGCAAATACTCAATGCCACGTGCAAGTTATGCATTAGGTGCAAGTGAGAAAAAATTATTCTATCAGTTTCCAAGAAATGTTGGATTACCAAATGGTTATGTGTCACACATAGTCAAGTGTATGGACAACTCAAGACTTAAAGCTTTGTAGTATGAAGAGTTATGATTGCCACGTCTTGCTTTAGAGACTTCACCTATAGGCATTTGTGTCTTATTATCTAGGAGGTCGTTATGGCTATAGCTCAGCTTAGGACCTTTTTTGAGAGGTTTTGTCGACGTATATTGAATGTTGAAGAGATACAAAAGATGTAGAGTGACATTATCACTATATTGTGCAAGTTAAAGCTGATCTTTTTCCTTATCTTCTTTGATGTGATGGTACATTTAGCTATCCACTTTCCTCAAGAGGCATTAATGGCTGGACCTATGGCATATCATTGGATGTATCTTATCGAGAGGTATAGAGCACACTCAAAATTTACAATTTCTATGTTGTTGTTTGTGTTTTTCTTACATACAATTGATCTATGTTCATAGGTACTTAGGTTCTTTAAAACAATTCGTTAGAAAAAGTGTTTCTCCAGAAGGCTCCATTGTAGAAGATTATGTTGTTCATGAGCGCTGGACCTGGTGTTCACTTCACTTAAAAGGCATTGAGATAACGTTTAATTGTCCAGATAAGAATGTCAATTCTTTAGAGAATAGTGGCTTAGACATCTTCATAAATAAAGGTAGTTTCATTTCTCCACCCACATATGTGGTATCGTCAAATGCTGAAGTTGAAACTGCAAAGTGGTACATTATCAATAAGTACTATGGGATTCAGCCTTACTTAGAGTGAGTACATATTTTCTAGAAACATATTTAGGTTACTAATACAGTTACATATAAAAAGTACTAAGCAAAGAGAAAAATGTATTGCAGTTGTAGACACTCAATTTTTGCCCAATTAATTAAGGCTTAAATTTATAAAGTTAATTAAACAAAATCTTCATTTTTGTTTAATTAAACTCATTTTTCCAAAAGCCTTAATTAAGTAATGAGTTGGCTAAGTGATCAAAGCACAGGCCAAATGGCCTGTTGGTTAAATACATTGACCCAAACACACACCCAAGCTCAATGATCCAAGTTCAAACCCTAGCAAAGGCAAATTTTTGCCTTTTTATCATCTCATTTTTTCGCCTTTGCATCTTCCTCAAAGTGACTTTTTGCCTTACTTTGCATCAATTTTTAACTGACAAAACATCATTAATTGTTGAAATTGATGATGCCATTGCAAAGTAGACATGGAATATGAAAGATCAATACACAATTCATGTGTAAAAACAATCCAAAAGTCACAAAATTCGTGCTAGGAAAATTAAAAAAAAAAATACAATTTATGAAGCATTCAATTGTCCATTAATGAAGATTTACAAGAATTGATAAAATTGGATGATTCATCTACCCACATTGAATGATTTGATGAAGAATATGAAAGATCAATCATCAATTCATCAGTTTGAAACAAATTAAACACGAATTATTGGATTAAATTCGTGTAAATAAAGAGGCAAAAATCAGTTCGTTTCTGAAGCAATACGAAACGTAAAATTGAGCTTGCAACCTATAAATAGAGGGTACTAGGATCAAAAGGCACAACTCAATTGCAAGAAACACACACATAACAAGATCAATTCGAAATTTTCGAATTAAGGATGTAGAATTCGAAATTTTCAAATTCGAAGTGATTTGATCAGATTTGGATCAAATTGAGTGTTTTAGGAGTATTACAAACTTGATTTTGATGTTTTAGTGTGCTTGGATTTACTCGAATTGATCGGATTCCTCTCTGTAATTTTTTTTTTTTTATTTGCTTGAAATTTCACCGCCGCAACCACCACCGCGAACCGCCGTTTTCGGTGGATCTGGGCGCGATCCACCACCGCCACCAGCTGCGGCTCCCCCATAGGTGTCGGGCCAACAAACTCTCAGCCGCCGACGACCACCAGAGCCGCCGGAATCCTCCTCGAAAGGTCGCGACTTCGTCTTCTTCGCCTGACGGGTCAGATCCGACCCGAAAATCCGAAGTCCAACCCGCCCCTTGGTCAACGGTCAGCTCCGATCAGACGGCCCAGATTCAATCATCCAGGTCAGACGGTCCAGATTTGATCAAGTAGATCAGCGGCCCAGATTCAATCATCCAGATCAGACAGTCCAGATTTGATCAAGCAGATCAGCGACCCAGATTCAATCATCCAGATCAGACGGTCCAGATTTGATCAAGCAGATCAGACGGCCCAGGTTTCATCAAGCAGATCAGGCGGTCCAGATTTGATCAAGCAGATCAAACGGCCCAGATTTCATCAAACAGATCAGACGGCCCAGATTTCATCAAGCAGATTAACGCCCCAGATCGAGTCAACAAAATCAGACGGCTAGGATTGGTCTTAAGATCCAACGCTCCAGATCTGATCCGCTCCATCCAACGGCCCAGGTCAGTCCGTATTATTATTTTATTATATAATTAATTTCAGAAAATAGTAAAAATTTCAGAAAAATTCAGAAAAATCCAGAAAAATCAAAATAATTATTTTTCATATAAATTTATTTTTTTGATATTTTTGAATATTTTTAATATGTATTTATACATAAATTGCTTTTAGAAATGTGTATTTAATACATGAAAATAATTTTAATGTATTGTAAAATATTTTGAATATGTTGTGAATTTATGTGATGATAAAAAAAATAATAATAATAAATAAAAATAAATAAAAATGACAAAATTGGATTTTCCAAAACCAAAATTAAAAAAAATGATTTTTTGGACTTAGAAAAATATGTTTTCATAAAATCAATTGATTAGATCATAGGATCATCAAAAATGATTTTCATAAAAATTCAAAATTTAATGAATTTAAAGTGAAAGAGTTCAAAAAATAAAATTGATCAACAAATTAAGTTCTTTTTTAAAAGAACTACGTTTTGTTTAATCTCGATTAGCGAGTACGTAGGCACCTACGGGGCGACAATAAAAAATGAAAAAATACTTTTTTGTTTATCATTTTGGTTATTTTTGTGAAATTTTTTACCAATAAAAAATATAAAATATAAAAAGAAAAACAAAAAATGTGACTTGTAAATATTTTTATTTGAATTTTTGAGCATATAAAGGATAGATTATAAATTTAAAATTCCGAAAGTGGTAACCGATTTGGTTTTAATAGGTTAGCCCCCGAATCCATGATATCTGGTTTTTAAAAAGTTTGTTTTTTTTTTTTTTAAATCAAATTTTTTCGCAGACTAGTAGCTAAGTTAGGATCTACCGACCCATTGATCCTAGCTTTTGTTTTTTTTTCACGATTTATATCGGGTGGCGACTCTAAAAAGTTTTCGAAAATTTAAAATTTCTTTTAACCCCTAGTCGAGGATTCATGTTAAATGGGTTCAGGTTTAATGTGAATCGGGTTAGGAGAAATGAACCAGATAAGTGGAAAAATCCAGGCTCGACAGCAGTGAACATAGAGATATTCTTCACCCCCAATATGGTAATAATGTTGATGTGTGTCACAAAAGGGAATTCGGTAAATGGTTTAATAATATGGTAAATATAAGAAAGTAGTTTGGTATATGATTACATATTTTGTAATTGAAGGACTTTAAACCAGCTTGCATTGATGTTGTATTTTATTTTACCTGCTTTTTAGATGAGCACTTTGTATGATAGTTGTGACCCTATCATCAGTGCATTATATGCATTATCAATAAGACCTAACCCATGTTACAAGAGATATAATAAATTAATATATAATGGTGTTTAGTTTCATACATTAGAGTTCGATAGTAGGAAAAAGACTCGAATAATGGAGTGCTTGTAGAGGGAACCAAGGAGACAAGAAAGTAGAATTTTATGGCGAATTAACAGGTATATATGAGTTTAGTTATGTTAAAAACAAAAGAGTCTTCCTATTTAAATGTATGTGATAGAAGACTGCATTAACTTGGATTAGTTCAGTTTCCAGTTTCTAATACAATGTTTTTCACCAAACCAATTGAAAAGTTCATTTACTTAACAAAATGCATAGATTTGAAATTCATATTTAAAAAAAATGGTAATTTTAGTAGTACGCACTTGAATTCAGCTTGAGAACACACCATAGTTGAATTCCATTTCTGATGCTGTCTTGTGAGTTTTGAGTATAATGATCGATTTCTTAAGTATTTATGCTATTGGTTCAAAATCAAGGATTTCATTAGTTTTGAGTGATTTTCATGATAGGGACTCAATGAAATGAATGAAAATGTTTAATTTAGGTAAAGATAAATGTGTAATCCTTTCTCTTTTCTTAGCTGATCAGTAGGATGAATGTGCTGCTAAGGAGGTGTTCTAGTATTGATTTGTCGTGTTGGTATGGGGCATGTTAGGCACTGCTGGTTAGAGGTAGGCAAGTGGGTTAAACGGGCCAATCAGGCCCGACTCACTTTGGCCCGTGGGTTAAACGGCCAAAAAAATTTTGGCCCACTTTAAAAACGGGCCAAAATTGCCTGACCCTAACCCAACCCACTTTGGCCGGTGAGTTAAACGGGCCAGCCCACTTTTTGACCCTTTTAACCCACTTATATATTTTTGTGAGTTAAATGGGCCAAGTTGACCCATTTAACTTATTTATTCTAATTAAATAATATAATATATATAATAAAAAAGAAGTTTTATAAGGCTATATATTAATGATTAATTTCATTATTATTTTAATTACTTTTTATATAAAATAAGTTTTCTAAAATAACTTATTAGATAATATATTTTATAAAAGTTTATGATGCATGTGCATCAATTTTTCATTCTTTGTTATAATTAACACATAAATTTAATCTCAAGTATAAAAAATCTCAAGAATAACCTTCATTAATATATATTTACCTTATAGTTATTTATTTTATTTTTATAAAAGTGGTTGGTGGGTCAACCCACTTAACCCGCGGGCTAGCCCACTTTGGCCCGCGGGTTAAGTGGGTTGGGTAAAATTAACCCACTTTTAAACGGGCTAAAAAAGCTGACCCTAATCCGTTTTTAAAGTGGGTTAAACGGGCTGGCCCGCGGGCCATAGCCCATTTGTCCAGCTCTACTGCTGGTGTTGCACTTGAGTTAGAGAGCTGTCTAATGTGATGTGTCGCATTGTCTTCTCAAATGCAGTTACTCTTAGCTACTACTGCTAATCTTTGATATCATCCTAGTTGTATGAAGTCATCTTAAGGCAAACACAAATATTATGTATTTCATACAAGTCTCATGTAGATTTTTTTTCTTTTGAAAGTTTTGATATCTGATTTGTAAATCCATTAAGCTAAAATGAATTGGAAAAATAATTCTCTGATTAGTAAGACAGTCGACAACATTGGAAAAAGGAAAAACAAAAAGATAAATAAGGAAAAGGATAAATAAGGATGTATGTGACAGTAATGCTCCTAATATGAACATACTTTATTATAACAAAATTTCACATTAAAAGTGTCCATTCCAACAAGAAAATGTGTTGAATTTATGAGATAAATGTGTAAAAGTAAACATTTATCAGATCTTTGATTGTCAATATGTTATTTTCATTCATGGAACATGTACACCTTTGGTATGAAAATATTGAAATTCATTATGTGATGTAAATCCTATTTTTGGCTATTACTGCAGTAGAAGAGCGGGGTCATTACAACAATAACCAGAAAATGTATTTCACATGGTAAGCCTCCATCCAATCCACTTACTGGCTTAGGTTTTTTTTTTGTTAAATTTAGTTTTTTGTTAATGTAAATGTAAATTTTAGCTCCATGAGACTCTATTATGTTTGTAGGAAATGAGAGCTTGATTCACACAACACACAAGAGATGTGCATATCGAGAAAAAGGACTTGAAAAGGTAAACAATAGATAAAAAGGCAAGATGATTTTACTTTTAACTAGATGTGATTTAATAATTTTACTAGTACATCACTAAAATGCACTTGGTAAGGGTGATCTTGCTGTCCGAAGGAAAAGAGTATGTATGATGTGTGATTTACGTGGAACTATAATAACTTTTTTGTATAATTTAAACATGCATAGTTTTTATATCAGCAAGCACTGGTAAAAATATGCACTTGGGAGGAGAAATTTTGAGGCGAAATTCACCTCTAATTGGTTAGATAATAAATATCTTACCATTACAGGCAAAAATCGCCTTTCATATGAACAGTGAGGTGAAATTCGTCTCACTCTTTGGCAGTTGACGTGGCTAGTAAGGTGAAAGAGGCAAAATCCCTCATGCTGACATAAATGGTGAGGCCAATTTTGTCTCTATATAAAGAGCTCATTGCCCCTCTCTCTCTCACACACACATAGCCGCTCCATTCTCTCACACATACACTCTCTCTCTAGCCAAATTATCTCCTGCCACTCAGCCCCTTTTCCGCCCCAAACAAACAAATACACACATGCACTCTCGCTTAACACATACACACACACATTGTCTCGCGCTCTCTATCTCTGTTACCACCCCACTCTAGCATATAATACACACACACACAAACGTTCACCATCTCTACCCATAAATATCTTGTTAATATATATTTTTATTTTTTTTATAGGTTATGGTATAATATATATATATAATATAATATTTTAAAAATACATTAATTTATTACTTGTGTTTTCTTCAAATATCTGATAAATTATTTATCTCAACCCGAGTACTTAGGAAACTGCAATCATTGAGAGGTTAGTTAAAAATTTTTAATACTGTAGATACAATTATTTAATGTCAGTATTGATATATTTATTCATTGATGTGTATTTAATTTATAGTTATGTTTTTTTTGTTAGTATTTAAAAAAATTATATATATTTAGGATTTAGCACGTAATTATATATTATAATTTGGTATATGTTTACTGTGTTTAACTACATGTCACATATATAGCTTGCTAATTAATATGTTAATTTAGAAAATAGTGTCCCGATATTATATGCTTTGTAATAATGTATGTATATTTATCTAAATGTCAGTATTTATATATTTATTAAACAATATATATTTAATTTGTTGTTATGTAATTTTTGTTAGTATTTGAAAGAAGTTATACATATTTAGCATTTAGCAATTATATATTATTATTTAGTACATGTATAGTGTGTTTGACTGCTTAATACATAGATAACTTAATAATATGTTAATTTAGAAGATTGTGTTCCGATATTATTTAACTTTTAATAATGTTGATATGATTATTTAAGTGTAAGTATTTATATATTTCTTAAATAATGTATATTTAATTTATAATTATGTATTTGTGGTTAGTATTTGACAAAATTATATAAAATTAGGATTTCACAATTATATATTATTATTTAATGCATGTTTATTGTGCTTAATTGCATGACACGTATAATTCATGTTTATATTATTATTTAATAACATGTTAATTTAGAAGGTAGTGTTCTGATTTTAAATGCTTTAATAGTTATACGGAAATATCAGCTATTGATAAGACATGGTACTTAATGCCAATTTAGGATGTCTACATGAACTTGGCATAAAACGCATGATTTGACAATTAGCAATATCTAAATGGGGTTAGAGAATTTTTACAAGCTACTATAAACTATAGGAGGGCAGATGGATTGATTAGATGCCTTTGTAGACATTACCTCCATAGTTCATAGCAATCTATTTAGATTATTGAGTATCATCTCTTCAGAAGGGGAATGGCTTGGACCTACTTGCATTGGATTTTCCACAGTAAGGAGGTAAATGCAGATAAGTTAAATGATGATGTTATGATGGATCAAGGGCATATTCCTCCTGAATATGCACACTTTGAAAATGAAGCAGATTAAGAACTTTTGGAAGATTTTGCCGCCAACATGAGTGATCCCGAGGGGTATGATGTGGATAGCGATGATGAAAGTAGTGAATTTGACGGGGAACGGTGGACTAAAATTTTTGAAATAGTAAAGAGTCTAGTGTATCCAGGTAGTACAAAGTTCTCTTTATTATCAATAGTACTTCAAATGATAAATCTAAAGGTTGACAATAAACAGTCAGTGAATTCATTCAACGATTGGCTTACTTTAATAAAAAGTTTGTTGCCGGCTAACAATTTGTTACCGTCATCATACTGTGAAGCATAAAAGTTGTTGAAGCAGTTAGGCATGGATGCGAACACAATCCATGTATGCAAAAATGATTGTGTGTTGTTCTAGAAAGAATTTCAAAATTTTGATAATTGTTAGTGTTGGTGAAAGAAGGTGAAATCTTTATTCAAGGAAACAAAAAACAATACCGATTGAGGTTCTATGGCATTTTCCATTAATTCCAAAATTGCAACGACTATTCATGTGTCGGAAGATAGCTCCAGAGATAGATGGCACAAAGAAAATTACGTTTCAATAGAGGGTGTGTTGAGGCATCCAATGGATTTCGAACAGTGAAAGGATTAGATGGCAAATACTCTTGGTTTACGTTGGACCCCCAAAATGTGCGACTAGACTTGCCACTGATGGATTTAATCCCTATGCAAACATGAGCACGACATACAGCATGTGCGATTATTATGTTTATACAATGTTCCACTATGGAGATGCATGAAGGAACATAGAAACGAGAGCCCAGCTAAAGGATTTCACTAGGGTAGATATTATGGATCAGTTGAGTTGGTACGAGCATGTCATACTGGGGAAATTACAAGAGCAGCTATGTCACCAAAGGAATGAAGACGGCACAAACTAGTATAAGAAGAGTTTGCTCTTTTGGTTGCCATATTGGAATGAATTGCACATACACCACAGTCATGGCGTGATGTACATTGAAAAAATATATATGATAACCTAGTGGGGACTATTTTTGGTCTTAAAGGCAAGTAAAAAGACACTAATAAAGCAAGGCTTACCCTCTAAGAAATGGGTATTAGTTTCAAGCTTCATCTGCAAGAACGTGGCAAGCGCATGTTCAAGCCACCGGTTGTATGTACTTTCGACATTGCAAATAAAGAGGTATGTAACTTAATTAGGGGTGTGAAGCTGCAAAATGGATATGCTTCCAATATATTGTCTTGCCTAGGTGCTAATGAAGTAAGTTTGAGGGGTCTAAAGAGCCATGATTGTCATGTTCTGTTGCAATAGATCCTCGCAGTAGTCATTCATGGGTTTCTCGATAAAAAATTTATGACGTTATATGTGATGTATCTCCTTTCTTCAAGGAATTGACTGCCAAAGAACTTCGTGCTAATTTACTGGAGTCCTTGAAAAAACAATAATCCTAAGTCTTTACAAGTTAGATATGATATTTCCTCCTTTTTTTTTTTTACATCATGATCCATTTAGCCGTGCCTCTTCCAAAGGAAGCATGCATGTGTGGCCCTGTACAGTATTATTAGATGTATCCTATTGAAAGATACATGCGAGTTATTAAGGGAGATTTACGGAATAGGGTAAGACCGAAGGGTTCCATTACTGAGTCATATGTTGTGAGAAAGAGCATTCAATTTTGTTCACTATATTTCGAGAACATGGACTTAGTAATAAATAGGCCCTATTGACAAAGCTTCGTCTTCATCGTTTTGAGTATTCACACAACCCGTACGTCCGATTGGTGCATTCCTTAATCAAGCTCGGACAGTGAACTCAATAGAATGCATTAGACGGTGTTAAATAATTGTGAGGAGCTACAACCATTTATAAGGTATGTCATGTCATTTGCATTCATTTATGACTTGCGAAACTGAATAATTTCAACATTTTCTAAGATTATCTTTTAATGAAATTACTTACAGGGAGATCGAGCAAGAATTACATGTGCAGAGTACGCAATGTTGAAGGAATTACATGTAAACATTTTGCAGAGTAGTTTAGAATAAGGTTGCCACTTACCCAAAATTTATAAAAAAGATTTTCATCAATATCTTTGATGATTGATTTCATCATTCTCATCTTTTGCATATTATGGAACCTAGGTCTGCCCATAGGGAACCAGTGTTAGAAGATTTGCAAGCCTTAGGGTGGGGCCATATTTATCGATATAGCTATAATGCTTGTATCGTGAATGATGTTTGATACAATATAGAAGTAAGGGAGGTAGGATTAAGATCACAAAATAGTAGTATATACATCATTAGGCGGATGGCAGACAACAAATAACATTTTATGGCATTCTCGCCAAAGTTATCGAACTAAATTATGTAGAGTCCAGGTGAGTATTTTTATTCAAATTCAAGTGGTTTGACATAGACCAAAACAAACCGGAAAGTGTTGATGGGGACCTCATATCGATCAACACTACAAGGACATGGTACGATAATGACCCATATATTCTGCGGACAAAGCACAATAGGTATTTTACCTAAAAGACCCAAGCAAGCAATCTGGCAACTGAAGGATTATACAAATAATGTATACCATCATATATTCAGTCGTAGTCTCTTCCAATCGAAGTCACAAGATATGGTGAATCAGATGAGCAAACTCCAACTGAGGAGCCAATGCAATAGACAGTTTAAAGGCATTGGAAGATTCGAATAGATCGCATATTCGTCGATCTAGAACCTTGCATGCCTACTGACCCATGTGAGGGTTGTAGTGACGTAAAGGATGATGATTCGAATGAATAGATTGTATGCCAGTATTCATTTGCTTTTCTTTTTCACATATGTTTATTCATAGTTAATTCAAAGTAATGAATCATTAACATGGTTTTTTTATAATTTGCAAGATGAGTGACTCGAATTTCTACGATCAGCTCATGGAGACTCCCAGGCATAACCGAGTAGTATATTGGTGGGGTTTTCACCTTGAATGGTTAATCTGTTCTCTTTACACATTCATATTAGATTCATGTGCTAATTTTCTTATTTGATTATACAAGAGGATCGTTACTATGTTACTCGTCGAGTAGTAGGTTAGAGAGACCGGCAACCAATCGGGGTAGGCTGTTGAACCTCAGCCGAGGTAGGTGAATGAGTTGGGCATAGGGCAAGAAGTGACATATGACAAACTGGATGATGTACTTCTCGGCTAGACCTCGAGGATGCATAGGTTACAATGGTGGAGCATCGTGAGGCTACCATGGTAGCTGAGCATGATTAGGCCAATATCAAGATCCCCAAGAGGCGTAGCGGCATGTATAGAGGGACATAGGTAGGGGAGGAGTATAGAAGGATAAGCCATAGGCTGACTATTACCTTGCCGAATGAGTATATAGGTCTCATATGCTAATGCCCTAGGATGGTTAGGTTGGAGTTCTTACTCTACCATAGAGCGTCGACCAAGTTATTTGTTCTTGGAGCCCGTAGGAAGGCATGGTTAGCATTTCCAAAAGCCTATCAGCATGGCATCATCCACAGAGTTGTGGTAAGTTTTTTTTTTATTATTAAAAACATATTTGGAAGGTGATTTTCATAGCCTTAACTATTTACTAACACATAACCTATTTTCAATGTGTAGAACACATTCGAATTATCAGAGAATTAGTGGAAAGTGCACAAATGGTGGGTAATGCTAAATTACTTAGCAAGTAAATGTATAGTCAGCTTCGCTATAGGCTAAAGTTGTACATCATGGCTAAATGTGGAGGTGAGCAAGTTGGTAGTAGGCTACTACTGGTTTTGAACACCGAGTGCATAAGTGGAGGGAATTCATCCAATTCATTGAGATTAGTACATATTACAAGGTACAATCTTGCATGTGGTAAAATACATAATAAAAAAAATCTATTTCATTGTTTAAGTTTTTCTAAACTTGGAGCTTCGATCCATGATCAATATAGAAAATAGGAAGAAGCAAATATTGGTCTATACAGTGGTACGAAGTATGCTTCAACATGCACTTACGAATGTAAGCATTATAACTACATGGTGTGCAGCTTTATGTTCTACATTTTCTTGGTAATTTCATTAATTATGTATTATAGGAGCTCATGACAATATAGAATTATAGACACACGCATTTGAGAAGGGAGAAAAGGCAGTTGACCGATCGTTGGGAGTTGAGGGTATCTATACAATTATGTAAGTATATTCAATTTTCATAATCAACGGTAGTATACCATTCTATAATTTTGTATGATTGTATTGACATTGTGTTCACTTTCTTCCAACCAGGCACACATGGTGGAGCGAAGGAGGAGGAAGATGATATTACTGTTACAATAGGTAAGTAACCTATGCCAGATCAGGACATTATGGAGTAGGTTTTGGGTCATAGATTCAGTTACGTTGTGGCTTTAGTTATACTGTATGCCGATAGATTAGTAGAAGATCGATTACTATGAGCAGCCACGTAATGAGGATTTAGTGTACTCTGAGTATGATAGGACCAGACAAAGGAAAAAATGGACAAGATGCAATAGCAAATTGATATGCTTATGAATTATGTCCGTCCTCCTTCGACGTCTTCCTTGGGGTAGTACCCTCCATATAGCAAGTTACACTGCACATGGGTCCTCTAGGTGGTGGCTTAGATCCCAACCATCCCAGTTTTACACCATTCACACCTGCAACACCTTATTCGCATCCTTCTAAGGTTATTTTAGGATGTGGGCCACCCATGATGTTCACGTTTCCACCACATGATCCATGTCACGAGTCACCTTACAGCTTTGGATTGCAAAGAGGCCAACATTCTTCATCGGGTTTTGTCCCTAGGCTGGGGGGGCATGTCTTGCTCAGTTTTCACCACAGCCTCCCACATTTACATCGTACCCATTCTAGGTGTCACTTCTACAACAGGTCAAAGTTCTACTCAGCATCCTCTACCACATACCTACACACGGCCTTCAGCTCATCATTCAATGCCAGCTTTGACTTCCCATCTACAGTGAGTTAAGTACGTCCATTAGAAGATCAGGTCGAGCTTGCCAGCGCCAATAGCAAAGACACTAAGCATTTCTACTATCCTTATTTTCATTGTTTCCGATGTTCAACTATGTCATTTCTGTTTCCTATGGACTTCTCCATTGCTTTGTAGATCTTGTGGATCGTGATTAGTATTATGTATTGTCTATTTCTAAGGACATATTCTATGATGATTAGCATGCATCTTATTTCTATTACGTTGGTATGTTCAAATTTGACAAGAACAATCTAATCCGATTGTATGATGATTACCATGCATGTTATATAATGTTTACTTTTGCATATATCAAAATTTATTTAATCACTTGATTACAATACAAACAATGAATGCTAATATTTACATATATGTAGATAACAGATTTTTATAAAACGTGCAAAATTTACGTTGGTATTTATTTTTATAAACAATTATTGTCAGTATGTAATTATGCATCATATATTAATTAACTTCCATTAATAATATTTATATTATCATTTAAATTTTAATAATCAACTTACTCCAATATTATCTATTTTTATGCTTACTAAATCACATGTAATTTGCACATCACATATCAATTACTCTATAATATTGTAAATAACATGTTTTAATAATAAGATTTTTTAAAAATCCAAAATTTACTTTGATATTTATTTTTATAAGAAATTATTATCAGTATATAATTACACCACATATCAATTAATTTTATAATAGTATATACATATATGTCAATTAAATTTTAAAAATAACTTATGCAAATATTATCTATTTTTATTTTAACTAAATCATCATGTAATTTGCACACATCACATATGATTTACTCTATAATATTGTAAAGAACAAATTTTTAATAATAAGATTTTTTAAAAACGTGCAAAATTTACATTGGTATTTATTTTTATAAATGATTATTGTTAGTATATAATTACACATCATATATCAATTAACTTCTATTAATTATATTTATATATATGTTAAGTAACTTAAGTAGTTTAGTTAGATGGAGCTTTCCCTCGTTTACCTACCTTACAGTTAGTTCTGTTACATTCAAATCTTGTAGTCACAGAAAAACCACCAAGAGAAGTTCCTTTCTTCTTCGCTCTCAAATCCCCACCTCCAACATGCATCACTCTATTTAGGTTTATTGCTCCATACAATTTAACTTTCATCTCCCCATTGATTTCTAAGTTTTACATAACATCTCCGTTCCTTTTATAGCAAGATTTGCGTGGACTATGTCTTTAAAATGAAGAGGGGCAATGAAGAAGATGCTATTCCCAATGATGAATCCGAGGTGCGTAATCGTTGAAAATTTTCTTTGGAACTTTGAGAAGAGTTTGATCTTTACAATGCTGGTGATGAAATAACTTGTACATAAAAAGAAAATAAGTGTGAAAAAGAAAAAAGAATGGAAGAGTTACAACTTTAGATAGAAGGAGGAACGAACATGAAAGAAAGTTATGGCTTCTAAGAAATTAAAACTTGCGCAATAGAAGATTTTAAAGATTGGATGAAATTCTCATCGAAAAGTACATCTAACTGCGGCTTTCTTGTAGCAATTTTGATTTGGTTTGCTTTTCATAATTGTTTTGAGCAGTCAAAGAAAAGTGTTGGCAGACATACTACCAGCAGCTCCTTGCCTTCTTCTAGTACTCTGTAGAGCCCTTACCCTCTGGTTTCGTAATCCCTCAGGTACGAGCTAGCTTAATTTGATAATGGAATCATCTGTTGATCAATCAAATTATTGACTCAAGTAAATATTTTTCTTGTTTTTTTAGTTTTTTTTCAAGGTGGACACACTCCGTCAAATGAAATGGGGGGGAATGTTTGGCTAAGATTGATGACTGCTTTCGCGATCACCCAGATGGACTGAAAAACGATGGTGCAAGACCTATCTATGACACTATCTCTTTCTTTCTGATTTATTTTTCTTGATCGCTTGTCTTATCAACATATATTTTGTAAACAAAAAAATATGCAATGTCTCAGAATTTAGATTAGTCACGAAGGAAGTCTGTGGTCTGCCATCATTTTTCTCCTCAGTCCTCTTTGGCAAGATCGACAGTCAGAATTCTGGCACTGTTACTGGTATTCATCATAGTAAAACAGTTACCAGAATTCTAATCCCTGCACTATAGGTGTTCCTATTTCTTACTTATCATTGGTATTATAACGAAGGGAGCGGTTGTTGATTATTGGATTGGAGGCAATATGTTGACGAAGGATGTTGCAACCGCATTTTCTTAGTGTTGAAGGGACCAAGCCAGAACTATATTTCGCAGGTATGCTAATATTTGAGATGTATACCGTCATAATATTTGATAGTGTCTTATGTTTTGTTGGTTCATCCGTAATCAGGAGGATCTCCTTCCTGTTCTGAATGAAGTCGCGAATAGTCATCCTGGATTGCAATTCATAAGAAACTTTGCAGACGTCAAGGAAAACTATGGTACATGATCTTCACCCATATGATTACCAGGGCTATCACTAAAATTTATTGAAATCCGCAGAAGCGTATTTATTTGATTTATTTCATGTTGATTTTTCTTTCTAACTACTTGATACATCCATTTTTAAATAAACATATCATTAACGCAATTATATAATAATCTCTCAAAACTTTTATTTTTCTTAGGATAATTGGTTGTAGATTTTGTTTTGACACGTGTTATTTTTTTTTTTTTTTTTGCCCTTTTGTTTTTGTTGGAGCAGTTCAGACGGTCCTATATAGAATATTTTATTTTATGAATAGATATGAAAGCGGCCGACTTACTCTTAGGGATTTGAAGCGTGGAAAACTTATTGCAGTCATGCAACAAGTGGATGAAGAACGAGACATTAATGAAGTGCGTAGGTAAGCCAATGAACTTAATGAATTTTTGTCTCTTAAATTTAGATTGCTTAGAAGGGAATTTTCTTTGCTATTTCAATTAATTTCACAAAAGTTAGCATGGTAGTTTCCAATCCAAAACCGTAACAAGAAGATGGATTAAAAGCCAAAATATATCACATGAAGTTTACAATGCTTTTAATTTTCACATGAATTTTACATGAAACAAAATATAGGGTCGGACAGCTAGCCAAAGTTGTCTTAATTACATTGTTGGAGTTGAAATGCTTTGATTTATTAAGACAGCTCCGAAATTTTTCTTTATTTCGCTCTTTTTTTTATTTTTGTTAATATTATTAACGCTCTAACTTTTATTAATTACAGGTGCTTTTCGTACAAACATTCCCAGGTCATATACAACTCTTTTTTAGACCTCGACACTGATGGAGATCTGGCGCTTTCGAAAGTGGACATATGCAATTATAATGATCATTGTCTTACCGAAACGATTGTGAAAAGAATATTTGAGGTTTAGTTTTTTTGGGTTATATATCTTTATTTTTAAGGGGAAAAAGCTAGTGATAACCGTAATTTAATGTATAATAAGCAACTCTATTTCAGGAGCCAACAAGATTCACTAGTGGGATTGATGGGATGATGTGTTATGAAGATTTCGTTTACTTCATACTATCGGTGGAGCATCCTTCTTCTGAGCCTGCCATTAATTACTGGTATTCTTGATACCTTACTTTACACATAGTCTCTATAATTGTATCTACTACAATTTTAGAGAACTTATTCCGACAGAATCATTTGACCATCATTTGACTATTGAAATAATTATAGAAATTAGCATATAGATCTTCCAATGGTTTACTTATGAATGTGTATAAATCTGAACCACTCAATAAGCTTAACCACAACCTTAGATGTCATCTCTATACGTACCTTGACATGAGTATAAACCAGCAAGAATCTTTAGTTGCATCTAAAACGTGCTGATTATCTTCTCAATGCTAGTATAAACGAAACACGATTCCTGAGCCATGCCTCCTTGCCTTTAGCTTGAGCTTTTGAGTACTATTATAGCTCCAAAAGTGTCATCTTTATGCTTTTGATTTCCCTTTTTAGGTTCAAATGCATCGATTTGGGTGGAAATGGAAGGCTCACAAAGCATGATTTCTCGCACTTTTATCCCGATCAGAGACGACGGATGGACATCTGGCGACAACCGCGGCTTTCATTTGAGGATATGTTTACTCGAATACACGACATGATTGCTCCAAAGGTAAATTCTGTTTCCCATGCTGCCTCGTGAAACATATTTGTTGTATGATCATGATGTTTACATATAGATGTTGAAAGTATGCATTTACAGAATAAGTGGTACATTACACTTGGGGACTTAAAAGCGTGCAAACTTGCGGGGCGTGTTTTCGACATGCTTTTCAATCTTCCAAGACATGTTCGCTTGGAAAGTGATCGGGATCCAGTGATTAGTATGGAGGTAAAAGCAGCTTTAGATGGTGTGAAGAGCATTACCAGTAGGCTCTCCTTTTGCTTAGAGATTTTAATAAAACGATGTGACAATTGTTGGTAGGAACATGATGACATGGACATTTTAACCGAGTGGGATATTTTTGCGGATAGAGAATATATGAGATTGTGTGTGGATGACGACGACGACTTCCATGATGCCCGTACGGAGGAGGATGTAAGGGACGACGACGGCAAGAAAGATAAGGTTATGGAGGAGGACACAGCCACAAGCAGTGGCGTAGATAAATCAGTAGTTGATGAGTTATTTTGATTGGCCCCAAAATTTCTGCTAAGGTGATCAATGTGTTAGTTCGGATTTTTTTTTTTTTTTTTTTTTTGGGTTTTTAGAACCTCAATGACACCGAGTTCATGGGACGCACCACAGTACACGGTAATTGAAGAGACATTTTTGATAAAAAAGATAGTTCCAACAAGGGAATTATGGTATTAATGTTTCTACTTAGGATGCATAATGGTATGTCATATCATATCCCAAATTAAATGCTCTATTTGATTCCAGGTTTCTCACTTTGCTACAGCAATCGACCTGTGTGTGCCATGCTCACTAACCAAACTATGTATTTTCATCATATTGGTATTTAAAACCAATGACCTTGTACCTCCACTAAGATTTGAAGTTAAAAGAGTTATTTTGATAATGCATATTATCTATGTCATAAAAGATTTATTTGTTATGGATTAGTAAATCTTTGAAATTATCCATTCTAGCTTCTTTTTTATTTATTTTAATTATATTTAGGTTTTAAAGATAGTAAATGAAATTTAGTCATAGGACAAAGCACTCATTTATTTGTCATTTTGTATTAGCAAGTGCTTCAATAATTACAATCAACTATACATATCTACTTCTTGTTGTTATTGATAATTAAATGAATCACTAATGATAAAAAAACCTAAACAAAGATATCCAACTGGAAAACAAAACCAAATATTAGAGACCAAAATTTTTTTTTCCTTTTAGGTTATCTAATCAACTTCTATAGGGACAATCACATATTTAGTACTTGAAAGTTTGATATTATTTCAATGCCCTATTGTACCATTAAAAATCACTGGCACTAGCTGTGTTAACTCTATCTTAAATTATCAATAGAGTTGTCATTTCTTTTATAACAATTATAGATTACCGTATGTGCTAAAAGAATATATTAGTGAAGATATTCTATTAAAGATACATGTTAGTAGTTGAAATGATATATCGTCAAGTAAAGTTAACACAAGTGTTGATTCATAATTGTAAAAATATCCAATATTATAATAAAATATCTTCATTAAACTAAAATTTTGAAACATGTAGTTGTCCATATTTGGTCAAAATAGTCAATTAAACAAACAATTCAATACAAACTTAATGTGGGGAGTATAAATGGTCTTAAAAAATTCAACTTGGTACTAAAATTTAGCAATTTCAAAATCCAAGTGTTTAATTGAATAATTAGTTAGACACCAAATGCGATGGTACATTATATATATATATATTATATATAGATATAAAAAATAAAAGATAAAGAAAAAAAATAAACTAATAAAAAGAAAACCGAACTCACCCGTGAGACACCTGACCTGTGTAGGTTATTGGCTATAGGTCGTGCTCCCCAAATAATGTGGCTACTGTTTTGAATGTTTCAATCACCAACATGCTATTCCCCATTCACAGAAAGTGGAAGCAATAACTATTGATTGAAGTTTAAGGTTTCCCTTTCCTTAGCATATAAAGACGTTTTAAACCTTACATTATGAGCCATCCTATGGAAATTGAAAAATCGATTAACTGTGAAATTCTATCCTATTGAATCTTGCTCTTACCGTATTAATAACTCCAACCTTTATCATCTTGACATAATAGTGTTGATTCCAAATTCTATATGGTAATGAAAATCTCCAAATTTTGATTGTAGACAAATAAAATATGATTAGGCTTTTACACGCATGTGGAAGCTACAAGCTACAAGGAGGGCTTTTAGACCAATTTTAATCTTACTTAACCAACCATTATCTCTTTTAAAAATTTATGCCTAATTCATGCAATTTAAATAATAATAATAATAATAATAAAGAGATAAGGGAAGGAGAAGATCATATTGAATTTAATGTAGAGTTCAACCTACCCTTTTGTCTCTACGGTCCACAAATTGCCTTACTCAATGAGGACTTCACATCATCCATTCATTTTAAACAATGCCTCATAAAGAGGACTTCACAACAATGCCTCAACACTTGAGGTCTTCATTTTACCTCAACACATGCGAACTTCACCAAAACACTCAAACAAAATACAAACAACAGTGTGAATAGTGCCTTATAATACTAGCTCACTAATCTCACTATAGCACTATTCACTTAACAAAAATAAATACAAATTAAGAGAATATTTTCACATAATTTCTACCAATTAAGCCTACCCTCATACATAAAAACACCCTAAACATTCTATTTATAAGCTCTCAAAAAAGCTAGCTATTACCTCTTAAAACGCCACCAAGGGTTGGATTTCAAAGTTTGTAATGGCCATTTTTTGGCCTATTGTGAATCGGTCCAAATCCTTACTAGTTAGCCAATGCAAGTCATGCCCTTGAAGGTTGGAATCGTGTCTAAAATCAAGGGCACAATCTTTCTTGTGGTAATCACTAATTAACTCAGCAATATTTTGTATTTTAGCCATAAATTTCTTTTTCGAACTTCAATTAAGTGACTCAACATGCTATGGAAAGCTTAGAGAGAGATTTAAAACTTTTATATTTTGATCTTTAAGAGATTCCAAAGAAATCAAGGCCTAAAATATTCTTCAAAGAACCTGCAACAATAAGCACAAACAAAAAACATAAACATATATATGCACACATAACTCAAACAATTTTACAAACATGTTTTGTTTATTAAATAAACTTTAACAAAGTTGTGGAGTATTTTTGAAATCCATTTTCTCATCAAAATAAGATTATAACCTCCACATGGTTCAACAATCTCCCCCTTTTTGATGAGAACAATCATTGCATAACATTGCTCTCTCTTAACTTAGCAGTTTCCTTCAATTTAGCATTTGATTTGATTAAAGCTTATTTGATAAAAGATATAATGCTTAATTAAAGGATGCTAGGTTACATTTAATAAAAAACTTATTAAATGCACTTAAGTCTTTGAGTTTTTGCAATGCATTTCCTCATCACAACAAGAATATAACCTCCCACGGTTCATCAGTCTTCCCATTTTTTTATTAGGATAACATTGTACAATTTTCTCCTCTGCAATTTAGCACTGCCTCTCAGTTAAGCATCCAGCTAAAAGCTCATTTAGTTGAAAGATATAATCCTTAACTAAAGGACATAAGTTGCACTTAATAAACAACTTTATTTTTAGCATAAAAACACACAAGCCTAGTGTTTTTAAAACCCAAAAACTTTTTCTAAGATACGGTTAACCATTAAATCTAAATGACCCGTTCTTATAGCAATAGTAGATAAAGAAAAGGCAACTAGACTTTTACATGCATACAGAAGCTATAAGTTGCAAGGCGAGTTTCTAAACCAATTTTAATCTCACTTAACCAACTATTATTTTGAAAAAAAAATTATGCCCTATTCATACAATTTCAATAATAATAATAAGATAAGGTAAGGAGAAAATCACACCAGATTTAACGTTAAGTTTTACCCTTACCCCTCCATCTCCATGATCCACAAATTGTCTCACCCAAGGAGGACTCCACTTCATCCATTCATTTCAAACAATGTCTTACAAAGAGGACTTCACAACAGTGCCTCAACACATGAAGACTTCACTAAATACTCAAACGAAATACAAACAAGAGTGTGAATAATGCCTTACAATATTAGCTTACTAATCTCAACATGGCACATTCACTCAACAGGAAAAAAAAAATGAGAGAGTATTTTCACATAATCTCTACAAAAAGACACCCTCAAACACTCTATTTATAAGCTCTCAGAACAAGCTAGTCGTTGCCCCTCAAAATGGCCACCAACGATCGAATTTCAATGTCTGTAATCGCTATTTTTTTTCCTACCAGTGAGCCGATCCAAATCTCTATCGATAGCCAGTGCAAGTCATGCCCTTGAAGGTTAGAATTGCGTCCAAAATTGAGGGCATGGTCTTTCCCATGGAAGTCACTGATCAATTCAACACTGTTTTGTATTTTAACCATAACTTTCTCATCCAAATTCGATTGAGGTGATTAAAGATGTTATAGAAAACTCAGAGAGAGATTTACAACTTTCATATCTAGCTCTTTAAAAGATTATAAAGGAATCAAGGTAAAAAATGTTCTTCAAACAACCTGAAACAACAAGCACAAACAAAAATCACAAATATATATATGCACACATAACTCAAACATTTCACGAACAGGTTTTGTTTATTAAATGTAACTTAACTAAGTTGTGGAGCATTTGTGCAATCCAAATTTTTTGTCAAAACAAGATTGTAACCTCCACATGATTCAACATTGATTCTAACTTTTTGAAAGAACACATATGCATGTAATTAATTTTTTCATGTTGTTACATGCATTGACGTCTTTAAATTATTGCTACTTATTTTTTTTGTTCTTGTACAACAAGATTGAATCTCTAAACAATGCTACGGAATGTAAAATTGACTATGGAAAACAATAGCACTATTAGTAGGATCTTACATAACTAGATTGCAGAAACAAATAATAAATAAATAAGGAAGCATAGTTGTCTTTAGTTTGAGTCAATATTTTAAATTTAATAGATGGATGTATTTTATTTAAAATTAACTATTTATACTATTTTATATGACAATTAATTTATTAAATAATCAAACCATTTATAATTAGTGATAATTATTTACAAACAACCCAGTTATTGTTACTAAATTCATAACACTAACTAATTTTAAATTGATCAAAATCATATCAATGAATGTCTAGTAGGGTCACTAATGAGTCAAACCGAGTAGAGCTAAGCTGAGTTAAGATTTGAAGGCTCATACTTGACTCATTTAAAATTTTTCAAGTTTAAACTCGAGCTGAGCTTAATATGAAGTTCCAATTTCATGCTTAAGCTTGGCTAATTTAGATGAACAAGTTTTTATTTCGAATATGAACTTAATTCATTTATAAATTAAACTCGAGCTGAGCTGAGATTCGAGCTCAAATTCAATTTATTTCCCAGTTAAGTTTTTCATATTTTATTTTTAAAACATAAGTACAATATGTAAGAGATGAAAAAAATATATATACTTTTATATATAGTAAAAAATTATTTTTTTATTTTAATTATACATGATATATAATATATCATAAAAATTCATGAGCTTATTCATTAGTCAATCAGCAAGCTTGTTTGTGAATCGGCTTGTGAGTTTAAATAAGAGATTGAGCATGCATTGAACTTGCGAGCCTAAAGTAAACCATTTCATCTCATATGTTGCTTGACATGTTGTTAATCTTCCCTCATTTCTAATAGTGTAAACTCTTTACTAAGATGGGAGAAGGAAATTTAAACCAACTGAGGGAGAAGCACTTACTACTTTTCACATTTTCGAATGCACAATTCTATTCCATTGATGTTCGACAAAGAACTTGCCCAACTATTATAATGGTCATTTTAGATCAAGAAAAGAATCAATTAAAATATATCACCAATCTCTAACTTATCTACCATGCCACCATTTTTTATGCCATTGCCATCAACATCCTGCACCATACCATTATCATTGTTGTCCTGGTCATCTACATCTGTTGGAGAAGAAGATGGGACTCATCATTTATCGATATCAACAATCTTAAATACAAAATGCATAATTTAAAAAATAAACGTATCCTAACATTCTAAAATAAATTCCTATTATGTTGCTTACCTAATCTAAAATGATTAGTAATTGAAAGATAAAAATAAATCAACAAAACAAATGATTATTCCCTGAAAACTAGCAGCTCATAGCAAATATTGAGGCATAGTCTTAACATTCCTCCTTGAGTCATTAGATGGAAATTCGTATCTTCATCCTTAGATTCTCAAACTTTTCATAAGGTAAAGACTTGGTAAAGACATTAGCTACTTGTTCTTCAAATCTAAAATATTTTAGTTGAACTTCTCCCTCATTTTGGACTTTTTTTTAGAAAATATAACTTGATGTTGAAGTGCTTTGTTCTTAAAAAAAAAAAAAAAAACTGAATTTTCCTAAATTGCAATTGTTGCTTGATTGTTAACAACGATCTTTGTGCTTTCTTTCTACTCCTTACGTAAATCAACCAATAATTTCTAATCTAAAGTGCTTGATTAGCATCCCCTGTAGTAGCAACAAATTTCGCTTCAGTTGATGATTGTGCAACAATCTTTTGCTTCTTTGAACTCTAAGAAAATATTCCAAATGCTAGAGAAAAATAATATCCAGATGTACTTTTCATATCCTTAGTTGATCTTACCAAATCATATCAGAAAATACATGGAAGCTAGTTAATTATTTTTGTTCATATGTGACTCCATGATTAGTATTTGCATTAATATATCTCAACACTCTTTTAGCAGTTTTGAAGTGTTCATCATTAGCATAATGAAGAAATCTGATAAACATAGAAATAGCATGAAGAATGTCAGGTCTTGTTGCAATAACATACATCGAACATCTAACTAGATTGCTATAAAATGACTCATTAACCTTCTTTAATCCATCATCTTTAATTAATTGTTATTTATGATTGATGGGCGTGGAAATAGACTTGCAACTCTCCATATGAAATCTCTTAAGAATTTCCTAAGCATTTTTTTGCTCACATAAAAAATGCCTTAAACATGCTACTTAATCTCCATTCTAAGAAAAAATACCATCTCTCCAGGATTTGTCATTTTAAAGCACTTCATCACTGCTTAAATGTGTATTTTCTCTCGTTAATCTTACATTTGTCAAACAACTGCAGATGCAAGTTTTTAATAAAAATCAATTTAAGTATCAAAGCTACAGACAAGTGTACCAATTGTTCAAGTATAGCTTAGTGGGAGTATTAAAGGTCGTGATCTACAAGGAGCTTGTGACTAATTACTAGATTGTAGTAAACCTACCTTAGGCTAGACAAATTGATGTCGGATTAATTATTGTCTTTTAAAGAACTTGATACCTAATTATGTAAAATGACAAAGTAAACAACAATAATATAAAGTACAATAATAAAAGAGTAAAGAATAGAAGAGATAATGTCACGCCCCGACTTAGGAGCAAGGCGTGTCCAGTCGCCACATATAATACCTTATGTATTACATGCATAACCTTCTTTAGAAGATATATTTATCGTGAATATTTGCCAGCTAGTTTTAGATTCTTAGAACATTTAGTTCGATTTTCAAATAACTAGATTTAGCAGCAAAAAAACAAACTTTATTAAAACATTTCATATTCTACTCACAAGAGTATATTAAATTCCAAAACAAAAACCATACAATCAGATAACTCATATACCTTTTATGATGGTAAAACAAAGCTTTAAAAATTGAATTACAAAACATGAGCTCTATAACTAGCCCCTTACAGAAAATATAGACTTGAAAAGACATAAATCTAGTTCTTAAATAAAATAAAATACAACCACGATCTTAATCCGCTTCACTCATCATCTAAATCCTTTAAGTCATCCCATATACCTAATTCAATCATCAACAATCTAAACAACACTTGAAAAGAAAAGAACAATGAGTTAAATCCGAGTACACAATAACTCAAGCACACATAAGATAACACACATGCTTAAGCTAATTTAATGCAATAAACAACAAGTTATTATCTTTAAATTAAAGTGAAATAACTAACACAGGAGCACTCACACTTCAGAACAAGCCTCTAGGAATCTAAGGGTCTTGAGTAACAACAGTTGCTTAGGCGATTGATATAGGCAATCCGGATACTTATATCTCCTATACCTAAGCAAAAAAGGAAAATAGCCTCACTTAGGATCCAAAGTCATTACACAGTTTTACTTATCTCAATCCATAACATCATTTAGTCTAACCGATCCCATAAACGTGAACTAAACCAAGCTACTTCCTTCTAAGCTTAAGAAAATGTTACATTGATACCATTTTCCCTATCAACTACCTATCGAGCCACTTATAAATTGTCATTGCATCATGATAATGAGGTAGCCTAAGCATCTAACTATTATGCCTAGCTCCAGATAAGGTTATTACTCCCTGGAACGAATTAAATGACATAAGCATAAGCAATACTCATTAATTAGGCCATCTTTAAGGTACACAATGATGTGCTTGTTGTTTGTTAGGATAAGCATTCCTAATGAACTAAAACCTAAAGATAGCCTAATTGATGAGTGTTCCTTATGCTTGTATTGTTTAATCCGGTCTGTGAAGTAACAACCTTATTAGGAGCCAAGCATTGTAGTTAGGCGCTTAGGCTATCTCCTTATCATGATGCAATGATAATTTATAAGTGGCTCGACAAGTAGTCAATAGGGTAAATGGTAATAATGTAACATTTACTTTAGCTTGGAAGGAAGTAACATGGTTTAGTTCACGTTTATAGGACCGGTTAAACTAAATAGTGTCATAGAGTGAGATAAGTAAAACTGTGTAATGGCTGTGGACCTTAGGTAAGGCTATTTTCTGTTTCACTTAAATATAGAAAATATAAGTATTTGTGCTGCTTATATCAATCGCCTTAGCAACTATGTTATTCAGGACCCTTATATTCCTAGAGGCCTGTTTCAAAGTATGAGTGCTCCTGTGTTGCTTGTTTCACTTTAATTTAAAGATAATAACTTGTTTTTTTGTATTGCATTTTTTTAAGCATGTGTATTATCTCGTATGTGCTTATGTTGCTACATACTAAGATTCTGCTCATTATTCTTTCCTTTTCAGGTGTTGTGTTCGATTGTTGATGATTGAATCAGGTATATGGGATGACATAAAGGATTTAGTGATGCGTGAAGCGGATTCAGATCATGGTTGTATTTTTTTTATTTTGTTTAAGAAATGGATTTGTATCTTTTCAAGTCCATATTTTTCGTAAGGGGGCTAGTTGTAGAGCCCATGCTTTGTAATTCAATATTTAAATCTTTATTTTACCATCATAAAAAGGTATATGAGTTACCTAATGGTATGATTTTTATTTTGGAAGTTGATATACTCTTGGGAGTATAATATGAAATGTTTTATAAAGTTTATTTTTCCGCTGCTAAATCTAATTATTTGAAGATATAATTATGTTCTTAGTCTAAAATTGGCTAGTAAATGTTCACAATAAAATATTTTTTAAGGAAACCTGGCGACTGGACATGCCTTGATCTTAATTCAAGACATGACATTATCTCTTGTATCCTTTACTCTTTTATTATTGCACTTTATACTATTGTTGTTTACTTTGTCATTTTGCGTAATTAGGCATTAAGTTCTTGAAAGACAATAATTAAACCGACATCAATTTGCCTAGTTTAAGGTAGGATCATTGTAATCTAGTAATTAGTCATAAGCTCCTTGTCATGGCTCAAAGGGTACCATAAACGTGATAGTCCGCCGCATACGATATTAGAGCTTAGGAATGACATTCTTTAGTCATCAAAAGCTTTGACACCATATGCAAGGCATACTTCCCATCAAAGGAGACATCGGTAGGATATGACATTCAAGATAGTAAAAACATACCAACCAAGAAAATACTTTAACATTTATATTCATAACTTAAAGGTCAATAGTCTTATAATATCATAGGAGCATTTCCTTGATAAATCCCCAAAATATCATAGTCTTACTAAAATAGATAACTATAACCAAAGATTTCAAAGGAAAGCTACTCTAAAGTCTTCAAATAGAATTCTTCTAAAAGCTTCCTAAAAGCATAAGTCCGACCTGGACGGACAGGGTGGTCTTGAGTGCAAAAACAAAGATCCTATGACATCAAAAATATATTGGGGGCAAGCATAACGAGCTTAGTGAGACATTTCTTACGCAAAAGTGCTCATAACAAAACAATCAAACAAGTCTATTAGCAAGCATATAAAATGCAATAACCATATGATCAAACAAATACATACGATTATCCAGATATGTATATAGAATGGATTTACGCTCTCCATTCGAGTTTAGGGAATGCTTTAAATGGGTTCAATGACTTTCTTGAAATTAGCATGTATGTGTTGGGGTTCCAATCAACCGTACTACTAATCCCCAAGCTTTCCTCACCTAAACTAATCAATCCGGCTCAGCTACACCATATTCCCCAAACGTCCTAATTTCTCAAGATGTAGCTAGGTTGCTTATCTTTCCTGTCCCACACTAAAGAGCAGTAGCAAAATGAGAACATGATATTCTGAATGATATGCATGTTTAATTAGTTATAAGGAATTTTCAATCCGCAATTATTCTCATTTAAGGCATGAATCAATATTCACATACATAGCATAACAAATCACATACATAATTCCCATGATAATCCCACGTGCATACACATTTTATCTTTTTTCTAAATTCTAGTGTCCTACTTTAAAACCAAATGTGTGAATACATAAAGCATAAAGGAAAACTCACTTGCCATAATGATCTCTATTAGTCAAAGTAATCTTTAGGAAAGAAAAAGTCTTAGTCCTCATCACCTCGACAAAAGAAATAGTAAACCCCGGGAACTTTCCACATTAGTAAACGACTTTACTGTAGATTGTATGAACTAGATAATAATTTAGATTCTAATCGAAGTCTAATAATGGATTAATATTTAGAATTTGGATAGATGAAGGATTTAGAAACCGAATAAAGAAATTCTTTAACCCTAGTTGATACCAAAATCGAGATTCCGTATCTTGAATGAACAATTCAAGATATGATTAAAAGAAAATCTAAAATTTAAACCCGAAATTCGTCTTACAAATAGATCTAAATAGAAAAATATAAATATAGAGATTAAAGGATTGTTTTTTATCCCGATAATGATTCGAGATTAGAACAACGAGTAGTAATGAGCTTATATTTAGACTTAAACTCTAAATTCAAGATTCCTAGTTAAAATTAATAACTACTAGTAAGATTTCATGACGGGTATTAAAACTCAAGATATATATATAGTTTAGTTTCCGTATTAAGTCCAATATTACGTAAACGATTATTTACGCTTATAAATAGAAAAAAATGACCTAAAAATAAACCGATAGGATTATAAATACACAACGAAAATACAAACTGACAAATAACTCAAAATCTGAACTCCAAATAAGTAATTGAATCACGCTATTATTCTAAACCGAGTTTTCCTAAGCTATTGAAGCCTGAAAAAAAAATTGACCTAACAAGCTTAAGAAATCTCAATCGCAGGAGATAAAATTTTACGAATAAATAACTACGTATATATAAAATTGAAAATTGTATTTTTTGAAAATCTAAGAGTTTTGTATACTCCTATAAACACAGTTTTGTATAAAAACTCCCAAATATTAGCTAATTTATACCCGTATAACTCGTTAAATTAACTCAAAAATCAATTAAATAAATAACTAATATATATATATGTAATATGGCTACTGTTTTCGGTGGAAATTAATGGGGAAAGCTACGGAGCCGAAATCCAACAATAATTCCCTCAAATTTGTCAAACAAATCAACCTCCACACCAATCAAACAAGGCCAAGTCACCCTAACATTAATTGGCTTGAAAACAACAGCCAAAGGAGATCAAATTCGGAGAAAATCGGAAGAGAAAACAGCCGTAACTTTCTTCTTCTTTTCCTTCTATATATATATATGTATGATAAATGCTCATAATGGAGAACAAACAAAATTCATCCATTCCCAAACTCCTCAGCACGAAATAGCTCCCATATAACAAATAAAACAAACCAAAAACAAAGAACAAACAGATTAAGTCAATCGAACTCGGATCCAAGGAAAAGAAAAACGAAAACCCTTGAATACGAGTTCCAAAGGTAAGTTGATGAAGTTCAAATGATTTTTTTTCAAATCTAAGCTTTATAACTGACTTCTAATAATCTTAGGAACGTAATAAACACAATCACAAGCCTCGGATTTCAGCGAACAAGCTCAAACAAGGTAAAACTCCAACACCCTAAGTTTTATATCCCTAAGATCGAGATCTAAATATATATGTTTTTAAACGTGTTCAAACGTGTTTTATGTCCTTATATAAGCTATACAAACACTTAGGAACGGTTCGATAATGTTTTTAACGTGTAAAATTGGAAGAATATGAATCGAAAAAAGGAGAAAGATGATGAACAGTACCAACACTGCCTCAAAGCCGGCAGTGTAATTGCTCAACGCCGATGGCTTACAAGGATAGGCTGGCGACGTAGAGGTAGCTTACACTGATCAAAGGCTACGTAAAATAATTTTTCACGTAAAAGTTGAACGTAAGCCGATTACCTGGAGATATACGCCGACGGCGTAGGGCCGGCGTACATTGACAGCCAACAGCTTTCAAAGCCGGTGCAACAAATGTGAAATAGTTTGCAAAACTAAGTCTATACCGGCACCTGGGTTTGAAGGCCGGCGGCCTTGAGCCGACGTACAGCCAAATTTTTTCAACGAAAGCTTAATCTAACCTCAACAGAACTTATATAAATATATATATACATATGCAATACTTCACTTAGTATACTATATATGTTATAATATAAGAATTTACAGATAGTTAAATAAATATAAGTATTCAAGCATATGTAGAATAATATCTAATAACTTTTAAAACTTTAGAATTTAAGACAAATATTTAAGTGTTAATAAGAGTTATAATTAGTCAAATATTTGTTCTAAATGGATAAAATAGGTAATAATGGAAATTGAAATAAGCTAAATTTTCGAATAATGTGACTTCTAAAAATAACAAAATAATTATAGGAGATAAATTAAGAGAAACATGACGACACTAAGTAATAATAAATAACTATAATTTTCTACATTGAGATCAGCATAGAATAATATAAAACTAGTAATAGTCACTATCAAAACTTGATAAAAATCAAGTCTAGGACACCAGCCACGTATAGAAATTTAGATATATAATTCATATTGATGAATATTTTATTCATCTTAAATAGGTGACTTTGATACCTTAGAGGATCTACCAGCTGATTACTACAACTGAGTCAGTATGAGCAGGTGAGTAATTCAGTCATATTATACTGTTTGTGCTTGTAAGTAGCTGAATATGTAATGTAAAGATAATTAAACGAATATTTGAAAAGTATGTTATGATATAGTTGTGTGGTTGTTAAGATATCCTTACAAAAGCGATAATGAAATGATTTGATGTTGTGAAGTAGTATAATGAGGATTGTGTGTAATGTATGGTCACCGTGATAATTGATTAAGAATTATTGACTTGCCAAAATAATATGATCATGCATTGCACAAATTGCATTATTGCATATATAATGGTGTGACAGCCTACTACGTATTAATATTTCGGATATCTGTTTTCGCTTGGTTGTTCTAATGTGTTAGTTCTTCCAAGATTCTCTTTGGTCTGGTGGTCCTACGGGAACTAAAAGGCACCGAAGAACGTCGCCCGTACAATCGCTTTGAAATGACTAATACTTAGGGATTTTCTAAGTGGATTGCAGGAGATTGTCAGTTTGATCAACTATATTTAAAGTGATAACCTTAAAACGAGAAATCGTTGATTCTCCTGTGTACTTAGTCTCTCCTAGGCAGGTGGGTCATTGAGTACTGATTCTTCAACCCATTAAAAAAAAGGGCGTAAATCTTTTTCCAGTTTGGATTCTAGATCATCCAAACTTGTATCTGTGCATATGGTTGAATGCTTGCATTACATATGATTGCTAATAACTTGTGTGATGTATGGTATGTTTGGTTATTCACTGAGCTGTGGTTTCGTTCATACTCCAACAGTCTTTTCAGGTTTACGTTATGACCATGGTTAGTTACTTCCAGGAGTATGGCTTTGGTAGGAGCTTAGAAGTTAGAAGTCTACGGTTATATTTTAGTTTAATGGTTATGTACTATTAGAATAGATTGTTTAGTGTGTTTCAGAAAAACTATATGGTTTGTAAAGGTTTTGTAATGTTTATCCACTAAGTTATTTCTTTCATATTTATTTGTTATTTCTTATCAAGCAACTAAAAAGATCCTAGATCTACTTAAGCTATCTAATTCTATTTTATTATTTTCGTCAAAATTCAGGTTAAGAGAAACTCTAACTTAAAGCAGTCATAACTTGCTCATTTTAACTCGAAATTTCACATATTAGATGTCATTTTCTACTTACTCGAAAAGATCTATCTATTTATAAGATTATTTTTAATATTTAAAGCCATTTGGGTTTTGAAACAAGTCGGTATAAAACTGGCACAAAATTTCTAGCCTTCAATTTGTAATTTTTCTAAATTCTATTTCATTCAAAAATTCCATAGCATAGACATAAGTATTTATATAGTTGAAAAACCCTTTATTTCTTGTATACATATAAGCTCACATTATATGTATGATTCTAGTGGTGTTGTCCCAATAATGATTTTTTATAAAACAATACATTCTAGAAGTTGGAAAAATGAAGTTCACAAAAGCTTTCTTTAAATTGTTGGAAGGAAACTAAAATTGTAAGTTATTGTAAATAAGTGTTTTTTTATTATAAATATTATTTTCATATTTTCTTAACTTCATAAAAAGATCAATCTTATATTTTAAATACTTGATTTCACCAATTTTATTTTCTAAGTGAGTTGTTAACTAGTGGGTTGCTTTTAAGTTTAATTTAGAAAAATTGTTTGGTTCTTAATATTTCTCAAAGTGTTGATACAAACTATTTAAATAAGTTTTTAAGAAAATCTTGCATAACAAAGAATTATCAACCTTAAAAATAGGTTCATTTCATTATTTAGTAAAGGGGTAGTCAAATCGCTATCCTAAGTTCAAGTTGAAAATCTCTCCTCAGTTTTGAAAAAAATCAATCTACTTTTCCTTGAGAGTCTAATCCTATTTTATGTACAAGAAAAAAAGTTATTTTGTTGTCTTGAAAATTTTATTACAAAATCATCCTTGGTTTTTGTCGAGCCTAGATTTTGAAAATCATCCGGTTCATTTCTTTTAACCCGATTCACATTAAACCCTAACCCATTTAATATGAATCATCAACTAAGGATTAAAAGAAATTTAATTTTGAAAATATTTTGGAGTCGCCAATCGATAAAAATCGGAAAAAATGAAAAGTTAGGATTAATGGGTCGGTTAATCCTAACTTAGCCACTAGTCTTCGGAAATTTTGATTTAAAAATCAAACTTTAGAAAAAATACCAGATATTTGAGTCCGGGGGCTAACCTATTAAAACATAAGCTGTTACCACTTTAAGTTTAAAATTCATAATTTATCCTTCTCCAAAGAGACTTGCAAAAATAATAGCAATATTTATAAGTCATAAATCATTTTTAATAATTTTTCTATTTAATTTTTAGAAAACTTATAATATTTACAAAGAAAATAAACACTCAAAAATCATATATATATATATATATAAACTTATAATTACATTCATAAATAATCATAAAAGTTGAATATTTATAAAGAAAAATTAATTAATAAGAAATAATAGATCAAATCCATTTTTACCATATCTAATTATTTTTCAATTTTTTTATTTCTTAGAAAAACTCAAATAACTAACTAATAGTATTTTAGACTTATAAAATCTAATTAATTAAATAAAAAAATTTATATATTTTTTTTAATGTCGCCCCGAAGGTACCTACGTACTCGCTAAACGAGATCAGACAAAACGTAGTTCTTTTTTTAAAAAAAGAACTTTAAATTTGTTGGTTAATTTTGATTTTTAAGAACTTTTTCCTCTTTTAAGTTTTTATAAATTTTGAATTTTTTTTTTAAAACGAAAATCTTTTCTTTAATTCTGATCCCTAAGATCTAATCATTTTTATTTTATTATTTTATAAAATAGGATTTTTCTAAGTCCTTTTATTAATTTTGAAAACACTTTTTGTATATATTTTTTAATCAAAAACAAACATGCACATATTAACCTATTCATGAAAATTATTCAATAAATATCAAGACACATATAATCACATTAATACATTTTTCAAAAATATCAAAACACACATATACACATTAATGCATTTTTTTAAAAAATATCAAAACACATATACACACTAATGCATTTATAAAAAAATATTCAAAAATATCAAAACACATATATACATATTAACACATTTATGAAAAATATTCAAAAAAATATCAAATTTGCTAAAAAATAAATAAAATATTTTTTTTCTGATTTTTACAAAATTTTCTAGAATTTTTGAGATTTTTCTGGATTTTTTAATGATTTTTTTAAATTTACGTAATTAAAAAACTATATTTATAAAATAATTAATTACAAACTAACCTGGAGCGTTGGATTAATTCGGGCGAGATCTGGATCGTTGATCGCGTTGACCAATTCTACGCGTCTGATCGAATTGACTGAATCTGGGACGTTGATTTGATGATCTGATCACAGCCGTTGGATCTGATGATTAAACGTGGACCGTTAGATCTGTGGAGCGGATTGGATCCGAGTTGGAGTCGAGTTGGATCTCGGTTCGGATCTCCCCAGTCGAACGAAGAAGATGACGACGACTTCTTTCGAGGCGGATTCCTGCGGTTGTGGCGTTGCTCGGCCTCCGAGACCTTGTCGGCCCGACGTATCTTGCAGCGGCAGATCTCCTAAACATGGTGGCTGGTGCCCAGATCGGCTATAGGTGGCGGTTCGATGGTTGTCCGACGGCGGCGTATAGAAACAAAAATCCCAAAAAAAATTGCAGAACACGAAATTGTAAATTCAAGCAATTTCAAACACTCTAATCTATCAAAAATGCCTCCCTAATAATTCTAACACTCTTTAATTGGATCGAAATCCTCTCAATCACTTCGAATTTGCGATTTTCGAAATTCGAACACTATCCCTCCTATTTTCCGATCTCGATGTTCTAATGTGTAATTTATAAAATTCCATTGTCCTTTTGGCTTGTGTGGTGATCCTATTTATAGTGTTCGAATCAATTGGTTGTTTCGAAGCTTTATGAATGTTCAATTTTTTGAATCACGAATCGTTTGTATTGTTTCAAATAAGAACGACCAAAATTGGGACTCGATTCATGATTGTTTGTTTAAATTGATCACGAATCTTGTGTTTATACATCATGACTCCTCGATTGGGTGTGTTTAATTTGATCAATTGATACAATTTAGCCATATTCGAAGAAACATGTTACTTTGATGCGTTTTTTCAAAAAGAATAATTCAAAATTGGGACTCGATTCGTGATTGTTTGTTCAAATTGATCACAAATCTTGTGTTTATACATCATGTCTCATCGATTGGATGTATTTAATTTGATCAATGGATACAATTCGACCATGTTTGGATTTTGAAGAAACATGTTACTTCGAGTTTTTCTCCAATTTTCATGCCTCAATTAAGATACCTTTTGGGATGAATTGATACATAATTTGTGTATAGATGTGATGTATCCCATGCCTAGTTTGTGCCTGTACACTTAATTTCAAAAAAGTAACAAAGATTCATTGATCAAAAAGTGTCTCAAAGTGAATAAACCAATATGTCTTTTTGGGAAAGAAGGCAAAAAAAATGAAGGCAAAAGGAGCAAAATCTGCCTTTGGCTGGAATCAAACCTGGGTCCCCCTTGCACCTGAACCCATCTGTTCATGGTCTGAACCGTTAGGCCGTTGGCCTGTGCCTTGGTCATGGAGCCAAACCACTAATATTTAAGGCTTTTCAAAAATTTAATTAGACAAATAAAATTGAAAATTTGTTCAATTATATGTTATATTGAGCTCAAATATATATATATTATTATTTTTATTTATATCATTATTTTTTTTATTTTTTATTATTTTATTATTATATATATATATTTTGAACTCAACATGATACTAATTTTTATTATAAATTTAAGCCTTTTTTAATTGGGCAAAAATTAGGTGTCTACAGCTTTAAGTGAGAATTTTTCCTAAGTGTTAAAATCATGTTTATTGGGAGTTTAGTCCAATTTTTACGCAAAAGAAAATAACTCCTTGTATTCCCATAAAATTTTTAGTAAGACTACAATAGTATGGTCATGCATGAATATGAACATATATTTATGTTATATTATAAAAATAACTCATATAGAAAAATAAAAGGCATAAGAAATCAAATAAGCACTTATATAATATATATATATATATAAATAGAAGAATAAGAAAATATGGAATTCTTAGCTTGTATCAAGGCTTCCCAAACTAATAGATGGACTAGTCCATAAAGAAAAGCAAGAAAATAAAACAAGAAAAATCATGGGAGTCTTAGAATGGTGTGAACGCTCCCCATACTTAAATTATAGACAAGTCCTATAAAAGAAAAAAAAAACCATTTTGACTTGATGAAGACAAGTCTTAAGACTAGAATGACTAGCCTTAATAAATTGCATAAAATAAATAAATTACAAGAAACATAAAAGCATGAATAAAAGGTTATGTTGGTGAGCTTATAGGCTTTAAAAATATATATACATAACTATACTTAATACATATAGGAGTTAAGTTAGAAGCAATAATAAAACAAGAACATAACCACTACAAGCATTTGTGTTTGTTGCAAGGGAAACATTTAGTTGCAAAAAGCCTTAAACTTCTTGCAAAAAGGTTCTTGCAAAGTTGTTATTTTCATAATCTCATCCCTACCATAATGGTCATGGGGTTTTAGAAATTAAAAAAAAAAAAAAACAAGGTGTTCATGTGTTCATGTTATGTTACATGAAGAAAAGAAAGCGTTTAGAACTTTTACCTAAGGTTAATTGTAGATGAAAGAACAAATGGTGTCTTGCTTATTTTCTTGTATGGAGAGAGTTGTGTTGGTTTTTTTAGAAATCAAAATAACAAGGTGTTCATGTTATGTTACATGAAGAAAAGAAAGGGTTTAGAACTTTTACCTAAGATTAATTGTAGATAAAGAACAAATGGTGTGTTGGTTGTTTTCTTGTATAGAGAGAGTTGTTGTATAGAGATGGAAAGAAGAGGTTGTTGAGGGAAAATTATCGAAGAGAAAGTTGTGGAGAAATTTTGGTAGAGTTTTGTTAAGGTAAGAAAATGTGTGTAAAGAATGAAGGAGGGACGGAGTATTTATAGAGTTTTAGAGTGAAAATTAGATGTAATAAAATAAATTGAAAAAAAAAAGAATTGAGAGGGAAAGAGAGGGATTAGCACCAGCCACACAGAGGAGAGGGAGAGAAGAGTGATTAAAAATTAATTTTAGAAAAATAGTGTAAGAGAATTTTAGTAATATATGAGGTAAAGTTTTTATGGGAAAAAAATTGTAAGAGTAAGTTTATATGTTGTAAAAAATAGGTTTAAAAAAAAGTAGAAATAGAGAAATATTAATGAATAGTTGTGAATAGTAAATAAATGGTAAACTAGACAAATAAAATACTGGTAGTAAGAAAAATATAAGTAAACGAGCTATATCTGATGTTGTTAGAAGCCGAAAAATTATAAACCTGATATTTTATGATTCTTTATCTGATTTCGCTTCAAGATATGTTGTCGGAATATTTTCACCGTTTCACGTGTTAGGACCCTGTTTTCAAAAATTGATCCCGTTTGGGTTCAAAACGATAGAATTTTTAGTGAATATGGTCTTTTTAAGCTATAATATTATTTCAAACTATACTCCTAGGTTATCTCCTTTTTATTATTTTTGGGTTTTGTGCACAGGATTGTTGAATCTAGATTCACTAGACTTAACATAGAACTAGATTGACTTTAAGGTTTCAGTTTAACTTTCGATTTTTAGGATTTACTTATAATTACTATAAAATCTTAGGGTTTACACTCCCTATAGATTACGACCTTAAATACTCCCGCTATGCTATACTCGCATAATTAGTACACTTCTTGGTAGTTTTCACACTTAAATTGATTTTTATTAAAAACATGCATCTGTAGTTGTTTGACAAATGTAAGATCAATGAGAGCAAATACATGTTCAAGCAATGATGAAGTGCTTTAAAATGACAAATGTTAGAGAGATGGGATTTTTTCTTAGGATGGAGAATAAGTAGCATATTTGAGGCATTTTTTTTTTTTTATGTTAGCAAAAGAATGCTAAGGGAATTCTTAAGAGATTTCGTATCAAGAGTTGCAAGTCTATGTCCATTCCCATGAGTTATAAAGAAAAATTAATTAAAGATGATGGAACAAATAAGGTTAATGAGTCATTTTATAGCAATCTAATTGGATGTTTGATGTATCTTATTGCAGCAAGACCCAACATTCTTCATGCTGTCTCTATGCTTATCGGATTTCTTCATTATGCTAATGACAAACATTTCAAAGCCGCTAAAAGAGTGTTGAGATATATCAATGCAACTACTAATCATGGAGTCATGTATGAACAAAAATATTAAGTTAGCTTCCATGAATTTTCTTATAATGATTGGGTAAGATCAACTGAGGATATGAAAAGTACATCTCGATACTATATGTCTCCAGCATTTGGAATATGTTCTTAGAGTTCAAAAAAGCAAGAGATTTTGGCACAATTATCAGCTGAAGCGAAATTTGTTGCTGCTACAAGGGCTACTAATCAAGCACTTTGGATTAGAAAATTATTGGTTGATTTACATAAGGAGCGGAAAGAAAGCACAAAGATCTTTGTTGATAATCAAGTAGCAATTTCAATTTAGGAAACTCCATTTTTTCATGGAAGAACAAATCACTTGAACATCAAGTTATATTTTCTCGAAAAAAGTCCAAATGAGGGAGAAATTCAAGTAAAATATTGTAGATTTGAAGAGCAAGTAGCTGATGTCTTTACCAAGTCTTTACCTTATGAAAAGTTTGAGAATCTAAGGAAGAAGATAAGAATTTCCAACTAATGAGTCAAGAAGTAATGTTGAGATTATGCCTCAATATTTGCTATGAGTTGCTAGTTTTTAAGGAATAATTATTTGTTTTGTTGATTCATTTTTATCCTTCGGTTGCTACTTATTTTAGATTAGATAAGCAATAAAATAGGAATTTATTTTAGAATTTTAAGAAACATTTTTTTAATAATGCATTTCATTTATTTGAGATCGTTGATATGGATAAATTGTGAGTCCCATCTTCTTCTCCAATAGATGTAGATGACTAGGGCAACAATGATAATGGTATGGTGGAGGAGGTTGATGGCAATGGCATCGATAATGGTGGCATGGTGGAAGATAAGTCAGAGATTAATGATATATTTTAATTAATTATTTTCTTGATTTGGTACAAAGATCATTACAATAGTTGGACAAGTTTTTGCCGAACATCAATGAAAAAAAATTGTGCATTCAAAAATGATGAAGCAGTAAGTGCTTCTCTTTCAATTGGTTTAAATTCCTACTCCCATGTTGGTAAAGAGTTTACACCATTAGAAATGAAGGAAGATTAACAACATATTGAGCAATAGATGAGATGAAATGGTTTTAAATTAGGCTCATGAGCTAAAGACATGCTCAATCTCTTATTTAAACTCATAGGCCGATTTGCAAACAAGCTTGGTAGTTGACTAATGAATAAGCTCATGAATTTTTATGATATATTATATATAAATATATAATTAAAATAAACTATTTATTTACTATATAAAAAGGTATATATGCTTTTTATCTCCTATATATTGTATTTATGTTTGAAAAATTAAATGGAAAATAAATTGAATTTAAGCTCAAAATAAAACTCATTGATCTAAATGAGTTGACGTCGAACTAGAATTATAGACTTAGTAAAAATCTTGGCTTTGCTCGAGTTTAATTTACAAACAAATTGAGTTCACGTTTGAAGTAAAACTTTTTCATCTAAATTAGCCAAGCTCAAGCAAGAATTTGGAACTTCATATTAAGCTCAGCTCAAGTTTAAAATTGATAAATTTAAAATGAGTCAAGTGTGAGCCTTCAAAGCTTAACTCAGCTCGGCTTAGCTTGGTTTGACTCATTTGTGACCCTACTAGCCATTCATTGATATGATTGTGATCAATTTAAAATTAGTTAGAGTGTTATGAATTTAGTAATAATAACTAGGTTATTTGTAAATAGTTATCACTAATTATAAATGGTCTAATTATTTAATAAATTAATTGTCATATAAAATAATATAAATTGTTAATTTTAAAATAAAACAATCCATCTATTAAATTGACAATATTGATCAAACTAAAGACAACTTTGCTTTTTTTTTTTTCATTTGTTTCTGAAATTCATTTATGCAAGATCCTATTAGGAGTATTATTATCGAAAGTTAATTTTACATTCCATAGCATTGTTTAGAGATCTAATCTTGTTGTACAAGGAAAAAAAATGACTAGTAATAATTTAGAGACGTCAATGCATGTTACACCATAAAAAAGAATTGGTCACATGCATATGCACCATAAACATAACAATCTGTCACATACAATATTAAAGATTAGGAATAACATTCTTTAGTCATGCAAAAGCTTAGACACCATATGCAAGGCGTACTTTCACAACAATAAGAGACACCAATAGGATATGTTGTTTAAGATAGTAAAAATTATAGTAATCAAGAAAATACTTAAACATCATATTTATAACTTAAAGGTCGATAGTCTTGCAATATTATATGAGCATTATCTCGATAAATCCCCAAAATAGCGTAGTCTTACTTAAACAGATAACTATAATTGGAAAATTTTAAAGGAAATCTAATTTAAAGTCTTCAAATAGAATTCCACTAAAAGCTTCCCAAAAGCATAAGTCCTATCCGGATGAACAAAGATCATAAGACTACCTAAATATTTAATTATTTTAAATATTTTAGTAAATCATAATATACATACACATTTTCTTAATAAGAAAATAACTTTGTAATCCTGAGTTTTTATAGTTTGGCAGAACTGCAGAGAGTCGGTATTCCCTACAAAGTAGTAAAACAAGTACCTTATGCTAATTCAAACAAAAGAATCTTATTCATAATAATTTCCACCTACTTAGCACTCTAAGCCTCAGCAATAACTGCCTTGGAATTAAATGACTCTCATTCACACCAACCCTTATCCCATAATGTTCATATGATTTTACTTTCTCAACAATTTATTAGGGAGTGAACAAAACCATGGCTTAGTGATGATGTGAGTGCAATATTCTCATTACTATCTTAAGCACAACAAGTTATCAATCATATGCAATCCGTGAACAAGCGTATGTAATGCAAATATCGTGTGCCGTCTTCCTGTAACCAACATAAAATCTAGGGTATAGCTCTACTTGACCTTAGGTTAGAGAATTAGTAGTTCCATCAATGTCTAGGTCCTCTAACAAACTTCTCTAGTCTCATAAGTTCCAGGGTAGCTTAAACACAACTCCACTTAGGATATCTTAAATGCAATCTTAAGATGGAATATCCAAAATAGTTTTCTTAATAATTTGGATACCTTAAATGTAGTTCGAAGTTGGCTCAAGATAACTTAAATGCAACCTTAAGTCCCTAAAACTCATGATAGGACTCACGACAATGGATTGTTTAAGGCTGTGATAACACATGATGTCATACCCCTATAGGGTAACCTAGTAGTATTGATGCCCCTTGCAACAACTTGAAAAATCATGAAATATAAATAAGCTAATCAAGGCTTTTCAATAACACTTGTGGGCATCATACTATTAGGATACTCCATGGCGTAGACATTTAAAACAAGATCATGGGGTTTTTAAGATGAGAAATTTTGCATACATATAAGTTCTTTACAACAAGATTCCTTACATATAACTTAGCATCAGCTCCCAAAAAAGCCTTAAAAACTTACAAGAAACAAACATAAGGTATTCTATACAAAAGGAACTATCTATAACTCTCACTCGAGCCTAGGATTTCCCCTCCAAGCCTTCTTTAAACAATGAGATAACATGATCAAACCATACTTTAAACAAATGCCAAACAAGTTTTAATTACAATCTTATGCAATGTCACACCTAACCATATGAAATGCATAGTTCAAATGACCAAAATCCAAGCCAATGGCGATTTATGTCCTCCTTTAGGGGTTGAAGAAACCAACTCAAGTAGTCGATGCCCAAGAGATGTTGAGAACTGAGGAAAGAGAAGCTTTTCTAAAATTTATTGAGTATATATGTACACATACTTATATACGTATTTAGCATAACCTCAACTTCACTTACTTCCATTAGAATCTCCCCAAGTGTTAATACCCTAAAGCCGACTCTAACTTGGGCAATGCCTTTCGATGCCTACATAGTTCTCGTAAGGCTGATAACCTTATGATAACCCCACCCAGACTCTCCCAAGGTGACAAAGCATTACCACAAAATCGAAATATCAACACATAACATGGGTACAATGCAAAAGTAGCATGCTATCGTGTAATGCATGTCCATTTTGAATTAAGGGTTAGATAAGACTTAAGTCATATTATTGATGATCAAGCAATGTTTAGATAATCATCAATACTCATTACACATCAGCAATAGGAAATGATATTAAATCTTGTCACACATCCAAGCACCATACAAGATACATTATTCCTATCCCCACACATAATCAGTTATGTTCATACATAGACAAGTGCAACTACATTACAAGCACAACATCATGATAAGATTCAAGTCACTCTCCTATGCATCCTGCTTAGTGATTATAGTAGTCTACTAGAAACTCTTGGTCTTGATTGAAAGCACCTATAGAACAACAAGCATACATCACTAAACACATATAGAGAAGATATGACTCTTATTAGAACTTAAGCTTTCAAAATTCTGATAAAAACTTCCTAACTTATATTCTTCATCATCACTTACTACTTAAGTTGGGTTAAGGATCACATCGCTACCCAAAAATAGCCTCGCACCAAAGCAAACATGCTATAAACCTCTTAACTTAAGCGGTTCTAAAAGCTAACAACACAGGTTAGGGTCGAGGCTTGCTTAGGAAAGGGTTGCAGGGCAAATTGTTATAAGAAAATCATGTCATGCCTTAACAAACTAGAGTTTGCATGCTGCTAAAAAGCTCACAGCTTGTGTCATGGGCATGTTAAGAGCTTGACAGACTTAAGCCATGCTCCATGCACTTCATTTTATTGTGGCCATGACAAGCTTCAATGTCTATCGCAAGGTACATCAAGGGTTGACCATAGGCTATAATGGGCACTATGCTCTAACACTTAAACTTATATTTAGGTGCAACAACCTTTAGTGTCTATCATAGGCATGTTGAATGCTCGACTCTAATCCATGATAGATACTATGCATCAAAACTTACCCATCGACACTTACACTAAGTCTGTCACGCCCCATAGGGTACTATAAAAGTAACAGTCCGCCACATGCCATACAAGACTCTCGAATTACCACCTTAGTCTCTTCGAGGGCCTCGTATAGATGTAAGGCACACCTTTACGATAATAGAATACAAGTCTGAATGGAGATAAAACCTTAACTTGGCATACATTAGCAGTAGGATATAACTCATGATGCATAAATAAATATTACATTTACTAAGGGGCATTCCCCCGCAAAAGAATATTTAGTGGTCTTATACAGTTATCCTTATGGAAGTTTAAACAATAATTCCAACTTCTAGGGGACACTCCTAGCTCTTGTACCTGTACGGTCGGGTGACGCTGTCTAAGCTATATATTCAGTAGCTGCAAAAGGAAGAAACTGTAGGGATGTAAGCTAACTAGCTTAGTGAGTGAAATCTTCCACAACAACATTCATGTCACAACAATTCAAACAAGTGATTATACAAGCAAGTGAATGCACCAAACACATGAGAACAACATACATATGACTAGCCGGAAATCATATGTGGATGGACTTGCGCCCACCATCCCAGGTTAGTAGATTAACGAATACTGCGGTACTAACTTTATGCCGTTTATGGTTCACGGATAACCAACAATTATTTCGTTTTTGGATCACGGTTAACCAACAATTAATCTCGTTTATGGATCACGATTAACCAACCAATGCTAATGCTCCTTCCCATTATGATATGCATATGTCTGAATTTGGAATTAGTCTAAATAGTTGATTAAGTCATTTTATTCAGGCAATCAAACAATTTCTCAAACAATACATCATAACCAACTACACAACCAGAAATTATTACCCGGTTTCGATATTCTTATTTTTAGTTCTCATATCATCATTAACATACAATTTCCTATTATTCCCCATCATACATATTCATTTCTCTTGACCTACACTCTAGTGCACTAATTTATCAATCACATACAATAAACGAATTAGGAAGAGGAAACTCACTCCGCCATTGGGTCGCCGGTCTCTTAGTAGTAGTAATCCGGTGGTAAAGACTCGATGTCCTCGGGTTCGCCTAAATACAAAAGAAACATCCTAATAAGTATTCTACCATCTAAGAATACCAAAATTCTAAGACAACTTAGTGAAATCGAAACTCGCGTCATTTCCGAAATCCCGATTTAAATTAGCCATAACTTGGTCGTTTTAACTTGGAATTTCGTAAATTTTATATCGATTTCTATCTACTTCGAAAGAGCTTTCTAAATCTAATGTTTAAATCAAGTTTTGAAAATATTTAAGTCTCAGAAATGAAGGATCAGTTCTAAATAGTAGGTATGTTAATTCCAAAAATGTGATTTTCATGAATGCTCTTGAGGTTCCTAAGTGTAGAATGAAAATAAATGCCATGATAATGAATTTCCCTATCATGAATGTCATGATATGAATTCTTATGTGCCTAAGTTCTTATAAATTTTTAGATTAAAGGAATTTAAATAACCTTTATCTTAGGAAACCAATTCATGCCATTTGTTAACTAGTAGATTTGATACACTTGGTCACTCTCACTTGTTATAAGGATTTTCCTTAGGAAAATTCTATTTACTCTAAAGAAAAATTGACCCTTACATTAACTATATCCTAAGGCCTTTATTTCTTTAATTAAATTTCATTTGTAAACTTATAAGTGAGTCTTATAATAGGGTTGATCTAAAAAAACCAAATTTTGCAAAACTCATTCTTCAGTTGATTCTCTTAAGAAAAATGCATTTTATACTTAGAACTTTAGGTATTTACTTTATCTATACCCTAAGGACTTATTTATGTAAGAAAATACCATTTTTGAGGTTAGAAAACTAGTGTTTTCTAACCACCTATTGAGTATTACGAATTTTCCTTACAAGAACTTTCAACTCAAAATTTCTATTTGACTTCATCTCTTGTTTCGAATATTTTCCTTAGTAAAAATTCATTTAAACTCATGAAAAATTATCATCAATCATCATCTATCATCTATAGGCTTTATTTTTCTTGTAAAATACATGTTTTGACGTTGATAAAAGGGTTTTTAAGCTAGGTTTACCATGTCATCCGAATTTACCCTATTTCATTTCTTGAAAAGAGTTTTCCTTTTTTGGTTTCCTGGACTCATCTACCTAGAGATCTATATACTAGCAAGCTTATTTACTCAAGACAAACGTCTTGATGACTATTAATGTATAAAAACTCAAAATAGAGATAAGATCTTAAATGCCTACATGAATATGGATGGTAAAATGATAGATCTACCATCTTAAATGCTTAAATGGGTTTTAAAAACATAAAAACTAAATTTTTATGAAAGGTCTTTTGTTCAAAACAACTTTTACATGGATGATCATGAAGCTCATGATATGAAAGCTTGTTTAAATGCTAGATCTACTCTTGTGATGGTTTGGTATTCTTGTATTAATATTTTCTTATCCCTAGCAAGAGCTCATGGGGATCTTTAAATGAAAATACACAAGAATATCCTTGCCATTACAAGGATCTAAAGGTAAAAGAAGTAAGGTTCTTTTATCTAAGGTTAAAATAGAAGACAAAAGGAAGGAGAAAAGTTGTGTGTGTGTGTGTGTAGAGCCATGAAGCTCACGGCAAGAGGAGTGGGGGATGGAGAGAAAGAGAGCTTTTTTCACCTTTAGGAAATTTTGAAATGAGAAGAATGAAGAGAGAGAGAGAAAAAGTGGTTTATATATGAAGTGGAATTAGGTTAAATGAGATAAGAAAAATAAAAAAAATTGCACAAAGGAAGCCAAATTGGGGAGGATCACGCCGGCCTTGGATGGAGAGAGAGGTTTAATTTTTTTTATTCAATTTGTTTGATAGTTTTGTGCATTAAAAGTCATAAATGGTAATAATTATTTAGAGACAAATAATTCTTGGAAAAGAAAATGTAATGGAGTGTTTGTAAGGATGTAAGAGTAGGGTATGGTTTGTGAGTGTAGTAGGTTATACTTGTGAATAGTGATGAATAGTAATCAAGACAACTTAATTACCGGTGTAAGAAAAATACGAATAAAAGAGCTATAACTGTATTTTTCACAAACCAAAAAATTATGAAATTCATATTTTTGAAATCCTTATTTAATTTCGATTCAAATGAGTATTCATAAGTAATTTTTCGAAATTCAAGTTTCGAGGCATGCTTTTCTATAACGAGTCTCAAGAAGGCTCGGAATTGAAATTTTCTCAAAAGCTGATCTTTTCTTGGTTTGAAATATATTCAAGAACTATATTCAAGATTAAATATTCTTATAAAAGTTTCTTAATTGGAAACTGAAGAAAAGCCAGATTCAGGGTTCCTAGGTCTCACTCCCATCTTAAGCTATTCCGGTTTAGGGTTTTGGTTTCTGGTTCTGGAGTCATCTTGGTTACTAGAAAAACCGGGGTTTACATAAGCCACTTAGGAAGACCTGTCTCTTCAATTCTTCACTGTGCCTGAAGGATTCTAATGCATATTGAAGTAGACGACTAAACTCTGTTTCGTATTGTTCCACCGTCCTTCCTTTCTGAGATATGTGGAGGAAATCTCCACTGTATTGTACCCTTAAACTTCCAGGAAAGTAATTTGTCAGGAATTCTCTTCGGAAGGTCGCCTAGGTCACCGGTGGCAACAATTCCCTACTTTTTGACTCCCACCATATTCTGGTGTTGAATCTTAACATATATGTGTCATAATCCAAGCGAAGATGATGGGGTACTTCATATGCGACAAACAATCTTTCAATCTATGCTAGCCAGTCCTCCGCTTCATCTGGCTTTCCAAAACATCCGTCAAAGTATCTATTGCTCTTGATGAAGTCTGGTAGAGAACTTCTGTAAGGTCGAGGCGACGGTGGTGCTGGTAAAGGAACAGTTTGAGACTCAGCTTCTGGTGGTGCAGGTGCTTCAACTGTCGCTTCTAGTGCATTGGCAGCTGGAGGTGGCATGTTTTGTGCATGCTACATGAAGTTGTTGACTAGACCAGCTAGTTGATTAATTGCAGCCCAAACATCACCTTGTTGGTTTTGTGGGGACTTGGTGGTGCTGCTTGTTGACCTACTGGGGGATTTTCTGATTCAACTGGAACATTATTAGAGGCGCGTCGTTCACGTCTTCTACCTCTCCTACCTCGTTTGTTAATTATTCTAATTTTTTAGATTTCTTAAATTTTTTGAAAGAGATCGGAAATATTGAAATTTGCATAGAAAATATTTAAGGCAATCAAAATCATGAAATCAAACATAGAATACCTTTCATTGAAAAAAAAGAAGGTGATATTCCTTACATAATTTGAGAAGGTCAGAACCATTCTCAACAAAAGATAATTGTTCAAAATAGGAAATACTTAAAACACATCATTAAAATAAGAACATTCATGCATTAAAACAAAGATATGCCTATCCTAGAAAAGGCTTGGTTGGACTTGTTGGATTGTGCTCATCTTCCTTCACTTCTTCCTTCTTCAATCTTCCTTTCTGGATGGTGCTGGGTTCATGCTCCGACTAGTAGATCCTCTATGCTTTTCGATAAACTGTCGTAAGTACTGGCTCATGAACATCCTTTTTCCTCTATACCTTGAGGTGATTTCTGCTTGAGATGGCCATACTTCTTCATGCACGAAAGTCCTTTCTCCTTGAGTAGTGTCGTTTGTTGTCTCTTGTTCTTCTTGATCTTCTCCTTCAGGTGCCATTGCTATGATAAGGGTTTGAGATCGGCTTCTCAAAAATCTATTTGGATCGAAATCATTCCTCCATTACTGGTCATCTCTCCTTCCTTCTTCCTGTGAATCGGAAATCATCACCGAGTTATTTCTTGCTACTGTCTCCATGGGAAAGTCTTGACTCAACCTTCGCGGGGGTACCAGACTAGGAATCAGGGGACTTTGTTCCCAAGGAGTTGCGGACAGATTTTCCTCAGGTTCTGGGTTTTTGCTGGGGTCTTCTTCAGGATCATTTTCCGGCATCTTCCATGATGAAGTCTTCGTCTAGGATTACTTCCAACTGCATTCCAATGGAGTTTGGTTGGATGCTACATTCTGATGGCATGGGGACAATTTGTCTGTAGGCGGCATACCAATAGAATCATTCTTCCGCGTCCGCCTTTAGCCAATTGGTGTGATCCGCCATCTCATCATGTGCATAGATATAAAGAGGTCCTAACATGTTCCAAGTTCAGAAGTCTGGATCTTGTCGGGTTCCTTCCGCCTTTAAGATGAAGGTCATCTCTTGTAGTATAGTTTCTCTATACATAAAAACCATCATTCTTTCTACCACGTATATGACTTCTATGTCGCTCCACCTTCGTCTGCTTATGGCATCAAATCGTAGTTCTTTGGGCAAGTTTCTCCATAAGGAATGTTTCAAACCTTTCCTCCATATCTTAAACATTTCTTGGGTGGTTCTGGGTCTTCCAACAAATGCAAACCTTCACATAGGACTCTCAACCTAAGACGGTAGTTCACGAAGGTCTCATCTGGGTCTTTAAGGAAATGTTGGGATTTTTCCTTAACTTCGGGGAAGGTTAGCTATCAAAATAGAACAAGAAGATGATTAGATCTTAAGCTTTTGGTTCTAACTTCTACTATCTAACTTAAAGTCTATTTTTACTATCTTTTATATAAAACTTGCGCTCTGATACCAACTTAAACTGTCACGCCCCGGAGGGTACCCTAAACATGGTAGTCCGCCGCATATAATATTAAAGCTAATGAATGACAACCTTAGTCATATAGGAGCTTCGATATCACATGCAAAGCGTGCTTCCAAGATAGTAGGAGACTCACAGGGGTATTACATTTAAATAGATAATAAAAGCAAGCAAGAACTTATATAAATAAACAAAGGATTTCCATAATAATATCCTTACATCATCTTAGGGGCATTCCCTCCTTTAGAAGTTTTCAAAATAATAACAGCTAAACATTAGCCTACTATAGAGATTTTCCTAGAAGCCTATGTTCAAAACTTAAATACAATAAGCTTCTCCCAAATACTCCTAGTAGCTTATACTCGTACCTGGCATACGGGACTCCTTGGGGCCAACCAAAGGTAATCGTACTGTAACAAAAAGCTATAAAGGTATAAGCAAAACTAACTTAGTGAGATAATTCCATCTACGAGACATTTCCATAATTCATACAAGTATTTTAATCAAACATATGAGAATGCACCAATCATATGAACAAACAAGATACACATGATTAATCGGAAATCAAGTGTAGCATGGATTTTACGCCCTCCATGTCAAGGGTTGGGAGGTTACATGCCCATACGACTATCAATATCTACGATTTACTAGCTCCTGCTTGCCCATAGACTTTCCGGCTCCTACTAGCCCATGTAGACTTTCCGGCTTCTACTAGCCACCACTACCATTTCCTCGTTTCCCACACGAAGAATATAGTGAAACAAATGTGACTCATGTGTATGTATGCATGAATTGATTTCACTATAAGTTTAACCAAAAATGTTTAGTTCAAGTTAAAGGCGATCAACACAATTTTCATCATATCAATACAAGAATCACAATTTATTTATCAAACCAACTTCCGATATTCTTAACTTGTATTAAATCATTCATAATACCAGTCACACAAATTCACATACAACAATTATCCATTTTATCTTTTTCTTAATTGCTAGCGCTACTAATTACAAGCACAAAACAAGGAAATATAACTTAGTAAAAGGAATAACTCACTCCATGTCGGGAGATCCTAATCGTAGTAATCCTCTGAAAAAGTGATCTCGGATCCTTCTTCACCTAAACAAGATGAAATACCCAAAATGAGTCTTTCATGAAGTTTCTTTTCTTGAAGATCTTAAACTTTTCTAAAAATCGCGGTAAAATCGTATAAGAGGAAATTCCAACTTAAAATGGCCATAACTTGCTCATTTTAAATCGGAATTTCGCATATAATATATCATTTTCTATCTACTCGAAAAGATCTACACATTTCTAAACTTGTTTTCACAAAACTAAGTTGTTTAGGTCCCGAAAAGGCAGCGACCAGATTTACCACGAATTTTTGTAAACTTGTTTTCCTTCTTTTATCCAAAGCTCATTTGAAGAGATAGATAATATAATAGCTTGTAAAACTTTTGGAAAGTATATTCATATATTTATTGACTCATGAAAAATGTATGAAGTTAATGAAGTTGTCTCAAATTATGAAAAAGTAAAGTTTTTAAATATTTTGAAACTTGAGAACTTTTGAAATATTCATTTGCTTTAAAATTATCTTAAGTTGTTTATAATGAGTATTTCTTTTCTTTTCCTAAATCTTATTTCCATAATCTTCTTAAGTTCTTAAGGAAGGATTTTTATTTTCTAAACTTAGCTTCTAACACTTTTTGGAAAGTATTAACACTTCTATATCTAGGAAAATAATTTCTTAATTTCTTGAGATCATCTTATTTTAACAAAAAGAAAATTCTATCATTTGAAGAAAGGTGAAGTTGTTAAAAAAATCTTTATTTACTTTAAAAAGTCCTTTTAGTGTTATGTATGTTTATAAAATTCCTTATGAACTCCTCTAAGTTTGTTTAAGATGATTTCTTAATTTTAGAAAAATTTACTTCCTATTTTATTTCTAGAAAAGAATCTTTATTTTTTAGAAAACATTTCTTCATTTATTTTGTTGAGACAAAACCATTATGTTCATGCATGAATATAATCATAAAGTTATGAAATATAAAGAAACATAATAACTTGAAAGAATAAGCTATTAAGAAAATAAATCAAATATTGGAACCTTAACTTTTTCAAGGTATCCTGGGACTAAGAAAAGACTATCCTAAAAGAAAAAGAAAATATTTTGACTTGATGAGGACAAGTCTAAGACTAGAAAGACTAGTCTTAAGAATAACATGAAAGTAAATAGATTGCAAGGAAGTAAATAAATTGCAAGAAAGTAAATAAATTGCAAAACAATGAGCTTATATGCTCTAAATAATATATATATATATAGCTATATAGATATATTAGATAGTTATAAACATAAAAGGAACTTGATGATGAATAAAAACAAAGCATGAACCTATTGTTGCCTTCCTTAACCTTCATGGTTTGGAAAATACACACTAAGTTCATACTAAGTAGATGAACATAAAGAAAGCTTGGAGAAATTTACCTAAAGGAGCTAAACTAGAAAGAACTTCTTGAGAGGAAATTCTTGAAGAATTTTTAGAGAGTAACTTTAGTATAGAAGAAGTGTAAAAGAAGTGGAAGTAGAAGGGGGTATTTATAAGAAAAAGTGGGATATAATTTGTGTTAATTAAATAAAGTAAAAATAAAACAAATTGGAAGAGGGAAAGGGGGTGGCCGGAGCATACAAGGAGTAATGGGGGAGGAAAAATTTATTTTTTTCTTATTTTGTTAATTAAAAGTAAGAAATGAGAGATGTGAAGTTGTATTGGAAATGAAAATGTGTAAGAAGTAGGTGTGTGGGTTGTAAGAGTAGGTTGTAAGAAAAAGTAGAGATAGATGAATAGTGTAGAATAGTAGTAAATAGTGTAATATAAAGTAGACATGACAATTAAATACCGGTAATAAGAAAATACGCGTATAAATGCGATATCTGATATTTTTAGCTACCGAAAAATTATGAAATTGATATTTTTGGAAATCTTAAATTTTTACGAGTCTAACGGTATATTCGGAATATTTTTCTTGTTCCGAGCTCCGGGACACGTTTTTCAAGAACTGTGTCTGATCGGGTTCAAAACGAGTTTCGGTTTTACTAAACTGATCTTTTTAAGCTTCCTTGGATAATTACGAACTATTCTACTTACTAAACTTTTTCTTACTTTCTTAGGGTTTCTTAAATGGTGATGCCAAACTTAAGCAGTTACGGTAAACTAGGGTTTTGTTGACTCTGAAAATTCAGTTGACTTCTAATTAGGGTTTGAGCTTTAATTTGAATCCAAATTTTCAAAGGTTTACAATGTGAAATTGAGATGAAACTTACTAAAATGTAATCTTGAGATCAAATTGAAAAGATTACACATAAACTATGAAGATATACTATACATATATATATACCTCTTAGCTCACAAGGAGTTTAGAAGAGATAAATACTTATTTTGTATAATCTAAAGTAATTCTTAAAATATACATAAAAGAGCTTTCCAATGCCTATTTATACGCTTAAAATAGATTTAAAATGAGTATAATGCGCATAGTTTAAGAATAAGTGGTTAAAATTGTCATTTAAGATCATTTAGGGCAATATTTCTGGTAATTTAGGTTTCATATGGGCTCAATAGGTTAATTTAAAGAAAATATTAAAAAAATAGGTCTCATGAGCTTCAAAAAAATATTTAAATACTAAAATAGGATTAGAAATGGAAAACCTAAGCTAGATTCAATAAAACCTATGTTTATGACACTTAGGCATGAATGAATCTTTATATTTGATTATCTCTATGAAAATATATTTTCTTACTATCTTATTATAGAAGATTTAGATCAAATTCCTAATTTTCTAACTCAAATATATCACACTATTTGTGTTTGTAGCATAGTAGCTTAGATTTAAAAAGATTAATGAAATTGATTGTATATGGGGACTTGGGAATGTATGTTGCTCGATGGATGTATTGGCTGTAAACCCCGGTTTTTCAAGTAGCCAAGAAAACCCTAGAACCGAAAACGAAAACCCTAAACCGGAATAGCTCAAGTCTGGAGTGAGAATTAGGAACCCAAATTCCGGCTTTTCCTCGGTTTCCAATTAATAAACTTTTCTAAGAAAATTTAATTTTGATTATAGTTCTCGATTATATTTCAAACTAAGAAAATATCATATTTTAAGAAAATTTCAATTCCAGGTCATCCCGAGACCCATTATAGAAAAACGTGCCCCGGAACTAGAATTTCGAAAATATACTTTTGAGTACTCATTTGAACCGAAATAAAATAAGGATTTCAAAAATATATTTTTCATAATTTTCCGGTTTATGAAAAATACAGTTATAGCCTTTTTATTCGTATTTCATTACTACCGGAAATTAAATTGTCTTGTCAACTATTCACTACTATTCATAAAGTACCACCTAGTCTACCTACTAGCCACCCTACAAATCTAACTCTTATCATCAATCAAATCCCTTCCTTCCTTCCATAACTTTTGTCCTTAACTTCCCTTCCATCTTACAACAACTTCCCATCATGATAAATCAATCAACAAAGTAAAATTTTTCAACTTCCCCCTTCCCCTACAAGCTTCAAACCGGCGCCATCTAGCCCCCTCCCCCTTGTCCATTGTGCAATTTTTCTTACTCCTTTTAACCTAAACTCACTTCCTATTTAAACTACTTTTTCTCTCTCTTTCCCCATTCTTTCACTTTCCAAAATTTACAAAGTGAAAAACTCTCAAAAACTCTCTTATTTTTCTCTCTTGGCCGAAACTTTGAGGCTCTCCCCCACACACACACAACTTCCATTCTTCTTTTCATCTTCCATTTACCTTCAAGTAAGTAGACTTTTACTTCTTCCCACTCATAGAAACTTTGTTATGGCTAAGTGATTTTTGGATATTTCAACTCCATGTTCCCATGATCTTTTAGTAGGGACAATGAGATATCAAAACAAGAATCCCGAACCATTACAAAGTAGATCTAACTTCTAAAGAAGCTTTCATACCAAAAGCTTGATGTTCCTCCAACAAAAAGTGTTTTTAAACAAAGATCTTTTATAAAAATAGTTTTTTGTTTTCAAAACTCATTTAAGCATTTGATAAAGTAGATCCATCACTTTATCACTCATGATCATGTAGGCATTTAAGGTTTCATTATTATTTTGTTTTTATGTGCATTAATAGTCTTAAATACTTTTGTCTTTAGTAAATGACTTTCCTAGTATATAGATCTATAAATAGATGAGTCCATGAAGTCAAAAAGAAAAGTACTTTACAAGAAAAAGACTTATGAAAATTCGGATGACTTTGAAAACCTAGGTCAAAAACACTTTTAACAACTTCTAAACATATATTTTATAGAGAAATGAAGCCTATGGGTAATAGATAATATTTAGTAATATTTTCCATGAGTCTAAATGAGTTTTTACTAAAGAAAATGTTGGAAACAAGAAATGAAGTCCATAGAAGTTTTAAGTTAAAAGTTATGTAGACAAAATTCTTAATAATGGATGTAGGGTTAGAAAACACTATTTTTCCAACTTCAAAAATGATATTTTCTTAAACAAATGAAGTCCTTAGGATATAGTTATAATAAATACTTAAAGTTTTAAGTACAAAATATATTTTTCCTAAAGGAATCAACTTAAAAATGAACTTTTGTAAATTCGGATTTTTGGAAACCCCATAGTAAAAGACCCACTTAAAAGTTTATAAATGTGGATTTTATTAAAGAAATAAAGGCCTTAGGATATAACTAATATAAGAGTCAAAAATTCTTTAAACAAAATAGAGTTTTTCTAAAGAAAATCCTTGTGATATGAAGGTGTGGTCAAGTGTAGTAAATTCACTTACTAAACATTGGTATAAAATGGTTTCTAAGAAAAGTTTATTTTAAAATTCTTTAAATCTAACAAGTTATGAGAACATAGACTCATTAAAGTTCACATCATGACATTCATGATAGGGAAAATCATTACCATTGCATTTAGTATCATTTTATACTTAGGAATCTCAAATGCATTCATCAAAACCGCATTTTTGGAATTGATAAACCCGCTGTACAGATCTGATCCCTCAATTCCGAGGCTTAGATATTTTCAAAACTTGATTTAAACTTCATATTTAGAAAGCTCTTCCGAAGTAGATAGAAATCGGTATAAAATTTACGAAATTCCGACTTAAAACGACCAAGTTATGGCCATTTTAAAACGGAACTTCGGAAATGACTCGAATTTCGATTTCACTAAGTTTTCTTAGATTTTAGTGTCTTAAGTTGTAGAATACTTATTAGGTATTTCTATATGAATAGGTGAACCCGTGGACGGGATTCTTTGCCTCCGGACTATTATTACTAGAAGAACGGTGTACCAATGGCGGAGTGAGTTTTTCTTCCCGATTCATTTATTGTATGTGCTTGTAAAGTAGTGCACTAGAATGTAGGTCAAATTGAATGGAATATGAATGATGGGGATTAATGGGAAATTATATGATTGATGATGATGTGAAAACACAAATTAAGAATATCGAAACCGGGTGATAAACTTTGATTGTATAGTTAGCTATGATGGATTGTCTGATAAATTGATTGATCGCCTAAGTAAATTGACTTAATCAACTACTTGGACTAATGCTAAATTGACATGTGCATATCACAAGGGGATGGAGCATTAGCATTTGTAGGTTAGTCGTGAACCATAAACGACATCGAATAATCGTAGGTTAATCGTGAACCATAAACGACATTAAATAATCGTAGGTTAGTCGTGAACCATAAACGACATCGAATAATCTTAGGTTAGTCGTGAACCATAAACGACATCGAATAATCGTAGGTTAGCCGTGAACCATAAACGGGATATTGTTAGTACCGCAGTAGTCGTTAATCTGCTAACCCGGGATGGAGGGCGCAATTCTATCTACATATGATTTCCGGTTGGTCATATGTATGTTGAACTCATGTGTTTGATGCATACACTTGCTTGATTAATAACTTGTTTGAATTGCTGTGGCATAAATGTTTTTGTGGGAGATTACACTCACTAAGCAAGTTAGCTTACGTCCCTACAGTCCATTCCTTTTGCAGCTTTCACATTTATGGCTTAGGTGACGAGACCCGGCTGAACAGGTACCGAAGCTAGGAGTTTTCCCTAGAAGTTGTAATTTCTGTATTAGACTTCCACAGAAAACTTCTAAGACTTGGATGACTGTAATAGACCGTTAAATATTCTTTTGCGGGGGAATGCCCCTTAGAATTTGTAATATTTATTTATGTTTCATGAATTATATCCTACTGCCTATGCATGCCAAATTAAGCTTTTATCTCCATTCGGACTTGTACTCTATTGTTGTAAAGGTACGCCTTACATCTATATGAGACTCTCGAAGGACTAAGATAGTAATTCGGGAATCTTATATGGCATGTGGCGGACTGTTACGTTTATGGTACCTTATGGGGCGTGACATTAGCTGCCAACTCACAGTAATAAAAGTGATAACCCATTGCTTGCTAACATTTGTTTTGTAAGGACCCGATTCTCTTAATATTTAAAACATGCAAATTCAGTTCCCAGCCATATGTAATGTTATGTGCCAAAGGGTACCCTAAACGCGATAATCCACTATACTCAATATTAAAACTTAAGTATGACAACCTTAGTCATCCCAAAAGCTTCAATATCGAGTGTAAGGCATACCTTCACGATCATAGAGGACCAACTTTGAAACAAGTTGTTTAAGAAGACATTCATATAGTAATTAAGAATGGAAATCATAGTATAAGCATCTTAAATATGAAAATATAAAGGTCTTACAAAAATATTGCATTTCCTTATCAAAAGATAAAGTCCATCATAATCTAACTATAGCAATTACATCGGAGATTTACTTAGAAGTCTAACTCTATAAGTAGTTTTTGACTTCATCCAAAAACTCCTTAGTCCAAAAATGTAGTACCTAAGAGAAATATCCTCTAGGCGTCAACCAAAAGCAGTGGTGCTACAATAAATATCTATAAGGGGTTAAGCATCTTGTTTAATGAGAATTATTTCCACAAATAAAACACTTGAACAAACAATATCCAAACAAGTTATTTAAACAAGTATATGAAATGCAACAAACATGTGAGCAAACAATTTATATCATTTTTTGAGAATCATATGTTGAATGGATTTACCCCTCCATTCAGGGTTAGGTGTTCCGAGCTGTAAAGCCATATTTTGCAAATGAATTTTTTATAGTTTTTATATGAGCTACTACTAGCACTAAAATGTAGTTAATTTAGGTCTACCTACAATTTTAATTGGGCAAATATTCGTCATAAAGTAGATTTTCGGGTTCTACAGACCTCACTACTATGCCTTCGTCCCACTAAGAGTATAGTAACGAATGTAATGTGACTTACTGCATGTTATGCATGAATCATTTTATTCAAGTAATCATGACATAATATTAGATATTTTAAGAGGGACTATAGAATTCGCAAACATATCATACCGATACTAATCATACAATGATTTTTGGATGATTCTTGTCTCGATATGCTTAGCATAATTTCAACCATATATGTAAGGCACATGTGCTTCCATTTTTTATCTTTACTAATTCTAATGTTGCTAATCTACAAGCAAAAATATAAGTACAAGAATGTAAAAAATTAAACTCACTCAGCTATGGTAGCAGAAGCTCCTAGTCAAAACAGTCCTCAGGGTAAAGAAGCTTGGACTCCACATCACCTAAACAAAAGAAATACCAAAAATGAGTATTTTTTGGAAGTTATACTTAAACTTGAAATTATATTTCACTAAGTTCGTCAAAATTCGTATGTGGTGAAATTCCAACTTAAAATGGTCATAACTTACTCATTTTAACTCGAAATTTCGCATATTATATACCATTTCTTACTTACTCGAGAAGATCTATCTTTTTCTAAGATTATTTTTATCATAAAAATTCAATTAGGTTCCTAAAATACATGGTACAAAATTGACACGAAAATCTCAACCCTTAAAACGTGATTTTTCTAAACTTTTTTTTAACAAAAAATCCCATAGCAAACATGTAAATAAATAAATAAATATATATATATATATAGTTGAATCCTTTTAATACATAGGCAACTCATATTATACACATGATTCTAATGTTATTGTCTTAATCAATGATTTTTCATAAAACAATTTGTTTTAGTAGTTCAAAAAGTGAAGTTGACAAAATTATTTTAAGTTGTTTTGGAAATAAAACGAAAGATTTTTTAGTCATCAAATGTGTGATATAATTTATTTTTCCTTAACTCTTAAAATAATTTAGTTTTAAAAAATTTTGTTCTTTCTAAGTTATCTACAAATGTTATTCCTTAAGTGGATTTTACTTGGTGAGTTAATTTTTACTGTTTTGAAAAGCTTGTTTTGGTCATTGTATTTATTAAAATATTTGAGAAAATTTTATAACCAAATTCTTAAGAAAAATTTCTCATAACAAAGCATTATTAGTATTAAGATCTTAATGATAGTTTTATAAAAAGTAAAAAATTCTTGGTTACTTTGGAAAAGTTGTTGTATGTTAACAATACTAAAATCTATAATTACCTTTGGCAAAAATTCTTTGAAAAGCATTTTGATGATATAAAGCTTCTAAACTTTAATGAAACTTTTTCTAAGTGATAAAATTCTATATTTTTTTAAATAAGTTGAACTTATTCCTTTTATAAACGAAAAGAATCTTTTTATTCTTATTAAGACAAAAATCAACATAATCATGCATGAATATGGGTTTATAGCTAAGTAACATGACAAAAATATTTACTAAAAAAATGGAAAATATAGCAATAAGCAAAATAATAAATATCAAATATTGAAAGTCTTAGGTTGACTCAAGGCTTCCGGACTTAATCATGGGTAAGTCCAAAAGAAAAAACAAAAGAAATAAGAAAATCATTTTGACTTGATGAGGATAAGTCTAAGACTAGGAAGACTAGTCTTAATATTAAAGCATGGAATAAATAAATAAATTACAAAGCATAATAAATAAATAACGGCTATATTAGTGAGCTAATATGCTTTAAGAAATATATATATATATATATACATACATAAATATAGATAATATAATATAGAAGTTAGATTAGAACAATAATAATAGCATGTAACAATATATCAATAATAAAACAACATAGTAATAAAATGATATTTATTCATGAACATGAGCATGAATAAGAACAAAACATGAACATAGTGTTGCTTCCATAACATTTGAATATTTAGGAAAATACACCATTGTCATGCTAAGTTACATAACATGGTAAGAAAATATAGGTAGGAATTTACCTAAAGTAGAAGTATGGAAGGGAGTAAAAAAAGATTGTGGTAGTATGTGGATAGAAGAAATGTGGGAAAAATGGAAAGGTGAAAAGAGATTTTTGGAGAGAGAATTTGATGAGTGATTTTGGAAGAGTTTTGTTAATGTAAATGAGTGTGTGAAAGAAATGGAGGAAGAGAGGATATTTATAGAGTTTTAAAGAGGGAAAATTGTGTGAATAAAATAAGTTGAAAAAGAAGAAAATATATGAGTGTACGAGGAGAGGGCGTTGGTTTGGAGGGAGGAGGGAGGAGGGAGGACAGAGGGAGAGATATTTGCTTTTGTATTTTTATTAGTTAAAAATAATAATTTGTAAGATATGATGTGATTAAAGATGTATGGAAAAAGTAAAAAGTAAGAAGTAAAAAATAGGTATGGTAGAGTGTAAGAATATGTAGAAAAATATAAATAGGTAAATAGTAATGAATAGTGTAGAATAGTACTATGAATAGTAGATAAGACAATTTAATACCGGTAGTAAAAAAAATATGCGTAATTAAGTTATATATGATTTTTTAGATACTAAAAATTATAAACTGATATTTTTTATATCCTTGTATTTTTATGAATCTAACGCTGTTATTGAAATATTTTACCGTAAGATGTATTGGGGCACGATTTCCGAAAATTGATCCCATTTGGATCCGAAACACACTAAAATTAACTAATATAATATTTTTAAGCTTTTCTATATTATTATAAACTATTATCTATAATTATTTCAATTCCGTTATTTATGGGTTAAGAGCATGGGATTGTTGGATCTAAATCTACTAGGGTTTGTTATAGATTTGTTGACTTAAGGGTTTCTGATTGACTTTCAATTTAGAGTTTAAGCATAATCCATAGCATAAAATCTAGGGGCTTGCATGTAACCTGTAGTATTATATGTAAAGTTATCTGTAAAGAAAGAGTTTGTATCAATTGTTTGTCCAAACCTATTATAAGAACCATTTCAAAGGCATCTCATTAAGGGAACATAATACATTATATTACAAAACTTCATGGTCCTTTCATCATTAAGATAAAGGACTTAGTACATATATATATATATATATATATATACTTAAGTTTACAAAACATAGGCTTAAGATCAAACCTATATCAAAATACATATAAGTTTATCAAAATATTTAACAACTATTACATTGTTCCAAAAAACATTGCTCTTATTCTATTACAAAGGCTTTCCATCATCAAGGTCGGGGTTCCTAATCATCCCATTCGTCCAAAAAGTCCTCAAAATCAGTTCCATAACCCATCAAGTATAAAACTTGTTCTATCAACACCTGGAGTAGAAGATCATGAGCCAAAGGTCCAGTACACAAGTAATATAAACAAATATGAAATGACAGGCACACTTAAACTATGTACAATGCATCAACCATCAATTTATTATCCAATAATTAAGTTTGTCAAGTAACAAAGGAGTATTCAAACTTCGGAACAAGCCATTGGGAAGTTGGAGGTCTTGAGTAACGACGCAACGCTCAACGGGTTTGATATAGGCAGTTCGACTACCTATATCTCCTAAATGATATAACCAAAAAAGAAAAGTAATTTCATCTAGGGTTAATAGCCATTACTCAACTTAATTTAACTTAATCCATAATATCACTTAGTTCAATCGGTCTTATAAACGTGAACTAAATCATATTATTTCTTCTTAAGAATAAGCAAATGTTACACCGATACTATTCTTCTTATCTATTACCTACTAAGCCACTAATAAGTAGTCAAATTACAATGATAGGGGTGACCTAACCGCCTAAACTACCATGTTAAACTCGTTAATAAGTTGCCACTTCCTGAACCGAATTCAACGGCATAAAGCACAACCTATACAAACACTCTTTAACCCACTTTAATTAGGATTAATTTAAATTATGTCTATCCTAAGAAAACAATAACTAAGTTATTGTGTACCTGACTTATTACATAAAGAATCAGTAGAAGCACTCAATTGAGGATTTGAAGCTTTAGCAAGGAATTTATTTTATACCAACATCATTAACTCTCATTTGAATATTAATCATAATTAGCTGCTAAGTTTTTAACATTCATCAAATTCAAATAAAACTCATATAAAAGTATAACTTAGTATTCATACATACAATAGGTTCATACAGGCTTTCTGCTTAATCACAAAACTAAGCAACAAATAAAAAAAACACATATAGAGTAATAAAATTATAACAAACCAATTTAATTCAATTTTTTATAGGTTATGTCGACTCAAAGGCCGGTGGTGTAAATATATAGGCTAGCGGCATAGGAAGGCAAGGTTGGTGGCGTACAGGTCTGAAATAATTTCCCACGAAAGTCAAAAAGTGAAGTACCCTTCCATACAAGCCGTTTCAGAGGCCATTTAAACGTAGGGGAAATGCAAAAAAACCTCCAGAAGGCAAAATACCCTTGCATATAGGTTGTTTCAAGGGGTGTATAGCCTATAAACCCTTTCAAATAGGCCATTTGATAGGGTGTTTGAAGTTTTTCGAACTTCCATTGTTTCAAACTCTATTTTTACACATTTTTCACCTATGCCACTTCCATAAAACAATACATAAGCATCATGCAACCTATCGCATACTCTTAACAACTCCAAATATACATAAACTTCACATTCCAAATATCAAACTACTTCTTAATCCACTTTTGCACACTTCACCATCATCACTAACTCATGCCCTAGCTCAAAACAACTTCTACACATGCAACCACTTGTCTATAATAACTCATCTATCTCTAAACACTTCAATATACTCTAAGAACTTATTTAACTCTATTGGTTAACATGATCAACAAAATCACATTCAAAACATAAAATCCTATTAGAATAAGAATCATTCTTGCATGGAAAATAAAGGAATAACTAATCATAAAAGCATACAAAGCTTACCTTGAACTTCGTTAACTTGTAAATGATGAATGGAAGGGAGTTCTTGGTGAATTTAAAAAGAAGATAAATGAAGCAAATGGTTGAGATGTTGAGATGCAAGAAACGTTGGTTTAGGTTTACTTTAGGGTTTATTTTTTGCTTGTGTAATTTTCCAAAAATGAGTTGTAGTTATCCTTTGTGTATTTGACTTTAGTGGTAGATTTTTAAGGGAAAAATAGTGAAGGTTTGGGCTTTATTTAATGCTCTTTGGGCTTGATTTTAGGCTTCTAAAAATATGTTAAGGCTTAGTTTGACTTAAGTTAGATTTGTTTCTGCAAAAAATTTAGCTTTACAAGCATTAAATTAACAAGCAATACAAATGTCAAATCACACTTACACATCATATTTTATTAACTAATTATTCACTATAATTTTTGTATCTTAAGTGAGCACTATATGTATATGCAAATTAATTATGCATTGAAATTTTTGGATATTTCATGTTTTGATATTCTTGTTGAGTGCTTATTCATTGAGTGATCACCTTAAAATTGGACCAAAAACTATTTGACATTATTATAAATTGTCATGTATTACACGACTTGCATCATTGCATTGTTTTAAGGTTATCCTCTTTGTGTTAATATTTTGGTTCTATGGATTCATTTGGTATTTCTAGATGAGGAATTCCTCGTTTTACGTAAGGTTTCTAGTAGTTTTGTTCGGTTCCATGGGAACTACTTGGCACCAGAAAAAACGCTACCCATGGTATCCACGTAAAGTTAGTTAACACTTTGTGGAGTTTCTAAGTTCTAAGGGTAAGTTAAGATGATTAAAATATTTAATTGTAAAGTGATAAGTACATGTGTGTTCCTCTTTTCCTTGTTCTTAGTCTTTTCTAGGCATGGTCAACCTAAGATCGGTTCCTAATAACCTCAGTGAGAGGGTGCAAATCTACCTTGTTTGCATTTCAGTTATTTAAACTTGTACATGTTTTATATGGTTAAGTGTTGCATTGCATATGCTTGTGAATCAAACTTGTATGCTATTGCTTGATGTGGGATGTGATTTGATTACATCATTGAGCTGTTGTTTCGCTTACCTTCTTATAGATTTTTCAAGTAGCAAGGTAGTCCATGGCTAGTTCCTTCTAGAAGTTTCTCACTGGTATTAATATTTTATCTTTTGTCATCACTTGGTCTGTAATATGTAATAAGTACTAGTGATGCATGACATTACTTGAGTAATTATGTGGCTTATATATATATATATATATATATATATCCATTATTTCTTATCAAAGCAACCTCGATCGTGTTTCATGTTACTTTCCTTGTAGTGGCTTATTTCTTATCAAAGCAACCTCAATCGTGTTTCATGTTACTTTCCTTGTAGTGGCCTAGTTGTGTCATGTACATGTGATTCTCTCTAATGGCCCACAAATAAATTAAATGGTGAATCAAGGGCATTAATTTGTCTCAAGGTACTTGATACCACTAGGGTACCCCTCAGAGCAAGATAATTATTAATTATATTTTATTTGACATTAGATAAATAATTTCCATAGGACGAATTGCTATTAGAAAATTATTGTTAAAACTTTTGCATATATATTAACTTTCTACTATCACACCAATTAGTTTAGCATATGGAAGAACTTGTGACATTACAAAATTACTATTATAATTCTTTCGACATATAGTTTGTTGTAATGATTATATCAAAGTAAGGTGGTTTTTATACTACATGAAACTAAATATATTACTTATTAACATTAAATTTAAGAAATATATTACTTATTAACAATAAATTTAAGAAAGAAAGAAAAATTTCCATGTTCCATGTAGTATCCTATTCCCTATAAGTTTTAGTCTATAGGGTGGTTCCAAAGCATTATGAAACAGTGAAAGGTAAAGGAAATTTATCATGTTCTGTCACACATGAATACAAGGTGGTTCAAAAGCATTAGAAGGTAGGTTTTAGGTATAATGTTTGATATCCTATGCCATGAGTAGTTACGATATTATAAGTTTCTTCCTCTTGACCAAATTCGTAATCTTCATTAGCTTATAAAATAAGGTATGAGTAGACTTCATGTTAGCATAAACAAATTCATAAGTCAAAAGTACCCATATAATTTTATGATTTAATCATATAATTAGGTTCAAAACATCTTCTAGAGAAAGATACAATAACATCACCGACCATAAGAAAAGAAAACAATTACAAAAATCTTGTCATTTACTTTCCAAGTAGAACATAAATTTTTTATTGGTTTCATTAGATGCTCTTTTCATTATGTTACGAAAAAACTGCAAATGACCCCTTAATCTTTAACTTCAGTGTAGACAAAGCCATAAACTTTTGATTGTTGCAAATAAGCCTTTAAACATTAATAAACTGTTAAAATAAAAATGTTTTTGTTTTAAAATTATACATTCAAATCAAAGTTTGGAGGGTGTCAAAGTATATATGGGTTGTTTTCTCCACTAGGTCAAAATACATGGGGTTAGTTGCAAATTATAGGGATTATTCGTTGATTTAAGAAACTTTAGCAGGATTATTTGCAATACCAAAAAATTTATTAATATATCTGGTTCAAAAATCAAAGTTTAGAAAATTTTTATATTTTCCCATACATTAATTATATTGTTAAATTTATAAATTGAGTCATAATGATAATATTTTTTTTCATGTATAATTATAATTGTCATGTCTCGAGGGTACCTTAAACATGATAGTCCACCCTGCATAATATTAAAGCCTAGGAATATCTTCTTTAGTAACATAAATGCTTCTATATCATACATAAGGCGTAAAACACATCAGAGGGATCACATCAAAATAGAGCAATTTACATTGATAACAATTAAGTAATAAGGTAAGAGAAATACTTAACATGAAACATAAACATGGTCGATTACAATTCTTAGGGGCATACCCCTTGCTAATGTCTTCAAGTCTATACAAATACACTTCCTATTAATCTCCAAAATATTAACATAACATATATTGTTCATAAAGAAATTTTAAGAAAGTAAATTCTTTCTATGCTCCTATTTCTTCCACAAAAGCTCAATTATTCACCAATGTTTTTCCTTGATTTCCTATCCTTGATTCAAGTCTCAAGCATACCCGCTTCAATAAAATCTACAGGGGTATAAGCTTGCAATGTGCTTAGTGAGATATTTCCCATCATTCACATCAACAATCATAGACAAACAAATTAGTTAGTCAAGCATATGTTATACTTATGCAACAATCACATGAAGAACACATATATGTATAGTTATCCAGAATCTATACATAAAATGGATTTATGCCCTTCATATTAAGGGTTAAGGAATTTTGATGAAGGTCCCCTTGATCTTCTACTGCTCATCCTTAGGCACTCAATCAAAGTGTTTGATTGTTACGGCTCCAAACCTAGAGTCACACTCTCGACCGATGTGGATTCCCTTGGAAGGAGCATGGCATGTGTCTGAGCATGCTAGTGGACCATCCAACACTACGTGTAGATATAGTAGCCTTTCAAAATATGACTCGACGGATGTTATGTGTGACCATTTTCTTGTTAACGCCATTCCATATTATGATTAATTAAGGGTGATCAATTAATTTAAACATACATAGCAATCAAGCATACAAATGAATGAACATAGTTAAACAAACATTCTAGCGTTGCGATATACTTAATATCCACTTAATCAAACAAGCAAGAAGCACATGCTTAATTCCTAATAGTCCCCTATACATACTCATTTTTATTTTCTTAATCATGCTAGTGCGACTACTTACAAGCACAATTAAAGTAACAAATTTAGGAGGAAAACCTCACGCATCCATATCGCAATCTTTTTTGTCATAATAGTCCTTAGGAAGGAGAGTCTCATATTTCTTATCACTTAGACAAAAGAAACACTTGGAATAAGTAATTTATAGAAGTTCTACTTAAACTTTATAATTTTATTTTGTTATTTTCATCAAAACTCGAATGAAAGGAAATTCCAACTTAAAATAGTCATAAATTATTCATTTTAATTTGGAATTTCATATATTATATGTCATTTTTTACCCACTCAGAAAGATCTATCTATTTCTAAGGTTATTTTTACATTTAAAGCCATTTGGGTTTCAAAATGGGTCAGTACAGATCTAACCTAAAGGTTCCAACCCTCAAATTGCAAATTTTTCCTGAGTTTTACTTCGCTTGGATACTTTATAACAAACCTATAAATATTTATACTTTTGAAAATCATTTAACATTAACAATAACTCATATCATATGCATGATCCTAGCGATGTTGTCTTAAAAATAAAATTTATAAATAATCTTTGTAAAAGATAGAGTTTTATGAAAGGTCATTCTTTAACTTGTGATTAAATTTGTTATTTTGTAAACATGTGGCTGAACAACAAAAATCATAGTTCAATATATATTTTGGAATCTCAAAGGTTTTATATTTGTTAAAAGATTCTTATTTAACAATTTGTTTTATAAAACATGGTTTTACCTATTTATAACATAAAACTCCCAGTTTATTTCCTTTTAAAATTTTCTAAGTTTGATTCTTAAATAAAATTTTAATTCTTAGATTATGTAAATGTAATATACAAGTAAATAAATTCATAATGAAGGGTAGAAGTGAAATTTAAGTGTTGTTAAAGGGTAATTTTGCCTTTGAACAAGTAAATTTTAGACACAAAAAAATCACATAAACAAGACGGAATGAATTTGTGAAAATTAGCCCTAAGATGGCACTTAGGCCGGCGTCCTAAGAATGTACGTCGCCGGCCTACTTGGCGGCCTAAATCTATTTTCTATATATATGCAGTTTATGACAAGAATTAGGGTTTGTTTTGTTTTCCTCCGAGTTCTTCTTCGCTAAACAGACCTAGGGCTTACTTTCTTTAGTGTTTGGTGTGAGAAATCAAAAGAGAATCAAGGTCTTCAATCCAGGTAAGTAGATCTATATGATTTAACATGTAATCAACATCGTAATCATAGATTTCTCGTGTTTATGAAGAAGTTCTTTAGAGAAACCTTAGTTTTCAACTAGGATATGTTCTTCGGGGATTCAATCAAGGAGTAAGATTTAAATCAAGTAAGTTACATCTTCTTTATCGTAGATTTGAAATGAAAAGATTAATTTCGACGAATCATGTATGTTTTGATTGATTCCTCAAATCTAGGGTTTTGGAGGAAGTTGTTCTTTTGGAGTTTTTGTTCGATTATAATTGGAGAAATCTAGGATTTGATTCAGAAGATCATCCAAGTAAGTTTTTATCCTATTAAACATAGATTCTATAAAAAGTTTGATTTTTATGATGATTTGTCTGTAATTGTTGGATTTTACAAATTAGGGTTTTGGTGAAAAGGAGTTGTTCTTATGAGAATTCTGTGGAGTTTGATTAAGAAGAAGGTGCGATTGAGGATTTCTTGTAAGGTTAAGTTTTGGAGAATTTTGAGATGTTAGGTTTGTTTATAATGATGATGTTTATTTTGTTTCTGTTATATTTGTTAATAAGGAGATTTGGAGAATTGAATTGTCGTTGCTTATAAGGATTTGTGATTTTGAGGAGATTGTTCCTAAAATTGAAAAAGGTACAACCTTACCTTATCTGCTACTTGTGCGTGTAGGTTTAGAAAATAATTTGACTAAATTCTATCTGACATATAAATTGATAAGAGTATTGGTTGTGTATGGCTTTAGTTAGTAAAGACCACACTGTAAACCCCCAAATTTTTGGAATTGGTTTAGCTTAAAACCCTAATCTAGTTAGACGTAATAGCTTAAGTCCGATAATCTCAAATAAACAACCCGAAGAAAGTAGGTAAGAGTTTAGTATGTAGAATAGTGCGTAATTACCTAAGGAAGCCTAAAAAGATCATATTAGTAAAACCACGAATCGTTTTGAACCTGATCGGACATAGTTATTGAAAAAAAGTGTCCCGGGCTCGGAATAGTAAAAATATTCCCAATATACCATTAAACTCGTAAAATATAAGGATTTTAGAATATCAGTTTTATAATTTTTTGGTAAGTAAAAATAACAGGTATCACAATTACAAGCGTATTTTCTACTACTGGTACTTTATTAGTCATATCTACTTTATATTACACTATTCATTACTATTCTACACTATTCTTTTCTCTCTAGTTTTTCTTACACCTACTCTTACAAATACCATAACCTATAACCTTTACTTTTTACCTTTCCCATAACTTTATTTCACATCTACCTTACTTATTACTTCATTAATCAATAAAAAACAAAATAAAATCTCTCTTCTCCCCTCCATACAACATGGCAAGTGCCCCCCCACCTCCACCCCCCCCCCCCCCCCCCCCCCCCCCCCCCCCCCCCCAACTTCTTTTACACAATTACCACTCACAAATTTCTCTACAAAAACTCTCTCAAATTCTCCTCTCAAAACTATATCCAAATATCCTCCCAAAACTCTCTCAAAATAATCCCAAACCACTTTCTACCTACACAAAACTCATAACTACATAACACTCCAAAAACCATCTTTAGGTAAACTTTTCTTTATAATCTCTTCTTCTCATGTCATGTAACTTTACATGATGTCACGCTCTGGAGGGTACCCTAAACGTGGCAGTCTACCGCATATAATATTAAAGCTAATGAATGACAACCTTAGTCATGTAGGAGCTTCGATATCACATGCAAAGCGTGCTTCCAAGATAGTAGGAGACTCACAGGGGTATTACATTTAAATAGATAATAAAAGCAAGCAAGAACTTATATAAATAAACAAAGGATTTCCATAATAATATCCTTACATCATCTTAGGGGCATTCCCTCGCTTTAGAAGTTTTCAAAATAATAACAGCTATAACATTAGCCTACTATAGAGATTTTCCTAGAAGCCTATGTTCAAAACTTAAATACAATAAGCTTCTCCCAAATACTCCTAGTAGCTTATACTCGTACCTGGCATACGGGACTCCTTGGGGCCAACCAAAGGTAATCGTACTGTAACAAAAAGCTATAAGGGTATAAGCAAAACTAACTTAGTGAGATAATTCCATCTACGAGACATTTCCATAATTCATACAAGTATTTTAATCAAACATATGAGAATGCACCAATCATATGAACAAACAAGATACATATGATTAATCGGAAATCAAGTGTAGCATGGATTTTACGCCCTCCATGACAAGGGTTGGGAGGTTACAGGCCTATACGACCATCAATTTCTGTAGATTTACCGGCTCCTGCTTGCCCTATAGACTTTCCGGCTCCTACTAGCCCATGTAGACTTTTCCGGCTCCAACTAGCCACCACTACCATTTCCTCGTTTCCCCACACGAAGAATAGTAGTAAAACAAATGTGACTCATGTGTATGATATGCATGAATTGATTTCAATATAAATTTAACCAAAAATGTTTAGTTCAAGTTAAAGGCGATCAACACAATTTCCATCATATCAATACAAGAATCACAATTTATTTATCAAACCAACGTCCGATGTTCTTAACTTGTATTAAATCATTCATAATACTAAGTCATACTGTCACGACTCTAATATAGGGGCCTAACAGGATTTATCTAAAGCCATCATATCACGTATGCACCCGTAACATGAGAGCCGTCTTGTATGTCAGAGTATACAAGACTCTATTATTTATAAAAGTTTATCATACAGGTGATATAATATATTACAATATTTCAACTATGAAATTTGATTTTCCAATTTCCACCAGGATCGCAGAGAATCGGTATCCCCCACCAAATAGTGAAATTGGGTTTCCAAACTACAACATACAAAATTCAAAATTCATCTAATTTACATTCTAAGTTTCCATATCCTATATCTCTATCTTCAATAAAGTTTGTTGGAGAAGCTCTCTTCACACATTCCTAGCCCAATCCCAGCTAGTAATAATCCTGCACAAAGAAACTGTTGGGGGGTGAGCGAACCACGGGCTCAGTGAGTTCATTCCTCACTACTACCGGTCATGCAAGTTATCAAATATTAATTATACACTCATGCAAATCTATCTATACGCAATATGAATGCATACGTGATGAATGCAAGCAACACATCTATGGGGGTCCGGAGCCATAGACGATGTAGATTTACCTGTCTACACTTCAGTTGTCTCCCATACTTACCCGCATGGGACACCTCGCCTTAACCGTACGAGGCTGCCTGGTGGTTTCGTCCATCCAGACTCACCCAATGCTTAACCCATTGGTAACAACAAATATTCCCCAACGTGTTCACGTGATTTACGTTGGTTCATATTTAAATATATATAATGCCAATTTAATGGTCATTCTTACAATCCATCACCAATCTATGGTGAATCGCACAAGTAGACCCGACTCGGGTAACATCTACTGCCAAAAAGAACTATCACCTATAAAGGTGAATCCGGCGGATAGACCCAAATGCAGGTAACATCTATCGCCAAGTGACCAGTGGACCCAAATTCAGGCCACATCCACTGTCACAACAATACTCGGAAATGTCCCATGTTTATCTCATAAACTCTTTTAGTATAAATTCTTCCTTTCCAAAGGATATAAAAATAACCTGGAATATTCCAAGTCGGATTTCTTTAAAATACATTTCAAAATACTTTTGTTTTCAAAATTGGGACATTTCCTACAAGGGGATCAAGCACATGCGACGAGTATATCCAATTAGTTTAGTCGAATAATTATCTTTATCCATTTATGCGGGTGATCATGCGGATGATAACACTCATATCAATCAGTCATTCCATACAAGCAATACAATCAACATAACAGCAAGCAGTAGCAATCACAAGCAAATAGTAGATCATCAGAATTCCCTCACCTGTGGTCCTCGCTAAGCTACTGGCAGTCCGGAATTGATCTATTTTCCTATGAAAGGAAATAACAGAGATTTATTATTGGATTATTTCTGTAAGAGAAGTCTTCCTATAATTTAAAGGTGTTGATCTCTATCGTCGGATATTAAATTAAGTCTGTCATATTAATTACTGTATTGTTAAATAATTTAGTTGAATTCTTATAGGTGCCTAACTATTCCGTATCGGTATTTGGTATAGTTTTTATTAATTGCTATCTATATTTTTATTTAAGAGGTTTGACTTTTCTTAAGTTCTACTGTTTTTAATAGAAGATTTTTATTTATTAATTCTTTGCCCGTCAACCTTATCTGTCCCTCAAATTGGTATTTCTATTTATTTAAGGGTATGCTTTAATATCTATATCTTTCAAAAGTTATAAAAATCGTATGTAGATATATCAAATTTCTATTATATTTCATTTTTATTTTTGTTGTAAAACAAGTTAAGTGTAATACTATAATATTATTAGTAATATTAGTATTGAAAAATCAATATCGGTATTAGTATTAAATACAAGTATAATAATAACAACAATTTTTAGATAACTAGTAATTAATACCATAAGTGACAAAAGTAGAATTGATGATAGTATAATTATAGTGACTTTAATGTAAAATAACAATATTGATAACTCTAATGAAAATATTAATAATACGGCATACTATAAACAGTAGTAATAATAATAGTAATAATCATAACTATATTAATAGAAATAACAGTAACATTGATATAAGTTTAAAAGTGAAACTGAGTGAATTTCTATTTGTGATTTCTTATTCGTTTTAAATCCGATTTCGTTGTATAAATAGTCGATTTGATAGTACTCGAAGAGTACTTTATAGTAGTGAAATTATTTTCAAGAAAAGAGACTTGTACAATTTTTAAATTTATGAAGAACATACATAGGTTTCAAGTGAATCCTAATAGTTGTAGTCGAAACTTGTTTTGATCATATCCAACTCATTTCCAATCCGTTTTTGACAAATAAATAGTCGTTTTCGTAGTATTTTCCGAGTACAATCCATTAGTGGTCTTAGTTTTATTAAAAAAAATCATTAAGGGGGTGAACAATGCAAGAACAGTTCGCTATTCTCGTGTAAATCTGGCAGCTTGACCTCGTTTTTGTTTTTGTAGTATCTAATTCGTTTCTTATCCGTTTTTAACAAATAAATAGTCGATTTTATAGGATTTTTCGTGTTCTTTCCATTGGTGGGGTCGTTTTTGACTTATAACAATCACATAAATACAGTTTATTCGTTCTTTCTAGGGATACACATAAGTCATCTAAGTTTCGACTTAGCTTTGTCGTAGTTTAAGTGTAGTTTTGGTTTTTCCATTCTAAGATTTGAATTTCTATACTTAAAAATCTTTAAGTTGATGTATTTATATGCTAAATAATCTAAATATCATCAATATACTATCATATCGATTTTGGTAAATTTATAAGTCAATTTCTAAATCTCAAACAAAATGAATATTTGAACTTGATATAGTTCTTACCTTGATTGGACAATAGGTGGGGTTTAGCTCCTCCTTCTTGATGAAAATAATTATCTAAGGAGGGTAGTAAGAAGATGAGTAACTAAGAAAAAATTAATCTAACTAAACTAGCTTATATATGTATATATTTTTACCTTGTTGAGCTTAGATTCATCTTGAATTGATGATATACCCAAGGCTATTTATCTTGGTTTTGTATGTTATTGAAGGAAAGGATTTGGTGTCCTTAAGGTGTTTGATATTTAGATAAAAGATAGGAAGGAAAAATAAAGGTTTTCTACTTGGTTTTAGCTCTCTTCAAAGCTGTCCAAGTGAGGGAAACATCAAGGAAAAAGGATTGTTCGAATTCCTATTTGTAGCTAAGTTTTTTGAGTAGATTTGTGGGAGTTAAGAGCTAAAATTGTGGCTAACTCAGCCTATATATATGTACTAATGTTAGGTTAGAGTTAGGACAGAAAAGAGAGTGTTTTAGACTTAGGAAAATACAAATTCCAGCTGTTGTTCTCGGGTAGAAATTTCATGCGAATTTGAGAATGAATTTTTGATGAATTTGTGAAATTTGTGGCTGATTCCAAAGGCCATTAAATGTGTTTGTTCGGTAGTTAATTAAGGTTGTTATGTGTGTAAAATAGGGGCTCAATTTGCAAGAAAATCGTCAAAAATCGAGCTAAATCAGAGATTAAATTCTAAGTTTGCTGCTGTATTTTGTTGAATTTTTCCTTTGTTGCAGCTGTTGGTTTGGGATTTTCAAGACAGATTTGGTGTTGTTTTGGTTGATTATTTGAGCTGTAATTCTTGGCATTTAATATTGATTACATGTGGTTTATTTTGGTTGGATTTCATGTCTTTTTCATGTTGAATATTAGAGCTCAACTTTGATCAAAGTTGGATGAAAATGGAGTGCTGCAGCAGTGAATTCCAAGCTCTGCTGCTGCTGCTGCTCTGTTTTCAACTTTGAGGGCTCTGTTTTCCCTCTGATTTTTCTCTGCACGGTGATGGACGGTTTGTGCGTGATGGCCAGCTGCTTGCTTGTGCAATGCAAACGCTGCAGCGTGAAGGCTAAGCCAGCTGTTCGCATCGTGTAAGTCGTCCACTTTCTCGCGTGTGTGTGTGAAAAATGCGTGGCTGCTGCTGTGTGTGAACGCTGGGTGTGTGGAGAAGCTACCGCTCGGTCAACTGCACGCAACGGGACAATTACACCGATCTTGCTACTGCTGTGTGTATTGGATTGCTGCGTGGAGCCTTCCCTTTTGCAGCGCGTGGATGTTCATCAGCAATTCTGATCGTGCGTGGGAGTTTGTAGCGCGTGGAGAATGGACTTCGGCTGTTTGTGATTTCCAGATTTCAGCGTGAGGGACTTGGCTTCATCGGTTTGCATGTGATTTTCATATTCTGTTCCAGTTTTAATATATATATATATATATTTATAGTTAATTAAATTATATTGACCAATATTAATTTATAACAGATGTTTATATTCGTTACGTACAAATTTTATCCAAATAGAACTATCTAAGTTACTAAAAACTCTAATTTGTTTATATGTTCAAATTTTTAGTTTCGATTTTACACAATTAATTGTTTTAAGTACTTTAACTTACACAATTACATTTTTCAAGTTCAATAAATTGATTTATGAACTAAGTATTAATTAATTCAGAATTCCTAACAAGTATAACAACGGTTTTGAAATTTTCGTTTCAGATTTAGATTGGTAATTATTGATCGGTATTGGTTTTTATTATGTATTTATAATCCTAGTAATTCATTTTTGAATTATTGTTTTATACTGATAAGCTCTATTAAAACTATATCTTATCGGTTTTGGAATTTAGAGTTACTTTGAATTATATCTTGAATTATTATTTCAGGATACGAAATCTCGTTTTTGGTATATATTCAGGTCAAAGAAATTTTTATTCGGGTTTTCAAGATACGAATGAGTTTATTATAATTCATAAATCTATTATAAGATTCCTATTGAATCATACATTTGATATTAATTTCACATTTGCTAATTGTTCATCTCCCCGTTATGAAAATTATTAAAGGTTACTTTAACAATTCAAGATTTTAACTTCTGAATCTCTAAGTCTTTTGATTGGAATATTAGTGTTATTTAAATATTTATTTAAAAATCTAGATTCTTAGATATTGATTTATTTTACCAAACATTATATTTTACTGTATAAGATCTATTTATACTAATTTGTTATTAGCAACATATTTTTATCTAGAGCTACTTAATAGTGTTATCAGATTTTGAACTTATTTTTCATTATTTAACAAGCTTATGATTTATTTTCTAAGTATTGAGCTTAAAGAATTTAGTAATTTATATTAACAATTGGTTTATCATCATTTTATAAATTATTTGAGATCATAGAAGTTACAGTTTTGTATTTCGAAATATTTTATTGGTAACGGTTCTAATATTTCTATCTATAATCAAATTCATTCTTTGATATTTTTAAATCGAGAAAAATTTGGAGTGATTTTTACTACTTGTTCCAAATATTCTCAATAATCAAATATTACATTTTTAGTTTTTGTTATAATTAGATTATGAAAAATTTGGGGGATTACACATACAACAATTATCCATTTTATCTTTTTCTTAATTACTAGTGCTACTAATTACAAGCACAAAACAAGAAAATGTAACTTAATAAAAGGAATAACTCACTCCATGTCGATAGATCCTAATCGAGGTAATCCTTCGGAAAAACGATCTCGGGTCCTTTCCACCTAAATAAGATGAAATATCCAAAATGAGTCTTTCATGAAATTTCTATTCTTGAAGATCTTAAACTTTTCTAAAATTCGCGGTAAAATCGTATAAGAGGAAATTCCAATTTAAAATGGCCATAACTTGCTTATTTTAACTAGGAATTTCGCGTATAATATACCATTTTCTACCTATTCGAAAAGATCTATCTATTTCTAAACTTTTTTCATCAAACTAAGTCGTTTGGGTTCCAAAAAAGTAGTGATCAAATTTATTACGAATTTGCAACAACTTGAATTTTTTTCCTTTTATCAAAAACTCACTTGAAGAGATAGAGTTTCCAAATATTTTATAAGCTTTTTGAAAGGTATAAGCATATATGTATTGACTCATAATAATGTATGAAATAAATGAAGTTGTCTCGATTTATGAAAAAGTAAAGTTTTGAAGGATTTTGAACTTAAGAATTTTGTAAAGGCTCATTTTACTTTTGAAAAGATTTTAAGTTATTTGAAATGAGCATTTCTTTCTCTAAATTTAATTGCTTGTAATTGCTTTATTTTTCTAAAGAATGATTTTTATTTTCTAAGCTTAGATTCTAACAACTTTTAAAATCAATAACAATTTCATAAAAGAATGTCTTTGTTTCTTGTGATCATTTCAAAAGAATTTCTAACACTTAATGAAAAGTGAATTTTTATAACACCTTTTGTTTTTTAGGAAAAATCATTTCTAGTCATGTTTATGAGCTTTTAAGAAACTTATCCTCTACATGTATTTCTTAGAAAAGAATTTTAGTCTAAGAAAACATTTCTTCATTTATTTTGTTGAGACAAAACCATTATGTTCATGCATGAATATGAATCATAAAGCTATGAAAATATAAAGAAACATAATAACTTGAAAGAATAAGCTATTAAGAAAATAAATCAAGTATTGGAAACTTAGCTTGTTCAAGGTATCCCGAGACTAAGAAATGACTAGTTCCAAAAGAAAAAGAAAATATTTTGACTTGATGAGGACAAGTCTATGACTAGAAAGACTAGTCTTAAAACAACTTGAAATTAAATAAATTGCAAGGAAGTAAATAAATTGCAAGAAAAGTAAATAAATTGCAAGACAATGAGCTTATATGCTCTACATAAGATATATAGCTATATGGATATATTAGATAGTTATAAACATAAAGCAACATAAAGGAATTTAGATTATGAACAAAAACAAAGTATGAACCTATTGTTGCTTTCTTAACCTTCATGGTTTTAAAAAACACACACTAAGTTCATACTAAGTAGATGAACATATGAAAATATTGAAGAAAGATTACCTAAAAGAACTAACTAGAGAGAACTTCTTGAAAGAAACTTCTTGGAGAAATTTTGAGAGAGATTTGAGCATAGTAACTTCAGTGTAGAAGAAGTGTGAAAGAAATGGAAGTATGAGGGGGTATTTATAGGAAAATGTAGGAGATAATTTGTGTTAATTAAATAAATGAAAAACAAAACAAATTAGAGAGAAAAAGAAGGAGACTGGCGCTATTCTTGGTGTAGGAAGAGAGGAAAAATTATTTTTTTGTATTTTTGATAATTAAAAGTAAGATATGAAAGATGTGAAGTTGTATTAGAAATGAAAATGTGTAAGAAATAGGTGTATGGGTTGTAAGAGTAGGTTGTAAGAAAAAGTAGAGATAGATGAATAGTGTAGAATAGTAGAAAATAGTGTAATGTAAAGTAGACATGACAATTATATCGATAGTAAGAAAATACACGTATAAATGCGATATCTGATATTTTTAGCTACTGAAAAATTATGAAATTGATATTTTTGAAAATCTTATATTTTTACGAGTCTAACGGTATATTTGGAATATTTTTCCTATTCCGACCTCCTGGACACGTTTTTCAAGAACTGTGTCCGATCGGGTTCAAAATGAGTTTCGGTTTTACTAAACTTATCTTTTTAGGCTTCCTTGAATAATTACGAACTATTCTACTCACTAAAATTTTTCTTACTCTCTTAGGGTTTCTTAAACAGTGATGCCGGACTTAAGCGGTTACGGTAAACTAGAGTTTTGTTGACTCCGGAAATCCGGTTGACTTCTAATTAGGGTTTGAGCTTTAATTTGGATCCAAAATTTCGAGGTTTTACACATGACCATGGTGTGAGTTTTCAAAAACTAAATGTTATGGAAGCTATACTATGTTCATGTATTGTTCTTGTTCATGAAAATTTATTTATATTTATGTTGTTATTTTGTTCATATTATTGTTATTATATCTAAGTATTATTATGTATATATAATATATATTCTTTAGAGCATATAAGCTCACTTGTAATTTATTTATTTCCATGCAAAGTAATTTATTTATTTTCTTTCATTGCAATTTATTTATTTCTTACTATTTTAAGACTAGTTTCTAGTCTTAGACTTATTCTCATCAAGTCAAAACAATTTTTTTCTTTCATTTATTTTTCTTTTGGGACTAGTCTACTTCTTAGTCTCGAGAGCTTTGAAGAAGCTAAGACTCCCAATACTTAACCTTATTTATTATTTATATTATTTTTGCTTGCTTTTATTTCTCATAAATCATATTCATTAAGATTGTTGTCCAAATTTTTCAAGTTCTAAAAATAATTGATAAAAAGGAGATTTTATCACTTAGGAATAAGTTTATATGAAATATAAAATCTATGGTTTAACAAAAATAAAGTCATTACTTTCGAAGTTATTAGAAGAACTCACTACAATTTTAGAAACTACTTTTGTTATGAAAAGATTTTTTAAAAAAAAAAATCATTTGTTATCCTGCTTTGTTTTTAAAAAAAAAATGATTTTTGATACAAAAATGATTTCTATGAAAAACATAACATGAGAAAGGAATGAGAAGTTTTCAAATAAAGATCTTTTCAAAGAAATGGGTAAAGAAAAATTGTATAGAAAATAAATAGGAAAAATAGCGCTAATATAGAGAATTTAGGAAAGAAACTTTTTGAAAAAGGTCATCTAGGAAAAATAATAAGTAAAACATAAAGTAATTCTTTGAAAACAAAAAGAATAAAAATATTTATTTAAAAAGATTTACAAAATGGATTCTTGTAAACTATATTTTTCTAAACTCCTAATTGACATTGTTTTACTCAAGAAACATGATTGAACAACAAACACTTGAGCATGAATAAATATGAGCTAAGTAGCTATAAAAAGAGGATTTTTCAACTATATAGATGACTAAGTATTTATCAAACAAATTTTGAATGATTTAAAGTTTGAAATAAAATTGTTTTTGAGTTAGAAAATTCGTGGTGAATCTAATCACCACTGTTTCGGGCCTAAATGGTTTAGTTTGACAAAAATAGTTTTAGAAATGAATAGGTCTTTTCTAGTAGATAGAAATCGGTATATTATATGCGCAATTCCGAGTTAAAATGACCAAGTTATGGCCATTTTAAATTGGAATTTTTCTTTATACAAACTTTAACGTTTTTATGACATTGTTTTGTCAAAATTCAAGAATATCATTGAGAAATAGTCATTTTGGGTATCTTCTTTGACTAGGTGATTCCGAGGAAGAATACCTATACCCCGAGGACTATTTCGATTAACAGGATTGTGTGAGCGACTTATCCGTATAGAAGAATTGTCGTCATGGCATCGTGAGTTTATTTCCTCAAAATGCTTTACTTGTTTGTGCTTGTAATTTAGTTGCATTAGAATTAAGAAAAGACAAATGGATATGTATGTAAAATAATTCTGTGAAAGAATCCTAAGAATATCGAAGCCAGAATTGATTTAATGTTTGTTTTAGTATAACACTTGATTTATATGAGATTCTTTGATCACCTTGAATCTTATAATAATAATGTTATGATATCATAAATAAATGGATTCATGCATACTATGAAGTGAGTCATATTACATTGGGTTATTATCCTTGGGTGAGAAGGATTGTAGCTCGGGTCAAAAGCAACACTTGGCGAAGTGACCGAAAGAGATTGCTTGGCGACATGAAGGAAATACTTCGCGGAAGATCCGAAAGCAAGGCTCAATTTAAATAAACTGCATATGCTTGGTGATATTGATCGAAAGCATAAATCTTTTTAACTAAAACTACTTGTTTTGAGGTTACGTATCACTAAACCCTGAATGGAAGGCATAAATCCATTCAACATATAGTTCGCAGAAAACTATATGCCTTGTTTGCCCACGTGTATGTTGCATTTCATTTGTTTACTTAAACAACTTGTTTGAAATTTTTATTACAAGAAGTTATTTATGGAAATAGTTTTCACTAAGCCTATTAGCTTACACCCCTATAGATATCATTTGTAGTTCACATATTTGTGGTTGAGGCCACGTCGACCCTGCAGCCAGGTATTTCCCTTTTAGTTAAGGAATTTCAAGATGAAGTTAGTGTTGGATAAGCTGTAGAAATACTCTTATTATAGATTTGTGAATAAGGGAAATGTCCCTACGTTTTGTAAGATCATTGTTATGAATAAATAAATACTATGAATCCTCTTTTCTTAATCTGTTATTATATCTTCTTAAACTTCATAATTCCATGTATAGTCCTCTAAATTTGTAAGAGCACGCCTTACACTTAATATCAAAGCTTTTGGGAGTGGCTAAGGTTGTCATACTTAAGCTTTAATATTGAGTGTGGCGAACTGTTACGTTTAGGGTACCGATTGGGGGTGACACACATAGAGTGTGATACTAACGAGGCGTCCTGATGATTCTTGTGTGGTGCTGTCCCTAGTAGAGTTGCACTTGAAAATGATTTCGGTAGGTTAGGAGTCGTTCTGGTCCGTATGGCGGAACACAAAGATGTGTGGGGACCCAACATCAATATATGTTATATAAACTATTTCATAAAGATTGTGAATCGAAGTCATGAGTTACTCCGGGTTTAGGATCATATGCATATAGTTCTAAACTGTGTTGTTCGTTTCACTAATTAAATATAATAATTTGTACCTGTTGCATTAATTTTAGGAATGCATATGATGTATGTTGGCATGTTCATGCGTATTTATTTGTCGCATGGCATACTGGACGATTTTGCTCATTCCTTTCATCTTTTCAAGTACAGGTGATGAAGAAGTAGTATATAATTTATCTTATTATGATCGGTATTTTTTATCATGGGGATGGTGGTAGTAGACCTGACTACTCTATTGAAGAATAGATTTTGGATACAGGAGATATGGGAAGAATTTCTTTAGAATTCTTGGAAGACATATAGAACAATGCTTTAGAATATTTATGTTTCTAAGAATTTCTGGATTTTAAGATTTTGGATATTTTAAATAATTATGATTATGGATTTCTTTGTCGTTAAAAATTATGAAAGGTTTCTATGTAATAATGTAGATTAGAATTTTTTTGATTTATTAGCTTTGGTTTTGCCAACTATATTTGGTTTTAAACAGATTCTTTTGAAGGATATTATTTTATATGATATACAGGTTTTGAACCTTCTGAAGAACCATCTATGAGAGTTTTATGGAGATTGTTATTTTATATTTGTTTTATGGATTTAGAATGTTATAGCCTTGGCGTGTTCTATATAAGAGAGGACACGTGGCGGACTGTAATTGCCAACAGGTTATGGCGTTACAGTAAATAAGAAACTTAATTAAAGAAAATCATGGTTTTATATTAATTTAGAGTACATGAATATTTTATTTTCATACTAAACTCCTTTTAACTAAATATTTTCTAAAACATGAATCTTTATGTGGTTATGAAGAAAAATTATTATAAGTTTTATTACCTCTAAAATGTTTTAAGTTTTAGCATGAAGGAAATTAAATGAATAGCTTGTTCTAAATTTTTATTCTCATAATAACTCTTTCTCTATTAATAGTTTTTCAATATTTGGGTATTTAAGGGGTTGTTGGAAGAAAACTAAAATTTTAAGTTGTTACAAATGAGTTTCTTCCCTTTATAACTAGTGTTTTCATATTTTCTTAACTTCATATATTTTTACATTCTTAAAAATTGGATGCGTTGGGTTACTTATCAATTTTATTTTCTAAGTAAGTTTTTAACTAGTGGGTTGATTTTAAATATAACTTGGAAAATAGTTTTGTTTTTAGTGTTGATCAAAGTGTGGGTATAAACCATCTAAATAAGTTTTAACGAAAATTTTGTATAGTAAGGAATTATCAACATTAAGATATAACAATAATGTTATTTTAATATTTTGAAAAAGGATGTAGTTAAACTATTATCCTAATTCTTAGTGTAGGTTTCTTTTAAGTGTTAAAAAAAAACTATTTTTCTTGAGAATTTAGTCATCTTTTTAAGTGAAAGAAGATAACTCCTTTTACTTCTTTGAAAACTCCATCAAAACAATAACATTATGATCATGCATGAATATAAACTTATAGTTATGTAAAAAAAAAATAAAAAAGAAAAAGAAAAAAACTCATATGAAAAATAAAAGACATAGAAAATTAAATAAGCATATATATATATAAACAAAATTTTTTCAAAGTCTTAGCTTATATGAAGGCTTTCCAAAACTTAGACATGTCACGCCCTGAGGGTACCCTAGTAGTAGTAAACAAGTTACACTTGAATACCATCATTAGATTACCTTCAGAGAATGACAGGTTTTCAAAACAACAGGATTTTTTTGGTTGCTTGATAAGAAATAACAAATATATGAGAGAAATGACTTAGTGAATAAACATTACAAAACTATTACAAACCATATAGTTTCTTTGTAGTACACAACTAAATAATCTAATCTAATAGTACATAACCATCAAACTAAAATAGATCTGTAGACTTCTAGCTTCAAATCTCTTACCGGAGCCATATTCATGGATGTAACTAACCAGGGTCGTAAAGTGAACCTGAAAAAACTGTAGGAGTATGAGTGAAACCACAGCTCAGTGAATAACCAGACATACCATACATTACACAAGTCATTAACAAATCATATGCAATGTAAGCACTCAACCATATGTACAGATACAAGTTTGGATGATCTAAAATCCAAACAGGAAAAAGATTTACGCCCTCTTTTTAATGGGTTGAAGAACCAAATCTTAATGACCCACCTGCCCAGGAGAGACTAAGTACACAGGAGCATCAGCAATTTCTCATTTTAAGTTATCACTCTTAATATAGTTGATTAAACTGACCATCTCCTGCAACTTCCTTAGAAACTCTCTAAGTATTAATCATTTCAAAGCGATTCTACGGGCGATGTTCTTTGGTGCCTTTTAGTTCCTCATAGGACCGCCAGACCAAAGAGAACCTTGGAAGAACTTACACATTAGATCAACCAAGCGAAAACAAAGATCCGAAATATTAATACGTAGCAGGCTGTCACAACCATATATGCAATAATGCAATTCGTGCAATGCATGTTCATATTATTTTGTTAAGGCCATAATTCTTAATCAATTTTAGGGTGACTATACATTACACACAATCATCATTACACTATTTCACAACGTCAATCATTGCATTATCGCTTTTATAAGGATATTTTATCAATCATACAATCAGATCATATCATACTTTCAACAAACATTCATTTGATTATCTTGCATTACATATTTGCCTATTTACAATCATAACCAGTACAATATGACTGAATTACTCACCTGCTCATACTGACTTAGTCGTAGTAATCCACTGGTAGATCTTCTAATGAGTCAAAGTCACCTATTTAAGACAAAGTATTCATTAATACAAATTAACTAAATTCCTATATGTGATTAGTGTCCAAGACTCGATATTTTGGTAATTATTATTATTTAGCGTAGTCGCGTTTCTCTTATTTTATCTCGTATAATTGTTTTGTTATTTTTTGAAGTCATATTACTCAAGAAATTAACTTATTTCAATTTCCATTCTTACCTTATTTTATCTTGTTAAAACAAATATTAGACTAATACTAACTTTAATTAATACTAAATATTTTTCTTAATTCTAGGGTTTTAAAAGTTAGTAGATATTAATCTAGTTATTCTAATCATATGTAATAATTCTTATATTGTTGTGTGTATATATATATATATAATAGACTAAATAGGCTTAAGATACATATATATATATATATATTCTGTTTATTTTTGAAAATATGCTTTCGTTAAGAAAATTTGGGCGTACGCCGGCTCAAAGCCGCCGGCCTTCATTCCCAGGTGCCGGTGTAAAATTGATTTTGTAAGTTATTTCATATCAAGTGCACCGGTGTTGAAAGCTGTCGGCTTTCAACGTATGCCGGCTCTACGCCGTTGGCGTAGATCTCCAGGAAGCCGGCTTATGTTCAATTTTTACGTGAAAAATTATTTTACGTAGCATCTGATCAGTGTAAGCCGCCTATAAGCTACCGGCCTATCCATGTAAGCCGTCGGCGTTCAGCGCTTACACTGCCGACCTTGAGGCAGTGTTTTACTGTTCATCATCTTTCTCCTCGGTTCAATTCTTTTTCTTTGATTTTCACACGTTAAAAACATACTCCAACTACTTCTGAGGGTTTATATATCATATATAAGGATATAAAACAACTTTCAACATGTTTAAAAACATAAATATATAGATCTCGATTCTGAGAACATAAAGCTAGGGTTTTGGATTATTACCTCGTTGAAGCTTGTTTGATGCAATCCGAGACTCGTGTTTGTGTTTATTAAGTTCCTAAGATGATTATAAGTCAGTTACAAAGCTTAGATTTGAATGAAAATAACTCGAGTTACCTCAACTTACCTTTAAGTTCGTATTCAAGGGTTTTTGGCTTTGTTTTTCCTTTGATCCAAGTTTAGGTGTTATGATCTGTTTGTTTTCTGTTTTTTATTCGTTTTGTTTGTTATTTGGGAGTATTTTTGTGCTGAGGATTTTGAGAGTTAATGGAGTTTGTTTGTTTCTCCATTAATGGCTTTAAACATACATATTTGTAGAAGAGGGAAGAAGGACTTCGGTTGATGTTTCTCCTCCGATTCTTCCCTTGGATTTGTTCCTCTTTGGCTGTTATTTTCAAGCTAATAAATGCTAGCATGAGTTGTCAACAAATGATTGGTATGGTAGTTGTTTTTGTTGACAATTTTGGGTTGATTATTGAGTAAAAATTCGCTTCTTTCTTCCTCTCCTCAAATTGCACCGAATGCAGCTATAAATCATATATATATATATTAGTTTATTTATTTAGTTTAATTTTAGGATCATTTAACAAGTTATACGGGTATAAATCAGCTAATTTTGAAAGTTTTTACAAAAATATGTATAAAGTTATACAAAACATTAGATTTTCAAATAATCAAATTTAGGTTATATATATACGTAGTTATTTATTCGTATAATTTTATCTCCCGCGATTTGGATTTCTTAAGCTCATTAGGTCAATTTTTGTTTCAGGCTCCGATAGCTTAAGAAAACTCGGTTTAGAACAATAGCGTGATCCGATTATTTATTTGGAGTTTAGATTTTGAGTTATTCATCAGTTTGTATTTTCGTTGTGTATTTAAAATCTTAACGGTTCATTTTTGGATCATCGTTTTCTGTTTATAAGCATAAATAATCATTTATGCAGTATTGGACTTAATACAGAAAAACTATATATATATCTTAGTTTTGATACTGAACATAAATTCTTATTAGTAGCTTTTAATTTTAACTAGGAATCTCGAATTTAGGGTTTAAGTCTAAATATAAACTCATTACTACTCGTTATTCTAATCTCGAATCATTATCGGATAAAAACAATCATTTAATCTCTATATTCATTTTTCTATTTAAATCTATTTGTATATAGGTTTCGGGTCTAAATTTTAGATCATATCTTGAATTATTTATTCAAGATACAAGATCTCGTTTTCGGTATTAACTAGGGTTAAAGAATTTCTTTATTCGGTTCCTAAATTCTTCATTTATCCAAAATCTAAATATTAATCTATTATTAGACTTCAATCAGAATCTAAATCTATTATCTAGTTTATAAATCTATTATAAGTCGTACTAATGTGAAAAATTCCCGGGGTTTACATTCTCCCCCCCTTAAAATAAGCTTTGTCCTCAAAGCTTGAGTGCGTACCTGAGTTTTCAAACAAATGGGATAGCTTTTCTTGATCTCCTCTTCTAATTCCCAGTAATCTCTTCTGTTGTGGATCCCATAATACTTTGACATAGTGGATTTCTTTATTCCTGAGAACTTGCACTTTCCGGTCCAATATCTTAACTGGATGCTTTTCATAAGTCAAATTCTCCTTCAAATCAATTGGTTCTAATTCCACTATCTTATCTGGATCCGGTACATACTTTCTTAGAACCGATACATGGAAAACATTATGTATACCAGACAAATTAGGTGGCAATGCAAGACGATGCCAGATTCCCAACTCGTTCTAATATCTCAAATGGTCCAATATATCTAGGACTCAACTTGCCTTTTGTTTGTCTACCATGAAGACTTTTATTGGACTTATCTTTAAGTATACATGTTCTCCTTCATTAAATTCCAATTCTCTCTTTTCAAGTCCGCCAGCTCTTTTGTCTATCTTGTGCTGTTTCATTCTTTGCTTTATCACTGAAATCTTTTCAATAGTTTCCTGAACCAATTCAGGTCCAACCAATACTTTCTCCAAGTTATCCCAGAAATGGTGACCGACACTTTCTACCATATAAAGCTTCATAAGGTGGCATTCCTATGCTTGAATGGTAGCTGTTATTGTATGCAAATTCCACTAATGGTAAATGTTGGTCCCAATTTCCTTTGAATTCCATAATACATGCTCTCAACATATCCTCCAATGTCTGAATAGTCCTTTCTTTGTCCATCAGTTTGAGGATGATAAGCTGTACTGAAATTCAACCGGGTTCCCAAAGCTTTTTGTAATCCTTGCCAAAATCTGGATACAAACCGTGGATCTCTATCTGATACTATACCAGCAGGTACACCATGCAATCTCACAATCTCCTTCAAATATATTCGTGCCAATTTCTCCAATGGATATGTCATGTTAATTGGCAAGAAATGAGCTGATTTTGTGAGTCTATCCACAATAACCCAAACAGCATCATGACCTGCATTTGTCTTAGGTAATGAGCACACAAAATCCATGAAATTTGATCCCATTTCCATTCAGGTATTGGCAATGGTTTCAACAATCCTCCTGGTTTTTGATGTTCAGCTTTGATCCTTTGACATACATCACATTTAGCAACAAATTCTGCAATATCCTTTTTCATTCCATTCCACCAATATGCACTTTTAGCTCTTGATATGTCTTTGTTTCTCCTGGGTGTATAGAATATCCAGAATAATGTGCTTCATGCATTAATTCCTTCCTCAAGCTTTCATCATGTGGCACACACAATCTTTTATTCATTCTTAACACTCTTCTTCATCCACATGAAAATCTTTGTACTTTCCTTGGGATATTCCTTGTTTAATCTCTTGAATTTCATCTTCTTTCTGGGCTTCTTAATTCTTGAAGCAAAGTAGGTTCCAAAATTAGATTTCCTAACTCAGCTTCCAAACCTTGTATTGAGAATTCCAAGTTTAATCTCTCAAATTCTTGATAGTTCTTTTTGTTCCGTTAGTATTGAAGCCACTTCTCCATAACTTTTCCGGCTCAATGCATCCGCCACAGCATTCACTTTACCCGGATGGTAATTAATGGTAAGATCATAATCTTTAATTAATTCCAACCATCGCTTTGTCTCATATTCAACTCTTTTTGTGTAAATATATACTTCAAACTCTTGTGATCCGTATATATTTCACATTTCTGCCCATACAAATAGTGACGCCAAATCTTGAGTGCAAAAACAATAGCAGCTAATTCTAGATCATGAGTGGGGTAATTCATCTCATGTGGTTTCAATTGTCTAGAAGCATATGCTATTACTTTTCCATTTGCATTAACACACATCCCAATCCATTTCTAGATGCATCACTATAGACAGTATATAAATCCTTGTCATTGGGCAAGACCAAGATTGGTGCTGATATTAACCTTTTCTTCAACTCTTGGAAACTTTGTTCACGTTGATCATTCCACTCGAATTTCTCATTCTTTCGAGTCAATTGAGTCAAAGGTCGTGCAATCTTTGAGAAATCCTTCACAAATTTCCGATAATATCCTGCCAATCCCAAGAAACTCCTAACTTCAGTAACAGTTTCAGGTCTTTTCCATTCCACAATAGCTTTAACTTTTGCAGGATCAACTGATATTCCTTCTCCAGAAACAATATGTCCAAGGAATGATATACTTTAAGCCAAAATTCACACTTAGACAATTTGGCATACAACTTATTGTCTCTCAATATCTGTAACACACTTCTCAAATTCTCATCATGTTGTTCTTCATTAGACGAATATACAAGTATATCATCTATGAAAACAATCACACAGATATCCAGCAAAGGTCTAAAGATACGATTCATCAGATCCATAAAAACTGCAGGTGCATTGGTTAATCCAAATGGCATGACCAAAAATTCATAATGACCATACCTAGTTCGGAATGCAGTCTTTGGTACATCTTCTGCTTTGATTCGGATTTGATGATATCCTGACTTTAAATCAATTCGGGAAAATACCTTTGCTCCTCTCAATTGATCAAAAAGGTCATCAATTCTGGGTAAAGGATATTTGTTCTTGATAGTTACCCTGTTTAATTCCCTATAATCAATACAGAGTCTCATTGATCCATCTTTCTTTTCACAAACAGCACTGGTGCTCCCCAAGGTGAAACACTAGGTCTGATAAATCCTTTATCCAACAATTCTTGTAGTGCACCTTTAATTCTTTCAATTCCACAGGTGCCATACGATACGGAGCTTTTGATACTGGTTCGGTTCCAGGTATCAAATCAATTGAGAATTCCACTTCTCTGTGTGGGGGTAATCCCGGTAATTCGTCTGGAAATACATCTGAGTATTCACATACTGTTCGAATGGTATGAATATCCAATTCTTGGATTCACCTTCAGTTGCTCCAAGAATACAACCGTTCATCTCCATATCTTCTTCATTTTCCACTTCAATTGCTGTTATCCTATTTCTGACTTCTTTGAGTATCTCACCTCTATACTTTTCTTTCTCCTTGATTATTGACAAAAGATACTATTTTGAGATGGCAATTAACTTTTGCTTTTACAGCAGTTAACCAAACCATACCCAAAATAATATCATATTTTGCATCTCTATCAGAATTAAATCAGAATTGATTCTGATCTCCAATCTTTAGTGGACAACTTTGATCATCTCCCGTGTCACCACTAAATCTCCAGTTGGTAGTAACTCTCAATTCTTTATCATGCTTTCAATTGATAATCTTATACGCCTTGCTAATCCAGTATTTATGAAAGAATGCGTTGCTCCGTGTCAAACAAAGCATACGCAGTCTGATCCCCTACTTGAATGATCCTAAGTATCAATTATTAAGTTCATGTTATTTTCAACTTATAAAGACTTCTATTGCTCATCTACTTGTGATTGTGTCTAATAACTTTAAATAAACAAATATATATTACATACCTGCAATGAGTCCATATTCTTCAGGATCAACTTCCTCCCAAATATTTTCTTCATCTCCTTCCTCTATCTCCACATTCTCTACAGGACTTCCATACATGGCAAAAACTCTGGCCGTCGCATGGCTTTGTTGGCATTCCATTTTTCGATCCTGAGGCTCCAATCACTCCTTTAGATTGTGAAGATCCAGCTACTGCACTTGCTTTCTGTGGACAATTGGGTGCTATGTGCCCAACTTTATTGCATATGAAGCAAGTTGCAGTTTTTCTTTGGACAATCGTTTATCATATGCCCACTTTCCCCACAATAATAACATTTGTTCTGTAATTGTGGACAATGCCTTGGGTAATGAGAACCTTTACATTTCCAACAAGTAACATTATTCTTCCCATTACTCCTCCTTTGTTCACATTGAAAGGTTTGAAGAATTTAACCTTCTTAGGCACAGAACTTGCCATAGAACCATCATACATTCTTTTCCCGAACATAGTTCCCTTCTTCTTATACCTCTCAAGTTCATACTTCCTTGCACGTTCAATGATACGAGCTTTTTCCAACATAGCTGCAAAGTTATCAACCAAAATTCAGCAAGTCTTCTTTGGAAATGAGGTTCTAATCCAGCCATGAAAGTCTGTCTCTTAAGCTCATCACTGTCCCGATAAGCATCTGGAGCAAATTGTAACAACCGATTAAACTCATGTTCATATTCATCAATGGTCTTAGCTCCTTGGGTCAAATTCATCAGGTCAGTGCTATACTTTGCTTTTAGACTGCTTGGAAAATATTCCTTCAAAAATTCCGTCTGAATACTTCCCAAGTAATTGGTTGGACAAACTTCTTTGTTTCGAATTCCACCATATCCTTGCTCTTAACCTTAATAAATAAGTCCATAGGATACTTTCAAAGCTTCAGGTACTTGGAAAACATCAAGGGATCGCTCAATCTGAGCTAGCCAGTCTTCAGCTTCTCTGGCTTTCCCGGTATTCCCTCAAAATATCTGTTGCACTTAATGAATTCCGGCAACAAATTCCTCTGAGGACGTAAAGGTGGTGGTGGTGGCAATTCTGTTCATATCGAGGGGTCCTTGTACCTCAGCAGCAGACTCATTTGGATTCACTGGTCCATTTTCCTGAAATTGAACCGGTGGAGTATGCCTTTCATTCCTTCTAGGATTTGGTGGAGTCATTGCTGGTGCTCCAACAGGTGGTGCTACATTTGTGGCTTGCATATTTTGCAAAGCTTGCAAAATCAAAACATTTTGTTGTTGAAGACTTTGTAAAACATCCTCAATTCGGTTTTGTGCTGCAGGAGCATCTATTGGTGGATCCCAGAAATTCTGGCATTTCTACTTTTATTTCTTCCTCTTGGCATTCTATTAACATTAAACATATTACTTAAGTCAGATCATAACTTCTTTATCAAAAGTCATCAAATCATTCATATATATATGCAACACATATATATACATAACCAAAATACATCAAGCTTTTCATGGTTAGTGCATTATATACATATCCAAAAATTGCACTACCCTAACTTAGCTTCCTATCATAGTCATCAAAAGATACATATATAAGTCATCAAAAGTCTACTAATATCGTCCTGTCATGTCATCATAAAGATAATACACATCATCATATAATACTAAATCAGACTCAGGGACTGGGATGAAGACGACCCTTGCCCTTCTCCTGAGGGCCTAATCGAGGGTAATCATCATCTCCCTCAGAACTACTATCATCAATCTCAATCATCACACCTCGTCTCCTGGAGGTGCTAGAGTCAGGGCTGTGTCCATCACCCTAATGCCTCTGGGTGCTGGCTCTCCTCACACCTCAGCTCTAGATGGATATCACTCTCAATCCATCCTCCATGCTGATCCAATCCATCTGGCATAATTATAATCTGAGACATACTTCTCTGCCTCAATCCTTCTTTTCTTACCTTCTCTCTCATCCAACAGCTCTGTGGTGATACTCCTCATGTGGACAGTAGTCTGAACTGTCTCCTGTACTACTCGATCCTGTACAGGGACGCTGGAACTCACCTGCTATCTCAGGGATAATAGGCGGTTTCCTCATCAACATGCGTCTAGAGTGACTGCACTACTGAGTCGTGCAAGCATCAAATCATCATCATAGGCCGCATCACCTCTACCCGGGCATGATCCTGCCTACATCATGAGCATAGACTGCTCCTCTGCCAATATCTACCCAGACTCTAAAATCTGGGAGCTCTGGCTCTCTGATCTGGATGAGACTATAAATGCTATGTTGTCAATCTCCAGACCACCTCCTTTCTGCACTATCAGCCTCTCAAATCTGTAGAGCGTCTCTATAGCTGATCCATTATCTGGAAAAGCCCGCTCCATCAAGAATAACCAGCCTTTAAACAAAGGCAATAATCCTCGCTTCCAGGTGCTGAGGATCTCATCCAAAGTCTTAGTAATCCGCTCAAATACAAGTCCTCTACCAGAACTCGTAGTCTGCGCCTGTAGTCTGTCAAAGTCTCCTCTCCTGCATACTAAAGATCTCCCATCTAATGTGACACGTAGCAGGATTAGTCTGCACACACAATAAAATTTGCATGATTAATAATAATCACACATACTTTATTCCTAGTTGTGCAGTATAATTCTACCCATACTACCCAACTACTACTAATGAGTGCTAACTAAATCTAATTTACTACATTCACTAAATGCAATTCTTTCACATATTTCTTTCTTATTCTAGCAACCATGCTCTGATACCAACTTAATTCTGTCACGCCCCGAGGGTACCCTAGTAGTAATAAACAAGTTACACTTGAATAATCACTAGATTACCTTCAGAGAATGACAGGTTTTCAAAACAACAGGATCTTTTGTTGCTTGATAAGAAATAACAAATATATGAGAGAAATGATTAGTGAATAAACATTACAAACTATTACAAACCATATATTCCTTTGAGTACACAACTAAATAATCTAATCTAATAGTACATAACCATCAAACTAAAATAGATCTGTAGACTTCTAGCTTCAAAGCTCTTACCGGAGCCATATTCCTGGATGTAACTAACCAGGGTCGTAAAGTGAACCTGAAAAGACTGTAGGAGTATGAGCGAAACCACAGCTCAGTGAATAACCAGACATACCATACATCACACAAGTCATTAACAAATCATATGCAATGCAAGCACTCAACCATATGCACAGATACAAGTTTGGATGATCTAGAATCCAAACAGGAAAAAGATTTACGCCCTCTTTTTAATGGGTTGAAGAACCAAATCAATGACCCACCTGCCCAGGAGAGACTAAGTACACAGGAGCAACGATTTCTCTTTTTTAAGTTATCACTTTAATATAGTTGATTAAAACCATCTCCTGCAATCCTTAGAAACTCCCTAAGTATTAATCATTTCAAAGCGATTCTACGGGCGACGTTCTTCGGTGCCTTTTAGTTCCTCATAGGACCGCCAGACCAAAGAGAACCTTGGAAGACTCACACATTAGATCAACCAAGCAAAACAGAGATCCGAAATATTAATACGTAGCAGGCTGTCACAACCATATATGCAATAATGCAATTCGTGCAATGCATGTTCATATTATTTTGTTAAGTCATAATTCTTAATCAATTTCAGGTGACCATACATTACACACAATCATCATTACACTGCACAACAATCATTGCATTATCGCTTTATAAAGATATTTTAACAATCATACAATCAGATCATATCATACTTTCAAAAACATTCATTTGATTATCTTGCATTACATATTTGACTATTTACAATCACAACCAGTACAATATACTGACTGAATTACTCACTGCTCATACTGACTCAGTCGTAGTAATCCACTGGTAGATCCTCTAATGAGTCAAAGTCACCTATTTAAGACAAAGTATTCATTAATACAAATTAACTAAATTCCTATATGTGATTAGTGTCCAAGACTCGATATTTTGGTAATTATTATTATTTAGTGTAGTCGCGTTTCTCTTATTTTATCTCGCATAATTGTTTTGTTATTTTTAGAAGTCATATTACTCAAGAAATTAACTTATTTCAATTTCCATTCTTACCTATTTTATCTTGTTAAAACAAATATTAGACTAATACTAACTTTAATTAATACTAAATATTTTCTTAATTCTAGGGTTTTAAAAATTAGTAGATATTAATCTAGTTATTCTAATCATATGTAATAATTCTTATATTGTTGTGTGTGTTATATATATATATATATATATAATAGACTAAATAGGCTTAAGATATATATATATATATATATATTCTGTTTATTTTTGAAAATATGCTTTCGTTAAGAAAATTTGGGCGTACACCTGCTCAAAGCCGCCGGCCTTCATTCCCAGGTGCCGGTGTAAAATTGATTTTGTAAGTTATTTCATATCAGGTGCACCGGTGTTGAAAGCTGTCGGCTTTCAACGTACGCTGGCTCTACGCCATCGGCGTAGATCTCCAGGAAGCCGGCTTATGTTCAATTTTTACGTAGCATCTGATCAGTGTAAGCCGCCTATAAGCCGCCGGCCTATCCATGTAAGCCGTCGGCTTTCAGCGCTTACATTGCGACCTTGAGGCAGTGTTTTACTGTTCATCATCTTCCTCCTCGGTTCAATTCTTTTTCTTTGATTTTCACACGTTAAAAACATACTCCAACTACTTCCGAGGGTTTATATATCATATATAAGGATATAAAACAACTTTCAACACGTTTAAAAACATAAATATATAGATCTCGATTCTGAAAACATAAAGCTAGGGTTTTGGATTATTACCTCGTTGAAGCTTGTTTGATACAATCCGAGGCTCGTGTTTATGTTTATTACGTTCCTAAGATGATTATAAGTCAGTTACAAAGCTTAGATTTGAACGAAAATAACTCGAGTTACCTCAACTTACCTTTGAGTTCGTATTCAAGGGTTTTTGGCTTTGTTTTTCCTTTGATCCAAGTTTAGGTGTTATGATCTGTTTGTTTTCTATTTTTTATTCGTTTTGTTTGTTATTTGGGAGTATTTTTGTGCTGAGGATTTTGAGAGTTAATGGAGTTTGTTTGTTTCTCCATTAATGGCTTTAAACATACATATTTAGAAGAGGGAAGAAGGACTTCGGCTGATGTTTCTCCTCCGATTCTTCCCTTGGATTTGTTCCTCTTTGGCTGTTATTTTCAAGCTAATAAATGCTAGCATGAGTTGTCAACAAATGATTGGTATGGTAGTTGTTTTTTTTTGACAATTTTGGGTTGATTATTGAGCAAAAATCGGCTTCTTTCTTCCTCTCCTCAAATTGCACCGAATGCAGCTGTAAATCATATATATATATTAGTTATTTATTTAGTTTAATTTTAGGATCATTTAACAAGTTATACGGGTATAAATCAGCTAATGTTGAAATTTTTTATACAAAAATATGTGTATAAAGTTATACAAAACATTTAGATTTTCAAATAATCCCAATTTAGGTTATATATATACGTAGTTGTTTATTCGCAAAATTTTATCTCCCGCGATTTGGATTTCTTAAGCTCGTTAGGTCAATTTTTGTTTTAGGTTTCGATAGCTTAAGAAAACTCGATTTAGAACAATAGCGTGATCCGATTATTTATTTGGAGTTTAGATTTTGAGTTAATCATCAGTTTGTATTTTCGTTGTGTATTTAAAATCTTAATGGTTTATCTTTGGATCATCGTTTTCAGTTTAGGAGCATAAATAATCATTTATGCAGTATTGGACTTAATACAGAACCCAGACTATATATATATCTGTAGTTTTGATACTGAATATAAATTCTTATTAGTAGCTTTTAATTTTAACTAGGAATCTCAAATTTAGGGCTTAAGTCTAAATATAAACTCATTACTACTCGTTATTCTAATCTCGAATCATTATCGGGATAAAAAACAATCATTTAATCTCTATATTCATGTTTTTTTATTTAAATCTAATGGTACATCATGTTTTCGGGTTTAAATTTTAGATCATATCTTGAATTATTTATTCAAGATACAAGATCTCCTTTTCGGTATTAACTAGGGTTAAAGAATTTCTTTATTCGGTTCCTAAATTCTTCATTTATCCAAAATCTAAATATTAATCTATTATTAGACTTCGATCAGAATCTAAATCTATTATCTAGTTTATGAAATCTATTATAAGGTCTTGTACTAATGTGAAAAATTCCCGGGGCTTACAAGACATGCATATGTTCCATAAAAAGAAAAGAAAAGCATAAGAAAACTCAAGGAAGAGAAAAAAAATTGTGGAAGTCTTAAATTTTTATTCAACTCTTCCCGTCACTTAAAAATGGATAAATCATATAAAGAAAAGCAAGAAAATAATAAGAAAAATCATGGGAGTTCTAGATTTGTGTCAAGTCTCTTCGGACTTAGATTATGGACAAGTCCTTAAAGAAAAGAAATAAAAAGTTTTAACTTGATGAGGACAAGTCTAAGACTAGAATGACCAATCTTAATTATTTGCATAAAATAAAAGATAAGCAAGTAAATAAAAAAAAAATTAAATAAGAGGTTATATTAGTGAGCTTATAGGCTCTAAAAATATATATACATACTTATAGTTAATAGCATATAGAAAGTTAGATTAGTGACATGAAAAAAATATAAACATAACATGAATCATAAATAAACACAGTGTCATGAACAACATGTTATTTTTCATGATTTCATTCCCTAGTATTAGCATCATGAGGATTACATAAAATCAAAACACACATATTGTTTATGTTACGTTACATAAACAAAAGAGGAGTTTATAAATATTTACCTAAGGTTGATAAAGGATTGAAGATGGGATAAACAAATGGATGGTTTGTTTAGAAAATTTCCTAAAAAGAAATGAGTGTTTTATGAGATGGAGAGGAAGAGAGTGTTCGAGAGGAAAATTGTAAAGAGAGAAGTTGAGAAGTGATTTTGGTTGAGCTTTTGGTTTGTAAAAGACATGCGTGAAGGAAATTGAGGGAGATGTGGTTTTTGTAGAGAAATGTGGAGGGAAATTAGATATAATGAAGTAAATTGAAAAAAAATAAAATGGAGAAAAAAATAAATGTGGTGCCGATTTCATGAAGAGGGGAGGGAAAAAATTGATTAATTTTGTACTTTTGTAGTGAAAAGTAAATAAAGTGTAAGAGAAATTAAGTAAAAAGTAATATTTAAATTATAAATGTAAAAAATAGGTTTATATGATATAAAATATAGGTTATAAGGAAAAATAAAGATAGATGAATAGTAAATGAATAGTAGAATAAAATACCGCTAGTAATAATAATACGCGTAAAAGGGTCATATCTGATATTTTTAAATGCCGAAAAATTCTACAACTAATATATTAAGATTTCTCATCTAATTAAGAGTCTAGATATGTTGTCGGAATATTTTCACCATTTTACGGGCTGAGACCCCGATATTAGAAACTGATCCAGTTCGGGTCCAAAATAGATGAATTTTTGTCGAGTATGATCTTTTTAGGTTGTAAGATACTATTCCAACCTATAATCTAAGGTTATCTCATTTTATTACGTTAGGGTTTCGAGCATGGGATTGCCAGATCTAAAAACTCTAGATCCTAATCTGGACCGATGTTGGTGTTTATGGTTTCGATTCCTACTTTACGACACATTCATAGGATTATATAATCTAGAGGTTTATGGTTATACTATATTTTGATTCAAAAAGTTAAGTTTACTCTATTTTATGATTTATTTAATATTTTACAGTTCTCGGAATTGGTTAATCGAGTCTAGGACTTCTAATGTTATATCTTGACTTGGTTTGACTATTAAGTTTTCTATCCTAAAATTCATCAAAAGTTTTAAGGTTTTATAATTTTGTCATTAAATTCTTTTTGGACATTCTATCTTGATTTACATGTTAGAGATCAGATAAATGAATTGTTTAGCATACGGATTTGAATCAAATGATGATTAGATTTTCCATTTTATTTTTGAAGGTTCTCTTTTTCTTAAGGATATATTTGATTGTGTTTTGAGTTTCTAAAGTTCAATTTTAACTTGGATTGGTTTTAGAATTTCGATTTTGGTTTTTAACTCTATAATTATTTTCTAAGAGCTCTGAAAATTTTAAGGGTTTATAATAATGGTAAATTTATAAATTGAGCTAAAGTTAAGAAAAGGACAAAATGATACTAGAAGACATGACCATGGTTGAAGATGATTCTTATCTCTGCTAAGCATAAACATTGTTGAATCCGCCTACCAAAATTAATACCAACAGCCATGGACAGATTAATTCATTCCCTATAAAATTATATTTAACTAAAAAAAATATCATAAATTGTTACTTTTATTAGTAGTGCATCATAAATAATAATATCATTATCCATATTACAAATGTTGTGCCCTATCAAATCAGTTATCAATAACTATCACTAATTATATGAATTGATTTACTAATATTTTTTTCATAATTTTTTTTATGATGTAAATCATCAAATAATTTATTATTGATTAACTTATATTCAACATGCTCTTTGTAGCATTGTTAATTAAGCAAACATGCCTAGTTATTATGAAAAAACAATTATAGAATATCTATATTCATGTAAATTTATTCTTTTCTTCTATTTGCAATTTTTTATCAACACATTTTATCTAATCTATTTTTGTTGAAAATAAAAATTGTACAAGTTTTATGAATTATCTTTTTTTTTTCAATAAATTAATAGACAATATAGATTAATAGATATTCTATGATAAAAAGTGAAAAAAAATAAATAAAAATTTTACACATATAAGATATGTTGAAGCCTCCCGCCTCCCATTTGTTCATGCGTCCGGCCCTACCACTGGTAGTAGCAAATGCAAGATTACAAAAAAAAAAAAAATATATATATATATATATATATAACACAAGCATATATATATATATATATGAGATGACCTTATTTTATTACTTGGTACCACTATAAAAATATTAACCTTTAAAAACGGAAATTAGGCAAGAAAAATTTGATAAAAGAAGTTATTGTTTATATTTTATAGGTCCAAATTAATTATTTTATTAAAATAATACTAATAAAAAGATATAATTAAAAAATATATTAAAACAAAGTGTATAGACACTGAAAGAACACAAGCCAACTCTTTATTAGAAAAATTAATACAAATTACTTGTGGGCAATAACGTGAAATCATTTATTTATTTATTTATTTATTTTAATTTTTCATGATAAAAACAACGTCAAGTGCAAAACCTCTATTCGACACCACAAGACCAATGCAAAAACCATGTAACGGAATCAGGAGGTGGTCCCCACTATCCTTCCTTCAGTTTTAGACAACTGCTTGTAGCGTCCGCTTTGCTGTCTCCCAACAAAAGCTTCCCGAGAAAGTTTCCCTACTTATTTATATCCGTACGTAGTTTCTTAAGGCCTAAGATACATCTCCATCTCCCATGGTTGACGACAAAACGAAACCCTATAACCCAATCGATGCTATTCAAGAGGAAGCCATGGAAACGTTGGCATCCCAACTGATCGAACTTCGCCAACTAATACAGCAGGGGACGGATGCAACAAGTGGCGACCTAGGTGAAACGGAGAGCATTGCTATTCATAGGGTGCTACTGGGCTTGAAGCATCAACATCACCTACGAAGGGCAAGATTAAGAGATATGGTTGGTTTAAAACTATATAAGGAACGCATTCGTGCATGTGGTATCGATGTAGTTAATGTGCAGTGGATAACATTTGACGAAGAAGAACATGAACACGAGCCGGTCGATATTAGTATAATTCGATACGAAGGCTATGTTAGGAAATGGTTGAAAGAGAAACTAGAGTGGGAGGCGGAGGGCGGAGCCAAGTCTGAGACTGAAACTTATGGCATTATTCAAGAGGGTGTTGAGTATGGTTTTGATGAAGGTGTAGAGGATGACGATGATAAGAAGGATGTTATAATCAAAAGAGTGGTGAGATACGAGCGTGATCTTTATTACATGTTTCATGATTTCTTGAAGACGATCAGAAATACTAGAGATCCAGAAGGGAAAGCAACAATGTATGAAGAATTCAAGGATTGTTTGAAATGGCTAGGGTCGGGTGTGGACAATCAGGTTCTGAGATGTAGTCGATTTATATTGGATACCATTAATAATGGACTCGAAAGGGTGATCGGAATATCACGTAATGGGAAAGAGACAGTTTCGGATAGAAAAGGCCGAGTCGACGAGATATTCGATCTTTTCCTTCGGTTGATTCAACATGTGGGTATACTTTGGCTGGATTTGCCGACCATGGAAGATGAAGATTTAGATGCTGCGTTATGGACTACGGATGCATCCAAGATGGCATTTGATGAGGCAAGATTAAGTGTGAAGGAATGGTCAGACACCTTGCAATGTCGTCATTGTTCTCGTTCCTCATCTCATTCTTAGCTTCCATTTTGTTACCCCAACACTTCAAACTTTTAGTAAAGTAATGATTAGTTAGTATATCACTCTAGATAGATATGACGTGTTTTGGACGTAGAATGTGGTTAGTGGTTATGTTTTGTTCGTTTCGTATTTTGAAGTTCATAGGACATAATAATTCTTTTTTTTTTTTTTTTTTTTTGATGAATTCATATTCCGATTACCGTTTTAGTTGGAGGAATAGGTGGTAGAACCTTGCAAATTAGTACGTACATGTCCCTCTAAGGCTCCAAAAACACTTTCCTTTTTTTTTTTTTTTTTACTTTTTTTCTGTTGGAACAATACCATTACTGTCTCAGACGTATGCGTTTCCTTCGCTATCATTTGGATCTAAATTTGTGAATAATTTTGTTTTAATTGAATTTCAACCTCAGATCATGACCTTTTTTTTTTTCCTATTATAATCCAAGAGGAGGGATTTGATTTTGGTATCTTTCACTTAAGAGATTATGAAAATATCACTAGATTATAATGCCATTAGCAACCTATTACCACTCCTTTGAATATATTATTATTACCACTGTTAATTATTTATTTATTTTGTCTAGTTTTATTTTATAAAAAAAAATTGAGTGTTTTTAACTAATAAATATATACTTTTTTTCTTTTTTGACCAAATAGAGAGTGATAATAAATAAATTTAATTATCAAAATTAAATTTTAGTGTTTAAAGATTTCAACGTGCATAACATTTGTATATAATATTAAATATTAACAAATTTTATGTTTTTTTTTTTCCATAAATTTTATATTGTTAAAAAACTCCACAAACATGCTTTTATTTGAAAATAAAATGTAGATTGTATCTTGAAACTGTCAAAACTACGTAATGTTTGCCATGAATTTATTTTTAAATAATTAACATTGTGAAAAGCGGATTGTGGACCCATTAATATTTTATTAATATTCAATTAATACGATCTTAAAATTTTGCAAACCACAGATGATATATTATTAGTACTTCTTTATATCTCCTCAGTGTCGTCGTACAAAATTTTCAAATTCAGTAGGATTTAGTGTTGAAGGAGCTACAGCTGTTGATTGTGATTTAGGTACCTCTGGGGCTACCTCTGGCGTCTAAACTTGCTTTTGTGGTTTGGATTACTAAAGGTTTATATATAGAGAGAGAGACGGAAAAAAATTAAATTATAACAGTTATAAACTTGTAATTGTGCTACGAGCTATTAGCTTGTATATTTCTTAAGTATAAATTCAAGTAACACGCTTGAAAAACGTCCATTTTTAAAGCAAACTTGCTAACTTTTGTATTATTTTTCAAAATTGTACAATGACGAGAGCCATTATGAAAACTCTATTACTATCTGTATATAATAGGATTAATTATATTTGAAAATATCATAGTTTAGGGATAAATTGAAATAAGGTATCAATTTTTTTAGTGATTAAAAAAAAAATTGAAACTATTGCAAAAAGAAAAAAAAAACAAATTGAATCAACCATTCACAAAAATGGTCAAATTGGGAATTGACACTTTGAATGTCTTAAGTGGGTAACAAATAATTGTAAGAAAATGAATTTCTTATGTATGCCCTTTTACATAACTCTAATCCCTTTTTCAATCTATTTAAAATTTAATATATTATTTGACATATCTTATGAAATGTTTTTTTTTTTTTTTTTTTTGAACAACTAGAAATATTGATGTCTTTCGATAGGATTTGCCCATGTAAAGTAGTATAAATTATAAAATGAGAGGTACTGAACACAAGAAAATTTCTAAAATAAAGGATTCCTATAGCAATTAAAACAAAAGAATAAAGAAAATAACTGATGAAAATAGGATAATGTCATAATTTTTCTCTCATCTTTTTATGTATTTGTTCATACACCATATTCCCTTCAAGTGATTTGTATCTTCCTCATCCAATTTGGTAACTAATTAAACTGTCACTCCATTTGTCAATGCTTCCTTCAAGTTGCTAGCTGAATCTTGAGATTCTTTATCTCTTTCCAAAAGATTGCAATCAGAGCGTCCATTGTTTTGTTCACCTCTACTATTTCAACTTTTAGATTACTAGTTTTGATCCATTGGCCTTCAATTTGGACTATGAGAATGTTGTCCACAGACTCATATTTCTTATTAAGCAATTAAGAGGTCCCTACAACTCCCATGAAGATTCTCTTTCATATCCTCCATGTGGGACCTACCACTTTTCAAACCTTTCTTTCGATTTAGCCATGCACAACGTTAACTTTTTAAGCTTAATATCAAGTTCCATAAACACATCCCTCAATCAAACCCTTCACTTAGAATATGGCCTTTCTCATAACCACTTCCAATAACAGTTTGGATACTATGATTCACTCTTAAATACATCTTTACTTTCACTTTTGTAACACATTCTTTAATACTGCTTACCGTAAGACTTTTACTCAGGGGCAGACCCATGTGGCACTAAAACTCTTAAAATGCATAAAAGACTCTAAGTTTAGCGTATTACACAACATATAATAAATTTAAAGAGTAAAGTTCTAGGGATAACAAAATACTAATAAAGAAGAAAGAATCTAACTTTAATAAAGAATAGATGACTACCATAAAGGGGAAATTTATTTTATATACTCAAGTCTTACCAAATAAAGTATTTTGATTTGTATACCATAATTTGATACAATTATCTAGTTGTAACTACTAATATACATTAAACGTGGACGGTTACATTCAGAAGATTTCCAAGTGGTTCTCCATGTTAGAATGTAACTCGCATAGCATTTCCATCATGCTTTCACATAGCCACAACTTAGAGCTCTAGTCAATTTGTAGGTGGTATGTATTTGAGAGAAAACTTTATTGTACACTTCTAAAAATTCTAAATAACACCGACCTTAAGCTTTTTCTAAAGTTAATGTAAGGACCAGCATGGCCGGATATATGAATCCTAATGTGAACAGTCCCCCAGCTACATGTAATCCTATAGTATTATATGTAAGGCTATCTTTAAAAAAATGATTTGTATAAATGTTTGTCTAAATACGCCATGAGATTCATTTAAAAAAAACCACTCATTAGGAGTAGTATAAATCTCACTAAAGAAACACTTTGTTGTCTATTAAATCATAAGAAAAACTTCATATGTAATTATTACATATCAAGGCTTATGATCAAGCCTTTACAAATACAAGACTTTGCAAAAAATCTTGATAAGATGTATATGCATATATATACATATATATATATATATACAGAAAACAAATTTCTATATATTACAAGAAGGTTTCATCATGGTTAAGGTTCCTATTCCTCCAACTCATCTTGAAAATCCTCAAAATCGGTCCCGTAACCCAACAAAGCATAGATCATCATCATTATTAATATCTGCAAAGTAGAAAAGTGAGCCAAATGCCCAAGTAATACAAACAAATATGAAATGGCAAGCATACTTAGACTATATGCAATGCAACAACCATCAATTTATTATCTAATAATTAAGTTTTCAAGCAACACGGGAGTATTCAAAACTCCGAAATAAGGTACTAGAAAGCTGGGGGTCTTGAATAATGACACGATGCTTAAGGGATTGATATAGGTAGTTTGAATACCTCTACCTCCTAGATGATATAATTGAAAAGGATAGTAGCTTCATTTAGGGTTTACAATCGTTTCTCATCTTTACTTAAATTAATCTATAATATCACTTAATTCAACCGATCCATATATGTGAACTAAATCATATTATTTTTATCTTAAAAATAAGTAATGTTATGCTAATACTATTACCCTATCGACTACTCGCTGAGCACCTATAAATTACCATAGCACCATGACAGAGATAGCATAAGCACCTAAACTAATGTGTCTCGCTCGAGATAAGGATGTCGCTCCACAGGTCGGATTCAACGGTTTTAAAAGCACAACCAATTCAAACACTTTTTAGGCCTTCTTTAATTAAGATCAATTTAGGATATCTCTATCCTAAGCAAGCAACATTCAAGTTATTGCGTACCTAATGTGTCTGTTAAGAAAGTAGAAGACACATTCAATTGACACAAATAATTACAAGCAAATAATTCAATATAAATTTGAACATATTCCACATTAAAATAGTATAACATTTATACACACAAGTAAATACAACACATTTCTATTAATCCACAATTTGAAACAAACTAAATGTGAAAATGTGGTATGTTGTTATGTTAAAGAAGAAATCATGTCAACCTCACCATATAATAGGTCGCGTGTGCTGGTAAAAAGCTTCACAACTTATGTCGAGAGCACGTTGAAAGCTCGACTTTAGGCCTCAATAGAAGCTGTGCTCTATACACTATTTGTTTTTTGCTTCGATGAGTCTTGATAACCGTCGTGGGGCATGTCGAGGGCTCGACTTCAGGCCTCGATGGGTATTAAGCTTCAAGACTTAAGGCTCGAAATTATTTAGTATTTATCGAGGGCATGTCAATGTACAAATTTTTTCCTCAACAAATACTTTATATTAACTTTTTACCCCTCAATACTTATCTTAAGCTTACCTCTAATCCATCTCAAGGTTAAAAAAAAAAAAAACTAATCCTCGATGGAATTATATATATATATACACACACACAAATAATATACATATTATCTTTTATACGTTTACAAACTTTTACAGAACCCTAGTTAACTTCAAAATTTAATACAGAAAAGACTTATTATTATGCCCCAGAGGGTACCCTAAACATAGCAATCCGCCACACTCAATATTAAAGTTTAAGTATGACAACCCTTGTCATTCCTAGAAGCTTTAGTATTAAGTGTAAGGCGTGCTTTTACAATTTAGAGGACCATACTTTAAATTGCTATAATCCATTACAAGAAATTTTCTATGAAGTCTACATCTTAACTAATGCTAAACTTTATCTAAAAATTCCTTAAACAAAAAGGGAAAATACCTGGCTGCAGGTTCCACATGGCCTCAACTACAAATACCTAAACTGCAAAAGATATCTATAGGGGTATAAGCTAATAAGCTTAGTGAGAATTATTTCCATAAGTAAATTCTTGGGTAATAAAAATTCAAACAAGTTATTTAAACAAACAAACAAGTGAAATGCAACATACACGAGAGCAAACAAGACATATAGTTTTCCAAGAACTATATGTTGAATGGATTTACGCCCTCCATTCAGGATTTGGTGATAAGTAATATCAAAACGAGTAGTTTTAGTGGAGTTATGCTTTCATCATTACCGCTAAGCTATTAAGTCTACTCAGGTTGAGCCAAGCCTTCGGATTTCTGCCAAGCATTGGTTTAATTCCATGTTGCCAAGCAACCGCTTTCGATCATAGCCGCCAAGTGTTGCTTTCAACCATGCTACTATCCTTTTTACCTAAGGATAATAACACCATGCAATGTGACTCACTTCGTGATATGCATGAATCAATTTAATTAAGATATCATAGCATCATTATTATCAATTTTAAGGTGATCATATAATTTCATACATATCAAGTGCTATACTAAAACAAACAATTACTTACAATCAAGTCCCGCCTCGATATGCTTAGAATCCTTTCGACAATTTTCACATACATATCAATTTGTCTTTCCTTAATTCTAATGTGACTAAAATATAAGCACAATCAAGTAAAGCATTTTTAAGGAAATAAACTCACATTGCCATGGTGATACTCCTTTCAAATGGATGAGTGGCTCAAACAATCCACTTAGTCGAAATAATCCTCAAGATACAGGTATTCTTTCTTGGAATTACCTAATCAAGAAAAAGTAAAAAAATGATTATTTCTTGATAACTTTTTTAAATTGACAAAACTATGTCATAGGAGCGTCAAAGTTCACATAGAAGATAATTCCAATTTAGATGGCCATAACTCGGTCATTTTAACTTGGAATTGCACATATAATATACCGATTTCTACCTATTTGAAAAGATCTATCTTTCTCTAAAACTATTTTCATCAAACTAGATCATTTAGGCTCCGAAATAGTGGCGATCAGATTCACCACGAATTTTCCATCCCAAAAGCATTTTGTTTCATATATTAAATCATCCAAAAAAATTGTTTTGATAAAACTTAGTTATCGATATAGTTGAGAAATTCCTTTTCATAGATATATAGCTCATATTTTATCCATGCTCAAGTGTTTGTTGTCCAACCAAATTTCTTGAGCAAAACAATGTTAGTTAAAAGTTTAGAAAATCATAATTTACAAGAAATCCTTTTTGTAAATCCTTTTTGAAATGAATATTTTGTTTCTTTTGTCTTTAAAGAATTATTTCATGTTTTATCCTACTATTTTCCTTAATGTCTTTTTAATAAGAATAAATTTTTTCTTTTCAAAATTTTCAATATTAGTGTCACTTTTCCTATTTGTTTTCTATACAATTTTTCTTTTACCATTTATTTGAAAAATCTTGATTTAAAAACTCTCATTCCCTTTTTATGGGTTTCATTTATATTATGTTTTTATAGAAAACATTTTAGTATCGAAAGTCATCTTCTTTTTAAAAAATAATGTAATATAGAAATTATTAAAGAGCTTTTCAAAACAAAGGTAGCTTCAAGATTATGGTGAGTCCTTCCTAGAGTTTTGAAAAGAATAAATTTAATTTCATTAAATCATAAATTCTAAATTTCATATAGAATCATCTTTGGTGATAAATTTCTTTTTGCAAAAAATGTATTTCAAAGCTTTAAGGTTTTAGACAACAATCTTTATGTACATGATCATGAGAATAATAACAAGCAAAAGTAATATAATAAATAATAGAGTCAATTATTGGGAGTCTTAGCTTCTTCAAGGCTCCCGGGACTAAGAAGTAGACTAGTCCCAAAAAGAAAGAAAAATAAAAGAGAGATAATTTTTTTTGACTTGATGAGGACAAGTCTAAGACTAGAAACTAGTCTTAAAACAATATGAAATAAATAAATTACAAAGAAAGAATTAAATAAATTGCTTTGCATGAAAGTAAATAAATTGGAAGTGAGCTTATATGCTCTAAAGAATATATATATATATGTAGATACATAATATAACTTAGTTAGATATAATAATAATAATATAATAATAATAATATAATAATAATAATAATAATAATAATAATAATAAGAGCAAGGTAAAGTAAAACATAAATATATAAATAGATATTCATCAACAAGAACATTACATGAACATAGTGTAGTTTTCATAACATTTAAGTTTTGAAAACTCACACCATAGTCATGTAAAGTTACATGACATGGTAAGAAGAAATTTGTAAAGAAAATTTTACCTAAAGAGGGTTTTGGAATATTATGTGTGAATGGGCTTTGTGTATGTAGAAGAGGGTTTGAGAGTATTTTGAGAGAGTTTTGAGATGTATGTGAAGAGAGTTTTGAGAGAAAAAATTTGGAGAGATTTGGCAGAGAATTTGTGGGTAGATGAAGTGTAAAAGAAATGAAAGAGGAGGGGATTTATAGGAAAATGAGGAGTGAATTTTGTGCGATTTAAATAAAGAAAATTAAAAAAAATTAAGTGGGGAGAGAAGGGGGGGCATCGGCCATTGAAGAAGAGAGAGGAGAGAGAGTTTTATTTTTGTATTTTTGTTGATTAAATATAATAATAAGTAAAGTAGATATGACATAAAGTTATGAAAAAGATAAAAAGTAAAGATAATAGTGTATAGAGTGTAAGAATATGTATTAGAAAAAGTAGAATAAATGAATAGGCAAACAATAATGAATAGTGTAATGTAAAGTAGATATGACTAATAAAGTATCGATAGTAAGAAAATACACGTATAAATGCGATATCTGTTATTTTTACTTTCGAAAAATTATAAAACTGATATTTTTGAAAACCATATATTTTTACGAGTTTAAATACATATCCCGAATATTTTTACTATTTCGAGCCTCGGACACGTTTTTCAAGAATTGTATTGTTCGAGTTCAAAACGATTTGCGGTTTTACTAATCTGATCTTTTTAAGCTTTTTATGATATTACGAACTATCCCATACTAATCTCTTACTTACTTACTTAGAGTTGCGAACACGGGATTGCGGACTTAAACTATTACGTCTAGCTATGGTTTTGTTGACTTTAGGTTTTCGATTGACCTTCCAAATAAGGTTTAAGTTAAACCGATCACAAAACTTTGGGGTTTACACTTATACAATTACAAACTTCAATAATGATAGTTAACGTCAAAACATACACAAAAATTGTAATTACCCTAATTTTACATAACTTGATCATAACAATTACTAAAAATATAATATAAGATCGCAAAGAACTATAATATAAAGTAGCAAAAATCACTCCTAATTTTTTGCGATTTAAAATTATTAAAATTATAAAGTATAAAAAAAATTCAATTATAGTTAGAAAAATTAGAATCCTTACCAATGAAATTTAAAAATGCAAAGTATGACTTCCATAACTATAAAAATAACGATCAACGATTAACTAATTGTTACTGTAAATTTCAAAATCAATTTCCTTAAGTTCAATACTTAGAGAAAAATATTTTAATAATATTATCTTTAATATTTTAAAACTATAAAATAGTATTAGAAAATTTACTATTATTAATAATTATGATAAATAATTCCTATACAGTAAAAGACAATATCTTATGACAAGAATCAATAATTCTACAAAGAAATATAGTTAACCTTAAATTGTAATTACAAAGATGATTAATTTTTAGAACCCAATGGTTATAAAAAGATAGTCAAAGATAAATCAATAGTTATACAATCTGCAAAAAGATAAAAAAGTGATAATACTCAAGAATCTAAACCTTAATTAAATATTTGAGCTATATCAATATTTTAGTTAAAGGATTTTGAGAAAAATCCTAATTTAATCATTATAACCTGAGAATCTTTATAACTAGTAAAATAAATAAGTAACAAAAGTAAAATATATTAAACATAAGACCAAATAAAAACTCTAGAATAAACCTATGAGTAGTAATAAACTTATTTGTAATTTAAAACCCAAATAATAAAATTCTTTAACCCTAATAGATACCAAAGACAAAACTTTATATCTTGAGTAAATAACTCAAGATATAATTAAAAGTAGCTCTATATTTCAAAAACAATAAAAGACAACCCCTTTATAGAATGTATTGGCTATATAATGATAACTAAAATATCAACTGCTAGTGTTATAAATACGCGATTAGAATGAAAAAAGATCCGTAACTAATAATCTAAACTTTGGAAAAAATATTTAGATTGCACCATTGTTCTAGTTAGGAAATTATGAGCCTATAGGAACTAAAACCCCAACATAGCATATCAGGCCCATAAAATCTTAATTGTGTAAGCTTTAAACTCAAAATTGAACTTAATGATAATCTAGGAAATTTGTAGAAACTTTAAATAAACTTTTAGAGATAGAACTCTTATATAATTGACATTTATAACCAATTAGCTTGATAAACTATCCTGAAACTAAAATAATTTATTTATTAAATGAAATTATAATTTTAGTTGTTCATGTTTGGTAGAAATGGGATGTATCATACGGATGGAATTTATCCAAATCCTTCAGCCAAATTTTTCAAAACAAAGAGTCAAGAGATCAATGAAAGTCAAGCCAATAAGTTGATAAACCAATTGCATTTTCCCAATTAAGCCTCTCATTAAATGCAGCCAAACTCATGCATGCAAATTGGATATTCGATGGAGAAAATTCACTCCTATTGGCCGAAAACTCTCTTGGAGGCTACTATCTTTTTGGCTTATAAATATAAATACTAATTAAGGTAAAACAAAACATTTATATACACAAAACAAACCCAAAACCACAACATAAAACAACCAAAATATACGAAAACAACCACATAAAACACACATAAACTTAGCTCCATTAACAAGCTTCAAACAACTCCATAGAACAAGCTTGGGAAGGGATCAAATAAGGTAAGTAAATTCGTTTTAAGTTAGTATATGTAATAAATAATAGCATGAACAATGTTTCTATTAACTTAGGTTTGTATCAAGCTTTAAGGGAGAGTTTAACATCTCAATATTAGCCATACAAGATAATCTCTAACATTAAAGCTCCATTTATGTAGTATATATATATATATATATATATATATATATAAGAGCTAGGAAATCATATTGTATGATGATTATAAGATGTTATATGAGATGATATATCACGAAAATTACTTGAAAAGTATGAAAAGACACTTAGAAGTAGCTTAAATACAAATATAATACATGTATGATACAAAAAAATTAAAATATGAATTGAAGAAAAATGATGAAGATGATGAATAGTGCCTATATCGACACTACGCTAGTAGCATAAATTACTAAGGCCGATGGCATATGAAGATACACTGATGGCCTTGAGCCAGCGTTCATTAGAGCATTGCTACGTAATTGTAAAAAATACCTGAACGCCAGCAGTGTACATAGCCTACACCAGTGGGGTACATTAGATATATTGGTGGCCTTCGTGCCATTGTACTATGGAGTGAAGCTTTGTAAAAAAATTTGTTACAAGCGAACGCCGACATCCTAAGATTCAATATCGACGGCGTTGCTGGTGTATGTACAAATTTCTCCTTGGACACAACCTGTTTCATCCATAACAAGTTATACATACATACATCATACATATATATATATATATAAAGAGAAAAAGAAGAAGAATAGAACAGAAGAGAAGAGTAAAATTTAATAATAAATATAAATATTTTAAGATTATTATGTTTAAATATTTGTTAAGTGTTAGACTTTAAAAACTGTTACAAATAGAAAACACTTTTATTATAGATAATGTATATTAATGAACTAATAATTATAATTGTTCGATAATTATTTTATATAGATAAGTATATAAAATGGAAGATTAGAATAAGTTAAAATTATGAATAATGTTATTCATAAAAATAGCAAGATGACAACATGAAATAAGATCAAAAGAAATAATGAAAATGAACAATAGAAAATAAATAATCGTTACCATAAGATAGTCAAACTAAAGAACGATATAAAAAACAATAAATGATGATAATAATAATTTATTAAATACAAACTATATAATTACTTGATAAAAATAAAATTTAAGTTTATTAGATATTTGATATATATTTAAGCCCTAGGAAAGCTATGAATATGTTAAAAAAATTAATTAATAGCTAAATACTAAAAGTAACTATATAAATAATAGAAATCTCACGATAAATAAGGTTAACAAATAAAGAAATAATAAAAATTCACTATTAATACAGACACAAATGAAAGAGAAACTTAAGTATAGGTAGAATAAAGAAAACACTCTAAATAAAATATAGTTGTTAATTAAGACCAAGACAAGCAAAATGAAAATAAATAATAAATACTAAATACAAACTATCTTAAGATAGACATACTAAAAGGACTGCTTAACTAATAAAAGTTTAATAATAAAATTATTAAACAAAATAAGACTTAAAATATTCTATGAAAATTATTGGTATTCATAGAATAAATAAAATTTATAGATTAATAAAATTAAGTCAACTATCATATAACACTAAAAATAAGCTTTTCAAACAACTATTCATACGCTAAATCAAAATTAAAGTGAAGTTAACAGGTCTAGTCTAAGGCTATGCAATTAAAATCAGTACATACAATTTTAGGAAGATTCTTCTTACATAAAATGTGTTTACACGAATTTTATAACCTTAAAAAAGAAGACTAATCCTTGTAAAATTTGAAACTCCTACCTAGGGAAGAATAGTGAATTAAAAGAATGAAACTTAAATTTAAGTCATAAAAAGTATAAGTGAAAGCAGTATGAATAATAGTGTAATAATAAATATCCGTTATCTCATTTCATAGGAAAAATAGATTAATTCTTGGATTTCTAGTAGCATATTACGATAATTTAGCGAGGATGATATGTGAGTAACTTTGACTTTATCACATTATTTGAGCTTATAGTATAGCTGCATGCAGGATTGGACATATTGCATAATGCTTGGTGTATACTTGAATGCCAAATTATCATAGTATAAGCAATAATTTTATTGTATGATAATTATTGTATGAAGCATGTTGATATTTGTCTGTAAATTGTATGATCACCTTAAATTTGACTAAAAACTATTGGTACTATAAATGAAAATGGACATGCATTGCATCATACACATATACTGCATTTTAAAGGAGTGGTGACCTCGCTATGTATTAACATTTCGGTTTTCCGGTGATACACTTGGTTTTTCTAGATGACATGTTCCTAGTTCTACACAAGAGCACCTTTGTTTTGTTCGGTTCCATGGGAAGTAACTAGCATCGAAGGAGCGTCACTTGTGGTATCGACATAAAAAGGCTTATACTTAATGGAGTTTCTTTGTTCCAAGGATAAGAGTGAAATATTTAAAAAATAATTTGTGAGAGTTTATGATACACATTCTTCCTTGGTTCTCTAATTCTCCTAGGCATAGTATATCACTCATAATAGCTTCCTTCCAACACCGATGAGAGGATGTAAATCTACATCCTACTTGGAGTCTGGATTATCCAAGTTTATACTTGTATAGATGGTTGATTGTTGCATTGCATACGCTTGCTAATTAAACTTATTTGTTATTGTTTAATGCATGATCTAGTTATCTCACTAAGCTTGTGGTTTCGCTCACCCAATAGTTTTTGTGTAGGAATAACTCTAGCTGGGAATGTGCTCATAATGTGTGGAGAGTGCTTCTCTTAAACCTACTCGAAGCTAGAAAGCTAGATTGTTATAAATTTAGAGTATAATTTTGAACAAATTGTAAATAGTTAAAACTTTTATTTTGTGAGATTGAAACCCCATTTTTTACTATTTGATAGGGGATACCGATTCTCTGCAATCTTGGTGGAATGTGGAAAATCGGATTTCATAATTGAATTTCAATAATACATATATGTATATGTATCATCTAAGTAGGAGATAATAATGAATAAATAGATTCTTGTTATCTCTGACTTGTAAGATGGTTCTCATATTACGGGTGTATATGTGGTATGATAACTTTAGATTAATCCTATTAGGCTCCCTTTTGAGGCATGACGGAAACTACCTGTCATAATAACTTCTAACATTTTTTTATCTTCAACATGAAACTTATCATTTATAACCTATCTCTAGTTCATAATGAAACTCATAGCAAAACATAACGAGAAGCATAGTAAATACAAATGGTCTTGTTTTTCTTATATTTCTCTTCAGGTAGTATATTTGAAGACTTGGTGAAAAACACAACCAAAACATCACCTACGTTTCTCTTGTTTTTCTCCTTTTTAAAACAGAACACATACACATACTTATATATATACATATACACTCACAATATTAAACTCATAACATTATACTCTATTGGCCAGATAATCTTGCTTATATACTTTAAGAATCTATTTAACCTTATAAATCTACTTAAATCATTAATGTATCACTTCATCTTGTTATAATGACATTAAAATAGGGTTTTCAGAAATATAAAGATAACAAGCGAAAAACAATCACATTGACATGTAAAACTTACCTCAAACGAGCTGAACTTGGAAATGGAAACTGATTGGAAATTTTGATGGGAAAATATAAAGAAAAATCTGGTCAAATTAATGGTAAAGTTGCTTTCTTCTTCTTCTAGAAAACAATTTTTCTTTTAGGGTCTGTTTTGAAATGACACTTTTAAATAATAATCTTAATACTTATTCAATATTTTCTTTATAAGATAAACTTTGTAACTATCTACTATCTACTTTATTGACTTTTGAGGCTACTAAAAATATTTGTTTTTATCTTGTACTTAGGCTTAATTTTTAATAAAATATGTTCTAAGTCTAATCTATGTTATAAAGCATAAGTTTTAAATTCACATACTACATATTGACAAAAATTCACATTCTATATGAAATTCAATATAATTAATAATTCATGTTGACTATTCATGTTCTATTAATTTAATTATTTAATATTAAACTCGTATTTCTAGCAAACAAAGCATGCACATATAAAATAAATTAAGCATAATGTTTAAGGTATTTTACTCTTCCCTCCTTCAAAAAGTTTTGTCCTCAAAACTTGCCTTATTCATTGCTCAACAACCCTGGATTCTTTTGTCTTTTAAAACTCTCAGTTTCCTATGTGGCTTCTCTTTCTAATTGACCACTCCACTGAACCTTTATAATGGTTTTCCTCTTCAAAACTTTATCTATTCTATCCAAAATCTTGACAGGCTTCTCAATATTTGTCAAGTTAGGTTAAATCTCTAGCTGATTTGTACTTATAATAACCTCTGGATTAGATATACATTTTCTTAATTGTGATAAGTGAAAAATATTTTGTGCATCTAATAAATTCGATGGCAATGCCAATCGATAAGCTAATGGTCTAATCCTTTCCAGCACTTCGAATGGACCTATGTATCTTGAATTCAACTTCTCTTTCACACCAAATCTAAAGGCTCCTTTAGTAGGAGATACCCTGAGAAATGCATGATCACCAATTTCAAACTCAAGAGGTCTTCATCAAGAATATGCATAACTTTTATACCTATCTTGAGCCACTTTCATTCTCTGTTTAATAGTTTGAATTTTATTTATAGCCTATTGCACTAATTTTGGACCAATTAAGGCACGTTTGCCCACTTAGTCTCAGTTTAAGGGAGATCTACACTTTCTTCCATATAAAGCTTCATATGGGGCCATCTGAATAGTTACTTGATAACTGTTAATATATGCAAACTCTACTAAAGGTAGATGGTCATCCCATCGTTCATCAAAATATATTGCGTAAGCTTTCAACAAATCTTCTAGAATTTGAATAGTTCTCTTTGACTATCCATCCGTTTGTGGATGGAAAACAATGTTGAATTGTAGACAAGTACCCAAGGATTCACGCAAGTTTTATCAAAATTGACTCATAAACCATGAATTTCTATCTGATACGATAGATATTGGTACACCATGTAATCTCACTATTTTTTAATATAAATCTGTGCCATTTTCTCCAATGAACATCCAACTCTCAAGGGAATAAAATGTGCAGATTTTGTCAATCTATCAACTATTACCCATACCACTTCATGTCCTACCAATGTTCTTGGCAAAAGATACAAAGTCCAAATTATGTTTTCCTATTTCCATACTGGTATAGATAATGGTTGTAGCTCCCCTCCAGGTCTTTGATATTTAACTCTGATTTGTTGACATGTTAGGCACTTTGACACATGATCTGCTACATCACGCTTCATATTCTCCCACCAATATATTTTCTTCAAGTCTTTATACATCTTTGTACTTCCTAGATGACTAGAATAAGCTGAAGCATGAGCTTCCTTCCTTACTTCTTTTCTCAAATCATGAATTCTTGGCATAAAAATTCTATTTCCATGTTTAATGACACCATCATCACTGATTTTCAATTCCTTTCTTTTCCCATTTCTTATGAAAGAAATCAACTTTTCACTTTCAGCATCTTCTTTTTTACTTGTTTGATTTGATCTAGAATTGTGGGTTGCAAAGTCAAATTAGCAAGCATGAAGTCTATCTTTAAGAATCCTTCAACAAATATTCTATAATAGCCAGCCAACCCTAAGAAACTTCTTACTTCTATAACATTTGTAGGTCTTTGCCACTCTACCATAGCTTTAATTTTTTTTTTTTTTTGAATCAATTTACATACCATCATTTGATATCACATGCCCCAAGAAAGCTATCTCTTCAAGCCAAAACTTGCACTTACTGAATTTTGCATATAATTGCTTTTCTTTAAGCCTTTGCAATACTAACTTTAGATGTTCCTCATGTTCTTTTTATCTCTTGAATAAACCAAGATATCATCAATGAATACAATCATAAACATATCCAAATAATCCTTAAAACACTCTATTCATAAGATCTATAAAAGCTGCTCGAGCATTCTTCAACCCAAACGGCACAACTAGGAGCTCCAAGTGTCCATATCGGGTACGAAAAGCTGTCTTTAGAATGTCTCGAGGTTTTATTCGAAGCTAATATCTCGATCCCAAATCAATCTTCGAAAACACTTTTTTTACTTTTAATTAGTCAAACAAATGATCAATTCTTGGCAAATGATACGTAATTTTTATTCTAACTTGATTCAATTCCCTATAGTGAGTACACCTTTTCAAACTTCCATCTTTCTTCTTTACAAACAAAATGGTGCACCCTAAGGAGAAATATTAGGTCCGATAAAACCAAGCTCTTGTAAATCTTGTAATTGTTGTTTCAAATCTTTCAACTCAAATGGAGCCATTCTATAAGGCACTTTTGATATTGGTATTGTCCCTAGAACCACCTTAATTCTAAACTCAATCTCACGATTAGGAGGTAAACTAGGCAGCTCTTCAAGAAATACATCCGTAAAATCTTTCACTACTTATACTACTTTGATATTCATTTCCTCTACACTAACCGTTGCTACAACAAATTTTTCCCATAATTCCATTGAATTCATACTTCTTAGTCTTGTCTCTCAAGAGCATATGTAAATTTTCCACCTTCCAATTCAAAACTTAACTCTTCTTTATTGCAATCTATTGTAACTTTATATAAATTTAGCCAATTCGTACCCAAAATCACATCAAAATCAAACATTAACAAAACCATAATATCAATTGGCATGTTTACACTAGAAACCAACACACTAACACTCCTACATACACATGGCTATCTAGTCTTAACATCAAATGGAGTATTAATACACATCACACAATTAGTAAGAATTGTAGAAACAAGCTTACACTCATTCATAAATTTTTAGAGATATACAAGCATGTGTAGCTCCCATATCAATCAAAACATATGCATCTTGCTTGGAAAGAAGCAAAGTACTTGCCAATGTATCCACTGAAGAAGCTTCCTCTACTTACAACAAGGTAAACACTCTTGCTGTCACTTTTCTTTTACAAAATTAAGTCCACTCTTGTTATTATTAGGTCTCTCTTTACATTTAGAAATATGATGACCTGTCTTTTTGTAGTAAGCACAAAATATGGGTTGTAGCATTAGATTTTTACACTCTATAGCTTGAAGTCCTTCCTGACCATAAGCAAAACATGCCTTTGGGTTCCACTTACAATCACATAACTAATATGGCCCATAACACTTGATACATTTCTTCTTAAAAATAAAGGTAGAGCCTTAGTCACACTCTTTTGATCAACTTTCTTTCTCAAGACATTTTTTTTATCTTTCCCTTGATAATTTATACTTCTACCAACACCTTGATAACTCCTAAAAGAAGCAGAGGGTATAGGTCTTTTCCCTAGATAGGCAGCCCTTCTAGCCTTCTTCACTTTATTGTCATTTTGAATTTGTTCTATTAATTTAGCTTTAGTAATAATAGCTGCCAAGGTATGGAGTTGAAACATCTTGACTTCTCCTTTTATCTCATCATTTTATCCATTTTGAAACTTTTATAATTTCATTCTTTTACCTCTTTATCCTTCACCAGCAAACCTTAGCAATATGCAACATTCTACATGATACTCATCAATTGATTTACTTCCTTATCTCAAATTCAACCAATCTGAAATCATTTGTTCCCTCACAATAATTGGAAAATATTGAATAAAGAATATCTTTAAATCTAATATAGGGAATAGGTCTTAGTAGGTTCACACTAGGTAATCTCCACCAATTGTAGGCTTCTTTCTTTAACATATATATGGCTAAATCCATCATCCTATCATCGAGAGTCTCGGATGCTGCAAATGCTTTCTCCAACTCTTCTATCTAACTTTCAAGCACAGTTGGATCCGTATATATTTCATCAAAATCTAGAACCAATCTATTAAATTCATGTAACTTTATTTGATTATCTTGATCGTTAGCTGGTAGATTTTCACCTTGTCTCACTACAGGAGAACCATACTGCTTCATAAATTATTGTTGCTGCTGATACATCATATGTTGATATTGCTACATCATAGTTATCATATCTCTAAGCATTGTATATATCATTGCTGGATTGTCTGCTATCATTTGTGACATAGGAGGAAAAGGTGACATTTGTGGTGGTGGCAAAAATTATGACTGGGTGGAATTTGTTGTGCAAAGGCTAATGCAGACGATGGCATCGGGGTAGTACTCGGAGCTATAGATGAAGTAATAGCTGGTATAGTTGATTCTGGTGATGGTAGAGGCATGCTCTCTCTCTTAGATTATTGTCGACTTAATCTTCGAGAACTATCCATCTTATGCATAAATATGCAACACATTTATAACACACATACATACTTATCAATTCATGCATTAATTTTGTTAAATTTATTTAATATTAAAAGCAAACAAATAAGCAAGCAAATACTGCACCTTATTAAATTAATCCAAATCTTTCCTATACTAACTCGCTGTATCTAAGGTTGGTCACTCTTAATATATTACATTTAGTCAAACAATTATACAAATCCAACTCTGATACCATTCTATAAGGATTGGCACATTTGGATATATGAATCATAATGTGAACAGTCCCTTAGTCACATGTAATCCTATTGTATTACATGTAAGGCTATATTTAAAGAAATGATTTGTATAAATGTTTGTCTAAATATGCCATAAGATTCATTTTACAAAAGCACCCATTAGGAGTGGTATAAATCTTATTAAACAAACACTTTGTTATCAATTAAATTATAAGAAAAACTTCATACGTAATTGTTACATACCAAGGCTTATAATCAAGCCTTTACAAAATACAAGACTTTGCAAAAAAATCTTTGATATATATATATATATATATATATATATATAACACATTTCTATATCTATTACAAGAAGGTCTTCATCATGGTCAAGGTTCCTAATCCTCCAACTCATCTAGAAAATCCTCAAAATCAATCCCATAACCCAACTAAGCATAGAACTCATCATCATCATCAATACTGCAAAGTAGAAAAGTGAGTGAAAGGCCCAATATACAAGTATACAAACAAATACGAAGTGACAAGCACACTTAGACTATATGCAATGCAATAACCATCAATTTATTATCTAATAATTAAGTTTGTCAAGCAATATAAGAGTGTTCAAACTCTAAAACAAGCCATTGGGAAGCTATGGGTCCTAAGTAACGACACGACACTTAGGATTGATATAGGCAGCCCGAATACCTATATCTCCTAAATGATATAACTAAAAAGGATAGTAGCTTCATTTAGAGTTCTCAATGGTTTCTCATCTTTACTTCACTTCATCCATCATATTACTTAGTTCAACCGGTAGCATAAATGTGAACTAAATCATATTATTTCCTCTTAAGAATAAATAAACATTATGCCAATATTGTTATTCCTATGACTATCTAAGCTACTTATAAATTGCTATAGCATTAACATAGTGATCTAAGTGTCTAAACTACTGGATCTCGCTTGAGACAAGGTTATCGATCCCTTGCCAAATTCAACAGCAAAGCACAACCAATTTAACCACTTTTTAGGCCTTCTTTAATTAAGATTATTTTAAGATATGCCTACCTAAGCAAACAACATCCATGTTACTACGTACCTGATGTGTTTGTTAAGAAAGTAAAAAACGCATTCAACTAACACGAATAATTTGTAAGAAAAGAATTCAATATAAAATTTAAATATATTCTACATTAAACATAGTTTAACACTTATATGCACATATAAATATATCACATTTCTATTAATCCACATTTTGAAACAACCTAAAGGTTGAGAATCGTAGGTACGTTGTTAAAAGAAAATCATGTCGACCTCATTATATAAAAGGTGGAGTGCAGATAAAAAGCTTCACAGCTTATGTCGGGGGCACATTGAGAGCTTGACTTTAGGCCTCGACAGAAGTTGTGATCAATACACATTGTTATTTTTTGGCCTCGATGAGTCTTAATAACAATCACAGGGTACATCAAGGGCTCGACTTTAGGCCTTGATGGGTATTAAGCTTCAAGACTTAAGTCTCGACATTATTTAGTGTTTGTCGAAGGCATGTTGATGTCTAAATTTTGCCTTCGACAAATATTTTATATTAACTTTTTACCCATCGACACTTACTTTAGGCTTACCTGTAATCCACTTTGACATTAAATAAAAAACTAATCGTTGACATAATATATATATATACATATATATAACATACAAATTATCTTTTATACATTACAAACTTTTACAGAACTATAGTTAACTTCAAAATTTAATACAGAAACGACTTATACAATTACAGACTCTTCAAAAACCATATTTAGCATCAAAACATGCACTAAATCACCTGTCATAATAACTTCTATAATCTTTTTATCTTCAACATGAAACTTATCATCCACAACCTGTCTCTAATTCATAATGAAAATCATATCAGAACACAACGAGAAGCACATTAAATAAAAATGGTCTTGTTTTTCTTATATTTCTCTTCTCTTTGAGTAGTATATCTTTAAGACTCGATGAAAAACATAATAAAAACATCACCTACGTTTCTCTTGTTTTTCTCCTTTTTAAAACAGAACACACACACAAACTTATATATATATATCACGATATTAAACTCATAATATTATACTTCATGCCAGACAATCTTTGCTCATACACTTTAAGAATTTATTTAACCTTTTAAATCTACTTAAATCATCAATGTATTACTTCATCTTGTTATAATGACATTAAAACATGGTTTAAGAAACGCAAAGAAAACAAACAAAAAACAATCGTACTGGCATGTAAACCTTACCTCAAATGAGCTTAACTTAGAAGTGGAAATTGGTTGGAAATTTCGATGAGGAGATATAAATTAAAATCAGGTAAAATTTATGGTAAAGTTACTTTCTTCTTGTTCTCCATAAAATAAATTTTCTTTTAGGGTCTATTTTGAAATGACACTTTTAAATAATATATTCTTAGTACTTATCCAATATTTTCTTTATCAAATAAATTTTGTAATTATCCACTATCTACTTTATTGACTTTTGAGTAGGAATGCAACCGTTGGGTTATTACAAGGTACCCAACATGCCCGCCTTGGAAAATAATAGGTTGACCCTATAGGGTTTCGAGGCGGGTTCGGGTCAATGAAAATACTCGATGGGTAACCCAAACCCATCAATTATGTAAAATTTAATATAATAAAATCATAGAAAAAAAACATAATAATACGTTAATCCTATAGGAGATGTTTTGGGAAATAATAGGTTAAACCTATAGGTGATGTTTTGGCTAAGGATTTAGTATCAAGTAGACTTCTTTATTATATACTAGGAAATGAATTGGCTAAGGATATTTTGTTCAAGGATTTACATTTTATTATCCTTCCTCAAGCTGCAAAGACAAAAACATACATTTTCTTATAATGACTCAACTGAGTTTCCTTTCATATTTTAATAGTTATGGTTGACCCACCATCCTTTAGCTGTAATGTAAAAGAAAACAAAAGAAAAAGATTATAAAAAAAAAGGAAAGAAATGAGATAAACGGGTCAACAGGACAAAGCAAGTCAGGGTCAAAACCCTAAGGCAGTTTGGGTATTGAAAAGAAACCCTATAGAGTTACAAGTCAGGTTTGAGAAAACCTATAATGAACCAAGGTGGGTTCGGGTTTTATATGCCTATGTAAACCCCCGAAAATTTTCATAATTCATAGAAAATAATCCTAGAATTCTAATATTAAAATTGAAATCCCAAAAATTGACTCAAGTTAGAACCAAATTCTAAATCAAGTCAAACACGAAAATTCTTAGTCTTGAGAAAATGAGACCCCTTGAAATAAAATATAAAATCCAACTATCGGTTAAATCAACATCCGTACGCCAATCAAATGATCTACCCGATTCCTAAAACGCAAACGATATATCCAAATAACGCTCAACAACGAAATGAAAAGATCTTAAATTCTTTGGTGAATTTTAGAATCAGAAATTTCAATTTTCACCAAAAGTCAAACTGAGTCAACTTATAACCCTAGACTCGGTTAAACGATCCCGAGAACTGAAAACTATTAAATAATCACAAATAAAATAAGATAAGCCATAGATATTGAGCTAAAAATATAAAACGGTCAAAACTCCAAAATTATACGATCTTACGAATAATTCGACAAAACCGGAACCTTAAAAGTCAACAAAGCTTACAACAAACCCTAGTGTTTAAGATCTGGCAATCCTGTGCTCTTAAATGTTAGACAACGAAATGAAAATAATTGTTGATAATAGTTCGTAATAATATAGGAAGCTTAAAAATATCAGATTCACAAATTTTTAGTATCCTTCGGATCCAAACGGGATCATTTTTCAAAAATCGTGCCCTGGTACACCGGATGGCAAAAATATTCCGTTAATACCAATAGACTCATAAAAATATAAGGTTTCCAAAAATATCAATTTTAGAATTTTTCGGTAGCTAAAAATTACAGATATCGCATTATTACGCGTATTTTTATTTCTACCGGTTTAATTGTCTAGTCTACTATTCATAGTACTTTTTTACTATTCATTATTATTCTTCTATCTCTACTTTTTCTTACTACCTATTCTTACACCTACATACCAATTTCTTACAATTTCTTTTCCCATAAAAATTCTACACCACATATTATCAAACTTCTCTTACACTTTTCTTCTAAAATTAATTTTTAATCAAATGTTCTCCCTCCTTCTTGCCTTTTCCATCCACCCCCTTCCCTCTCTTCACTCCCATTTATTTTCTTTTTCAATTAAATTAATTACATCTAATTTTCACTCCAAAATTCTATAAATACCCCTTTCATCCTTCATTCTTTCACACAATTCATTCTACTACCAAAACTCTCTCAAATTCACTACACAAACTCTCTACACAACATTTTCCTCTACCAAAATTCTCTTTCACCAAATACTCACAAAATTTCTCTCTACAACTACCATTTCTCAAGAACCACATAACCATACATTCACTACCATCTTCAAATCACATAAACACTTTAGGTAAAGATTTCTTCCAACCATTTATTTACTCATGTCATGTAACTTAACATGACTATGGTGTTGTTTTGAAACTCATATGAGTATTAAAAGCAACAACATATTCATGTTTTGTTCTTGTACATGAACTTCCTATTTTATTATGTTATGTTGATTTTATTGTTGTTATAATGCTAATTCCTTATTCATACCTAACTAAATATATTTATATATATAATCTTTAGAGCATATAAACTCACTTGTTATTTATTTAATTTCATGCTTTGCAATTTATTTATTTCATGCTATTTCCTTAAGACTAGTCTTTCTAATCTTAGACTTATCCATATCAAGTCAAAACAACCTTTTATTTATTTTCTTTAATCTTTTGTGACTAGTCCATTCTTAGTCCCGGGATGCCTTGATAAAGCTAAGGCTCCCAATACTGGACCGGGATACCTTGATGAAGCTAAGTTTTCCAATACTTGATATTTTTTTATTATTTTTCTTATTATTAATTGTTTTTAGTATTTTTTTTATGTCCTTATTATATTATATGCTCATGATACTTGCATCTACATAATGATATTGTCTCTACTAATTTAACAATAGAAATTTATTTTATTAAAGGAACTTAAAACTATATTTTTTATTATGTAACTTATCACAAAATAATGGAGTTATTATCAACAACATGAAAATAGAGTTTTCTCAACGTTTTCTTAAATAATAAAGATAGTTTACCAATGAAACATAAGAAATAAATATTTTCTTTGCATATTATAGTAACCTAAGTTTTAGTAAAATAACTTGTTAATATTAAAAGTTTTTACAAAAAGCTTAAGAATAAACTTTTTTTAACTCCATAACAAAACTAAGAAAGAAACTAGTTTCAAGGTTAAGATGAATTCAATCCATAAAGTTATAACCCACTTAGGAAATCAATGATTTTCAAGTTCCTAAAAGAGAAACTTATTTTCAAAGAATATAAATGAGATAAGATTAGAAACAAAGGATTTTATCAAAAAAAGATGATTTTTTTCAAAAGAAATAAAAGAATAAGTTTTAGAAAGCAAAAACTTATATTTTAGATAATAAATATAAGAAGACAAGACTCATTTTCTAAAACCATCTAAATACAAAGTTATAAAAAGGTTTTCAACAACTTAATATACTTTGATAACTTTGATCTTTTATCACTAGAAGTAAAATTTATGCAAGACTAAGGTTAAAGGAAAATTTACTTGTTTTTGGAAAAAGAATGAAGAAAATAAAATAAGAATATACTCATTTATAATAACCTATGAAAATATAAAGTTTCTTCAAAAAGACTTGAAAAGAAATTGTCAAAGTTAAAGTTTTAACAACTCAAAATGAATTGTTGTATGAAATAAATTATTGATATACTACCATTAGAAATTTTGCATATAAAGTGAGCTTATCTATATACTCAAAGGATTTATCAATTATATATACATATATACATATATCTCTATATTTTTTTACTAAAGGATTTTTGAATGAAGTTGAGTTAGAAAATGGATTTGCAAAAGTTTCTAAATATCCGTTTTAAATCTGTACCCAACGTTTTCGAAACCCAAATGACCTTTGATGATAAAGATAACCTTGGAAATAGATAGATCTTTTTGAACAGGTAGAAAACGGTATATTATATGCGAAATTCTGAGTTAAAATGAGCAAGTTATGGCCATTTTAAATTGGAATTTCATTCTATAAGAATTTGACGAACATAGTAAAATAAAATTAGAAAGTTTAAGTAGAATTTCAACGAAATAATCATCCCGGGTATTTCTTTTGTCTAGGTGACGAAGGATATGAGAATACCCTACCTGAGGATTACTACGACTAAGAAGATCGCGAAATGGACGAGTGAGTTATTCCTCTTAATTTCGTTACCCTGCTTGTGCTTGTAAAGTAGTAGCACTAGTATACTAAATTGATTGATCGCCCCTGAATAAACCTTAATAAGGTTTGGCTTAAGAAAAATAAAACGCTCACGCATAGCATCCATCGAGTCACATCACTTTCGGAAGGCTGCTACTACGCGTAGAGTTAGATTGGCTGTTATCGTGTTGTGACACGGGCTATGTTCTTCCTAGAGAATCCAAATCACTCGGAAATGCGATTCTAGGTTTGGAGCCGAGCCAATCGAACGCTTTGGGTAGAGATCTAGGGACTAGCAGTAGGAGATCGAGGATCTTCAACACCGATTCCCTAACCTTCGATACGGAGGGGTAAATCGTTTTATATATGGTTTCCGGATAACTTATATATTGCGTAATCACATGATTGTTGCGTTGTAAGCATAGCATATGTGTGAAAATCTAAATGAACTTGTTTAAAAACATGGTGCGAATGAAAATGAATATCTCACTAAGCTAGTTGTAGCTTATACCTCTATAGATTTTGTTAAAACAGGTATACCCGTGGCTTAAATTGAGGATCATGACATTAAGAAAGTCGTGAAAGGATGTTAAGGTTCTATGAAGGAAATGGAAACATAAGATGAAGTACTTTTGTAAGGTTCTCTATATGTGATGAATTCTAGTTAGTATTTTGGTGATTCTAAGATGTATATTTATTTGAAGACAATAGAGAGACATGCCCCTAAGAATTGTAATTTAATATGTTATGTTTTATGATAAGGATTCTCTTTACCTTGTTACTTATTTATTATCAATATAAATTGCGTTAGTCCGATGCGTTCTCTTGGTTGTGATGTACGCCTTGTACATGATATAGAAGCCTTTGCGTGACTGAAGTAGTCATTCATAGGCTTTAATATTGTGTACAACGGATTGCCATGTTTAGGGTGCCCCTTGGGGCATGATAACCAGTCCCAAACCTGCCCCGGTTGCATCCCTACTTTTGAGGCTACTAAAAATATTTACTTTTATTTTGGGCTTGGGCTTAATTTTTAATAAAATATGTTCTACGTCTAATATATGTTATGAAAGCATAAGTTTTAAATTCACATACTACAAATAGTTACAATATTGATAAAAATTCACATTCTATATGAAATTCAACATATTTAATAATTCAAGCTAACTCTTCATGTTCTATTGATTTAGTTATTTAATATTAAACTCATATTTCAAGCAAACAAAGTATGCACATATAACACTTTTCTTAAAAAACTGACATGACAATAAAATGGTCCGAATTAATTACACATACTTAATTGATGAAAAATAAATATTACCTAATATTAGAAACATATATATTTGATATGAATATCCATTAATCGTCATTTAATACGAGTATCAATTTGATATTTGATTGCTATGAATATATAATTTCCCCCATAAGTTATGATGTTATTTACTTAATAAATAGGGGATTCCTTTTTGTATATTTGGATGATATGAGATGATAATTAGATATCTTTCCTCCGTAATCTTCTAAAATTCTCTCTATATTTCCATGTTTTTTTTCTTATAATTCTTATACTATATGTTTTCTTTATATTTTATAATACTTAAGGGTAAATTCTATAGTTTCATCATTAATTTTTACGGAACCGATTCCATTGAAAATATAATGATTCGCAGCATATCTAATCGAGATCAAATCACTAAAATAATTAATATTTCAATTACTATATTTATTTTATTTGCTGGAAGATTGACTGAATAGTCTATCAACGAGATTATAGAAGCTTCTATACTTAAGATGAGAAGAAGAAATGTTTTATTTGATATGCTGGAATATATATGGTATGCAATATCAATTTTGGATTCTAATCCATTTTTCCCATATTTGAAAATCTATTTAGAAGGCGGAATTATCTAATTGCCATTTCGACTTTCAAAGACATTCCACCCTAATTAATGTATTTTACTTTAATTACCATTTTACACACAATGTATTTATTATGGCTTGTTCACCTTAATGTTCACCTTATTTCTTGTCAATAGAGTATTCAACTTCAAAACCTTGCATCGGTTTTATCTCCCATGGCTGATGATAGCACGAAACCCAATAACCCAATCGATGCTATTCAAGAGGAAGCCATGGAAACGCTGGCATCTCAACTGATCGAAATTCGCAAGCGAATACAACAGGGGATGGATGCAGCAAGTGGCAACCTAGGTGAAAGGGAGAGGATTGTTACTCATAGGGTGTTACTGGGCTTGAAGAACCAACATTACTTAGGAAGGGCAAAGTTAAGAGGTATGGTGGGTTTAAAACGATATAAGGAACGCATTCGTGCATGTGGTATCGATGTAGTTAATGTGGAATGGATAACATTTGACGAAGAAGAACATGAACACAACCCAGTCGATATTAGTAAAATTCGATTCGGAGGCTATGTTAGGAAATGGCTGAGAGAGATAATAGAGTCGGAGGCGCAGGGCGGTACCAAATCTGAGACTGAATCTTATGGCATTGAAGAGGGTGTTGAGTATGATTTTGATGATGAAAGTATAGAGGATGATGATGATAAGAAGGATGTTATAATCAAAAGAGTGATGAGATACGAGCGTGATCTCTATTTCATGTTTCATGATTTCTTGAAGACGATCAGAAATACTAGAGATCCAGAAGGGAAAGCAACTATGAATGAAGAATTCAAGGATTGTTTGAAATGGCTAGGGTCGGGTGTGGACAATCAGGTTCTGAGATGCAGTCGATTGATAATGGATACCATTAATAATGGACTCGAAAGGGTGATCGGAATATCACGTAAGGTGAAGGAAATTGTTTCGGGTAGAAAAGGCCGAGTCGACAAGATATTCGATCTTTTCCTTGGGCTGATTCAACATGTTGGTATACTTTGGTTGGAAACAAATTGGCCTAGCGTGGAAGATGAAGATTTAGATGCAATGTTACAGGCTGTAGATGATTGCAAGTGGGGATTTGAAGAGGCAACATTGAGTGTAAAGGAATGGTCAGACACCTTGCAATGTCGTCACTGTTCTCGTTCATCAGGTCATTCTTAGTTTCAATTTGTTACCCCAACGCTTCAAACTTCCAGTGAAGTGATTTTGTAAGTACTTGACGCTTGGTATGAGGCGTTTGTACGTAGAATATCGTTAGCGGTATTGTTTTGTTCATTTCGTATTTTGAAGTCCATAGGACATAATAATTCTTTGCTTTGATCAACAGATATTCCAATTATCATTTGAATTTACATACACTCGAGGAATAGATGGTAGGACATACAGCTTACTACACATGCCGATATTAATATGGTTCAAAAAATGTCTCAGATGTACGTGTTTCCTCTTACCCTGATTGCGATATCAATGATTACCTTCGCTAACATTTGGATTTAAGTAAATATAGTGGGCTTATTATTAAATTATGTCCACATTACATCCTAAATTATTTGTGAATAATGTTTTTACTATATATTGTGCCTCTTTCTTACTGAATATCCTGCCTATGCTGGTTCTCCATTATGCATTATTACTGCTCTCATTGGAGTGTTGATCAATGATTATCTACCAGGTTGATGCAGCCAAACAATCCATGCTTATCATCTTTTTAAGTGTTCCGTGGCTTCGGAGATAGATGTCTTTTTCTTTTTTTCATATTTTTGTTTTAATTGTATTTCGGCGTCTGATGATCACTCGTTTGATATTATTACTGTTGTTTTTTTTCTTTTTTCTTTTTTTTTTTTTTGCCAAGACTGGTTTGGTTTTATTGAAAAGACAACTTTTGGGTTTCTTTTTAATTAATAATTAATTCTTTTTTTTTTCCCAAATAGAGAGCTAATAAATATTTTTTTGTGGTCAAGATTGAATTTTTGCATTAAAGAATTCAACGTGCATAACATTTATATATAATATTAAATATTAATGAACTTTATGTTGTTGAAGAACTACACAAACATGCTTTTATTTGAAAATAAAATGTAGAATATATCTTGAAACTATCAAAACTAAGTAAAGTTTTAATATCAACACAAATTCCAAAATGATTACCACCCTAAAACGTAATTTGTGGACTCATCAATAACATATTGGTATTTATTCATTAGTGTTTAGATGCAAATTTTTCTATTAATGCGATCTTATAACATTGCAAATCATATATGATGTAGTATATTTCTTTATATCTCGTAAGTGTCTTCGTACGAATTTTTCAAAGTACGTAGTTCTTTAGTAGGATTTAGTGTCGAAGTTGTTACACCTGCTGATGGTGATTTAGATGCTGCTGGGGCTCCTTCGAGCATCTAGACTTGTTTTTGTGGTTTGGCTTAAGAGAGTTTTTTATTTATTATTTTTCCCCCAGGGAAGAAAAACATACATTATACCAATTGTAAACTCGATCGTCATTGTGCTACGAGCTGTTATTTTGTAAAATTTGTAAGTTTCAATTCAAGAAACACGGTTGAAAGATGTCCAATTTTCAAGCTGTATTATTTTTCTAGTTTTCAAAATTGTACAATGATAAGCATTATTACGAAAGCTTGATTGCTATCTATATATAAAATTGAAAAAGTTATACTAGAAAATATCAACATTTAGATATATAAATTCAAATAATGTATAACTTTTTGAGTAATTAAAAAGAAATAATCAACAGTTTGGTGGAATTAAATTATCAATAAGCATTTTGAATTTTTAGATAAATGAGCAATGTATTAATGGGTAATAGATAATGCAAAAAAAAAAAAAAAAATAACTACTTACGTATATTCTTTTCATGAATTGATACCTTTTTCTAAACCATTTAATATGTTAATATCTTATATTACCCACGTTATGAAATATTGATCATTTTCTTTTTCATAGATAGAAACAGTGATACCTTTCGATGGAAGTACAAATAATAAAATGAGAGTTATTGAACATAACAAAATTTCAAATAAAAAAGGATTGTTGTGGTGGGAAAAAAAAAAAAAGCTAATAGTTAAGAAAAAATAGGACAATTTCATGATTTTTCTGTCATCTTTTCATGAATTGTTCACATACTACATTCCCTTCAAGTACCATGGCTTTGGCTCATCCCACTTGGAAGCTAGTTGAAGTGTCACTCCATTAGCAAGTGCTTCTATCAAGTTAACAGTTCAGTCTTGAAGTTCTTTATCTCGTTCCTCAAGATTGCTATAGGTGTATCCATTGTTTTGTCCACCTTTGCTACTTTAACTTTTAGATTAGTGGTTCTAACGAATTATTGGTCTTTCATTTGGGCTTCGAGAGTGTTGTCCATTACGTTCACATTTCTATCATGCAATTAAGAGTCCCCTACAAATCCCATGGAAATTCTCCTCATCTTCTCCATATGGACAGGACTTTTCAAACCTTTCACTCTACTCAGCCATGCACAACTTTACCTTTTTAAGCTAACATCCGTGCGATCAACACATCCCTTAATCAAACCATTCACTTAGTATTGTGATCTTTCTCATAACCACTTCCCTAGTAGTTTGAGTTTCATATTTTACTTTTGAAGATGTCTTTACTTTCACTCGTCAAACACAATCTCTAATACCACTTGTGATGAGAATTTTGCTCAAGGGCACACCCATGTGACACTAAAACACTTAAAACACATAAAGGATTCTAAGTTTAGCTTAATACACATCATATAATAAGTTTAAAAAGAAAAATTCTAAGGATAATATAGCATTAATATAGATTGAAGAATATAACTTTAATAAAGAATATATGGACTACACTAAGGGACAACCCATTATATATATACAAGTCTTACCAAATGAAGTGCTTTGATTTGTATAATTTAATAAGGAGAATTGGATCTTACATGTCACCATAATTGATACAATTATCTACTTCTAACTAATAATATACATTGATTGTGGATGATTGCATTAATAAGATCTCCAAGTGGATCTCCATCTTAGACGATAACATGCTTTCACTTAGATGCAAGTTAGAGATCTAGTCAATTTGTAGGTGATAAATATTAGAGAAAAAACTATTTAGTACACTTCTAAAAGTTTTAAATTACACCAATCTTAAGTTTTTCTAAAGTCAAGGCTTACTCATGAGAAAATTGACATGACAATAGCTTAGTCAATTAAATATACATACTCAATTAATGAGAAATAAAAATTACATAAAATATAAAGTGAAAGTGTTACATTTCATAGGCACAAATATATTCGGAATGGGATGGTGATTTTGGACTCCATTTCTTTTCCAATATTTGAAAACCTATTTAGAAGGAAGAATTGCTTAATCATCATGTCGACTTTAAAGGAGCTTCAGCCCTTATTAATGTATTCTACTTCAATTACCATTTTACACACCATATATTTATTGTGTATTATTCACCTTAATTCTTTGCTAATAGAGTATTGACTTTCTAAAACCTTATATGGATTTTGTTGCATCTAGAAAAAGTTAAGAATCATACTAAAAGAATCCAAGGTATCTGGTGGGGCAACTTTAATAAACCCAATGTAACCTACTATAATTTTCTAACTGCAACAACACCATTGCATTTTCTAGGATGATTATTTTGTAGTGTTTTATAATATAATAATGTTCTTTAATAGTATGTGCTTGATCTTGATGAGATGAGATATTGGCAAACAAGTACCTAGAGAAGGGGAAAAAATTGGTCAGTTACGATGATCTGAAGACCTTTTTCTGAAAGAAACAAGCTAATTTGAAGAAGTCAGAACTTTGATGCTGAGCTATGTGTTTTTAAGGCAAATTCTTTCGTTTAGGGCTTCAAAAAGGCATTTTGTTATTTTTGGAAAGTTTTTTTATCAATTGCACGTCTTCTGTGGCGTTCTTCTTGTCCTTATGTGTTTTCGTTTTAGGATCTTTCTAATTTTGACAATTTCGATTCTATTTTTTTGTAGTTTTCAAGCTAGCCTATATTTGTATGCCCTAAGGTGTAGAACACTTCAGTTATCATTCTTTTAGAAAGTTTTACAAAGCTGCCATAACTCTTTGTCCCGAATCTCGAAATTATATTATATTTCAATTTTTTATGCCATTAGCCTAGGTATTCCTAAAATCAATAGATCACACTCCTCTATTCGTGCATGAATCAATAGTTTGTGAAACACTAATTTAACTTTTCATGTGATACGCTGATCAATCTTCTCATAAGTGTTTATTGTTTTTAGGCTAATTAATACAAAGTAGCCAATAGTTGTTGATTATTGGAATTCACTACATTTTTTATATTTTAATATATTAGAAAACAATTTCCACAGGAATAATATTACAAAATTACTTTTGAAACTTTCATTTATACATTAATTTTTGATATATCACGTTAATTTGTTCACTAAATGGAAGAACTCTTAACATTATAAAATTGCTTTTAAAACTTCTTTTACGATGAATATATTAAATCAGTCTTTTATACTACATCAAGCTAGATATATTACTTATTAACATGAAATTTAACAAAGATAGAAAAAATTTATAGGGTTGGTATGTATGTTGTACCCTATAAGTTTTAGAATAGAGGATGGTTCTAAAGCATTAGAAAGTAGGTTTTAGGTATAAATTTGGCACCTTATACCTTAGCAAGTAAGGTATGAGTAGACTTCATGTTAGCTTAAGCATACCCATATAACTTTATGAATTAATCAACTAATCAAGTCCAAAACATCCTCTAGAGAAAGATATGTGATAATATTACTAACCATAAGAAAAGAAAATAAGGACAAAAATCTTGTTTTCCATCAAGAATCTTTTTTTGTTTTAAATCAGTTTCATTATTACTAAAAGGCTTTAAAACATTAATAAATTACTAACATAAAAGCATTTTTTCAATAAAAAAATTGTACATTCAAATCAAAGTTTTAAAGGTGTCCTCTAAGCTCAAAATACAGGGGGTTAGTTGCAACTTCTAGGGGTTATTTGTTAATTTATGAAACTTTAGTAAAATATTTGCAATACTAAAAATTTTATGAATATATCTGCAACAATAATCATAGTTTAGAAAAATTTTATGTATTTTCATATGTTAACAATTATAATGTTACGTTTACAAATTGAGTTAGAATGATATTTTTCCATATATTAATTGTAATGTTAAATTTATAAATTGAGCTAAATTAAGAAAAAGGACGCAGTGACGATACTAGAAGACATGAGCACAGTTGAAGGTGATCCTTATCTCTCCTGGCATAAATTCATTGAGTCCATCTAGCATGGAATTAGGCTAGTTACGCAGCCCCTTTTATAGTGATCTAGCAAAGTTAATAGCAGCAGCAGCAATTGGAAGATTTCTAGAAAATAATCATATTTTAGGGGAAAGAAAAATAATATTTAAGTTTTTTAAAAATTATAAAATTACCACTGTGATGAAAATAATAATAATTTTATGTCTGAAGAGATGAGGTCCTAATAATTCGGAGGTACCTCATTTGTTCAAGAGAGTAGGTCCATATAGTGCATTGATATGAGTTCCACCAATTTGTCCAATTTATAATGGCTTTACAGTATCACCTTAATGCTTAGAATTCATTACCCAAATCCTAACCCCAATACCTAAACACAAGTCCGATTAATCTCTCCTTCCATCCTAGTGGTCATTCCCTTTACCTCTGCTTTCCTAATACGATTCATCTCCTTTCCATATCCAAGACCCATATACTCTTATCCTTTAGATTTTCTTCTAGACCCATAATAGTTTCCTTTAACACCATTATAAGTTCTATGATACTCTTCTAGGAATCTTTTATAACTTTCTCTGACGTATTTTTGTCCTGGTTTTACATTATTGCTAAAGAAGTCTGAGGAAATGCTTGAGCTGATGGAAGAGCTATCCATTCCATCATAGCTGAGAAGACTAAATAAGTATAGGAATGTTGATCATGGAGAAATTTTTTTATAAGAGATGGGTGAAGTTTGTACTGAAGAAAAATCAGTTGATGTGCCATTCTCTTGGAAATCCTTGATTACTCTCCATGGACAAATCAATGGAACTCACATCAACTTCTACAATGGCTAAAAAAAATGGGAAAATAGAGGCACCTCGTCTTTAGAAGAGATGAGATCAGTGTAAATTATTGACCTCATCTCTTCAAGAGACAAGGTTGCTCTCCCTAGTAAGACCTCATCTTTTGAAGAAACGAAATTAGACACTTATGACATCATCTCTTCAAGAGATGAGGTCAAGTTACCTAAAATTGGTATTACTTTCATCTCAATGACAATTTTGTAATTTTTTTAAAAAACTTAAGTATTATTTTCCTTTTCCCCATATTTTATTACTTGGTATTAATACTTATTAAGAAACATATCTTTACATCTTATAGGTCAAAATTAATTATTTTAAGAAAATAATACTGGTAAATGGATATAATTAAAAAAATATATTGAGAACGATAAAAAACATTATGTAAAATAAAAAACATAAAAAAGAAAAGAAAATATTCAATAATATGATTTTGGTGTAGTCGATCTGGTTGCAGTGGTTGCATGCATATAGTGTGAGTCTTGTGTAATACGTAGCCTCAGAGGAGTGACATAGAAGAACACCTAAGAAATAATTAAGAGTGAAATGGTATGGAGGAGGATTATACAATTTCAAGGAGCTCGAACGAACTTGTGATAGGTAGAGGGGTTATATAGTATTAACCCACTATCCTAAAGAAGAGGTTGTGTATTCTTTATTCTAATCTCTATTTGATCTTTTGTGGGAGTATTATGCCAAAATAACGATGTTTTTACCAATTTTCCTAATAATTCACAGAAGAAGGAGTTTTAGGTATTCATAGAGTTTGACTCGTAATGACATTCGTCGGATTGTATTGACTAGATGATTAAGATAAGTCCTTCTAATGATAGATTTTTCCGTGAGCTCTCTCTCTGTGAGAGGCCCCCTTGAGAAAGGTTGAGAATGGAAGGGTTGGTCCTTCCTAACAGTCCCTACTCCAAATCAACTTTTCCTTAATCATCCCAATTTTATAAATTTGACTCTTTAGATCCTATCATTAATCAGTTCAAAGAGTCTAACTTAAGTCATTGTAGTGCTATAAAATCAAGGATATTTGGTTTAACTCTCTACAAAAATGTGTGTGTGTACGCGCGCGCGCGCGTAAGGATGGACACGGATGAGACAACTTTGGGGGGGGGGGGGGGGGGGGGGGGGGGCGGGGGCGGGGGGGTGGCATCTTGTATATATATATATATATATATATATATATAATTTATTAATAATTTCATTTGATATTTCTAATTCATAAGTCTAAAAAAATAATTTAATAAGTAATTAAGGGCATTAGTGAATTTGGAAGCGTATTATATATATTATTTGAAATTAATTATCAATTAAAAAATAGAGTTAACAGATGATAACATTCGTGTCATTTGGAAATACTTTATGTGATAAAACATAATCATTTATTTAGTTAAATATAATTTATGATAAATGAATTTAATACTATTAGTTATTGTGAAAGAAAAAAAGTTTGAAAAAAAAAAAAAGGAATGGAAGAGAGAAAAAGATAATGTCATAAATGAATGTTGAAATAGGAAAAGATAGTGTAATAAATGTATAAAAAGAAAGGCAAAAAAGAACGCTATTGAAAAGAAAAAAAGTTGAAAAAAAAATGAAAGAGAGAAAAAGATAATGTAACAAGATGAATGTTGAAAAAAGGAAAAAGATAATGTAATAAATGATATTGAAAAGAAAGGAAAAAAATGCTATTGAAAAAGGAAAAGTATACTCATGGCTATAAAACCAAACACTTAAAGCCCATTCACTTTCACTTGACTTGAATAGCTATTCATTATTTTATTATTCTACATAAAGCTACTAGGGGTGGGCAAAAAAATCGCCCGAACCAAATCAATCCGTAACCGAACCAATCCAAACTGAAAATATGGTTTTTTTCATGGTTTGGTTTGAAAATTTTCAAATCCGAACCAATCCGTAAATTCATGGTTTGGTTTGGAGGTAAACCAAACCAATCCGTAAACCAGAACCAAACCGTTTTAAAAAATATAATAATATTTTACTATATGTTTATATGATTTATTTGATTTTATTATTTGATGAATATTAATTAAAATTAAACTTGTCCTTTTTTTTTAATTTTTTTTAAGCTCATGATATGTAATTTTTTATTGATGATGAAACTATTGTTTTTTTAATAGCTTATTAACTTTGTAAAGTATGAAATTTATTTATTTAGTTATAAAACTTTATGTATTAGTTGTTTAATATATTTCTGATGATCATTTTTATTCAATTGATGAATTTGTTTATAGACAATTTTTTTATTTTAGCTAAATTATGGTAGATAATTGATAATGATGATTATATTAAAAATCATAAATTATGACTTACTATATATTGGTTATGAATGTATTTTATTCATGGATAATTGATTTTATAAAGAACTATAGATTAAAAGTATGATGAATTTATAAAGTATTTTATCTGGTTATAAATATCAACTTTGTAAAATGATATACATATTTAAGAATCTACACAAGTGTAAAAAAACTAGATTTTTAGTTAGAATTTTGATTTAAACCGTAATCCAAACCGAACCAAACGTTATTTAATGGTTTTAAATTTTATAATCCGAACCAAACCGTTATTTAATGGTTTGATTTGGGGTGGAAAAAAAAACCAAACCGTAAATTATGGTTTGGTTTGGTTTTGGGAAAACCGAAACAAACCGATCCATTGCTACCCCTAAAAGCTACTATTATGATGTTTACCAGAAAAGAATGACAATTCATAATGAATTGTTATGTCTTAAAATGATCGATAGAATTCTGTCCCTACATCCATCAGTTGTCATTCAATGGTATATTTTTTAATTTTATCATAAATACTCCTATTTTAAAAATATCACCTATACAATTATCTCTACCTGTAATAAAGACAATTGCATCATAGATATTTTGCATTTTACTCTAATAATTACTTATTTTATTTATTACACTAAAGTGAACATTATAGCAGCTATTACAACTTTATTACATTACAGTTTAATTGTAATTCAATCCCCTTTTTATTCCATATGGTGAAGTGAACGAGCCATTAGTCATTACAACTCTATTACATTATTGTTTAATTGTAATTCAATTCCTTTCTTATTCCATGTGAAATGAACGAGCCATTAGCCACTACACTAACATTAGTTTTATGATATTATTTATCATTTATAATATATATATATAATAAATATATTTTTTCTTGTTTAAAAAAAAAAATTTAAAAATAGAACTTTTTTTTCGAGTATGTGGGGTCAATGACCCTATCGGCCCCCGGATCTACCCATGTGTGTATGTATAACATACTTTCTAAAGATCCATAGAGGATCAACACCTGATCAACTTATCTATCTTCAACAAGACAAGTTCACATGTCATAGTACCGACTTGAATTTGACTTGAACTTTTAGAGCTTTGCTTGAGTTTTTACTTTAAAACTTGAGATTTAATTGAAGTAACAATAGAGTTTACAAATTTAAGTTTGACTCAATTAAACCTATTCAATTTATCTTAGGATTATTTTTAATTTAAATTAAAATAATTTATAATTGAAATTCAACTTAAACTTGATTAACATTTAAACTCAATTTAGATACAATTAAACTTGCAAATTAATCGAGTTAAATGTTAAACTTGAACTTGACAACCTAGTTGTGTCAATCATCCTTAAGCTAAGCTAGTAATTATCAAGTTAAATTCGAATAACTAATAAATAGTTTTGACTCAATTATGGCTCTAATCTTTACTATCTCTGTCCTTACAGTAATTAATTTTAATAAATTATTTAGTCAAATTTATTTAATAAAATCATTTTCTTAAAATAAATTATTTTGGTCAAAAAGTGGTTTACATATGTCATTGCTACTACCATAAGATAATACAACATGAGCCAACCGTTTACTAGAAAAATCAATACAAATTACATCTTTGCAAAAAAGTGGTATCATTCTCAATTTTTTTTTTCTTTCTTTCTTAAGTTTTTCATGATAAAAACAACCTCAAGTTCACAAATAACCGTACACCTCTAAGACCAATACAAAAACCATGTAACAGAATCAGGAGGAGGTCCCACCATCCTTCCTTCATTTTTAAACTACTACTTGGCGCTTCGTTCTCTCTTCTCTCTCTCTCTCTCACACACACACACACAAGAAAAGGCTTCCAAGAAAATTCTAGCTTTATTTGATCATTCATATTCATTAGTTTCTTAAGGCCAAAGATTCATACACCCCCATGGCTGACCACAATAGGAAACCCCATAATTCAACCGATGCTTTTCAAGAGGAAGCCATGAATACGTTGGCATCCCAACTGATCGAATATGAGCAACTAATAGAAGGAGTGAATGCTGTGGCAAGTAACTTCCAAGATGAAATTGGGAGCATTTCTATTCACAGATTGTTACTGGACTCGCAGTACAAACGTTATTTAGGAAGGGCAAGATTAAAAGACATGATCGACGCGCAACGCTATAAGGAACGCATTCGTGCATGTGGGATCAATGTATTGATTTCGACTGGTTAACGTTTGACGAAAAAGAACATGAACACGAGCCGGACGATATTTAGTATATACGATACGCGGCTATGCTAGGGATTGGTTGAGGGAGAAACTAGACCCGGAGGCAGAGATGATACAAGTCTGAGATTGATGATTATGGCATTCAAGAAGGTGTTGGCGATGATTGTTGATGGTGAGGAGGGTGAAGAGGATGATGATGATAAGAATGTTATAATCAAAACGCGTATGAGATACGAGCGTGATCTTTATTACATGTTTCATGATTTCTTGAAGACGATCATAAACACTAGAGATCCAGAAGGGAAAGCTACAATGTATCAAGATTTCAAGGATTGCTTGAAATGGCTAGGGTCGGGTGTGGACAATCAGGTTCTGAGATGTAGCCGATTGATATTGAATACCATTAATAATGGACTCGAAAGGGTGATCGGAATGTCACGTAAGGGGGAAGGAAATTGTCTCGGATAAAAAAAACAGAGTCGACAAGATATTCGATCTTTTCCTTCGGCTGATTCAACATGTGAGTTACTTTGGCTGAAAACAATTGGCCGAGATTAGAAGATGATGATGATGATTTAGATGCTCTGTTATTACCAGTACGGATAAATGCAAGGGGGGATTTGAAGAGACAAGATTAAGTGTGAAGAAATGGTCAGAACTTTGAAATGTCGTCATTGTTCTGGTTCACGTCATCCTTAATTTTTTTTTTTTTTTTTTTCACCCCAACTTCAACTTCTAGTGAAGTGATTAGTAAGTTCTTAACCCTAGGTATGAGATTTTAGAATGTAGAATGTGGCTAGCAGTTTCAATTTGTTTTGTTCATTCGTATTTTGATGTAAGTACATCCATTGGACATAATTCTTTTCCTTGATGGATACATATTCGTCTATCATCATTTGGTTTTAATTACTCGTAAGCAAAATGGCAGAGGAAAATGCGGAGCCGTAAGATAACATTGATCGAGGAATACATAGGTGGGAGTTGGGACATGCAGCTTAGGAGACGTTCCCACGTTTCAAAAACACATTGTTTTGGCAAAACTGCCTCAGCTATGTGCCTTTCCTTCGACCGTGACTGTAATCAAAGGTTACCTTTCACTAACATTTGATTTAAGAAAATATAGTGGACTTGTGTCCATTGTTAAAACTATAAATTTGTGTCAACATTTTCAGCAAAAGATACAAGCGGAAGCAAAATTGGTGAGTAGATACCTCTAGCTATTGCTAAATAAAGTAAGAAAATGCTTAAATCGAGTTTCTTTCGGATTTTCTATTAGTTTCTGTTTGGTGCTGCTAAACCCTAATTCCCTCAAAGCGATAGTGTATAATTTTTAAAGGTAAGCGGGCTTAAAGACCTTTTTATAGAAAAATCATATTTTTTTATATATAACTCTGCCCATCAAAGAGTCTATTGAATATGGGAGTGTGAAAGTGAGATTTCATGGCGTGGATAGTGAGTTGAACGTTTGCTGGAAATGGACCACATTTAGTGTCGAATTTCTCGATAAAACTACAAAAGATCTCAATCAAAACTCTATCCAAAAACAGAGCATAATACCCTAAGAAAACAAATCCCAGGCAAAACAAGAAATTCCAACATCTATTACATGCTTTATTGTGAAAAATACACTGCCGATGCTTCCTCTTCACGATGCATGGCTGCTCTCCGATCCTTGGGGTGTTGATGATCTATCCCTCTTTTCCCACAAGGTTCGTTCAACCAAAATATCCATTGGTCTATAAAGCATTTGATTAGACGTTGTTAATGATGTGCAAACTGATAGGATCGAGCATGTTTTTATTGCTAATGGTTGGTTGGCTTTCATATAATTTTTTTTGTCATTGATGTAAGAAATGTAAAGATTTAAGTCAGTTTTGGAGAATATGTAAATATAAATATATATGTACATATTGGGTCCTTTCATATCATATATATGCAATAATAGATTCAATTCAATTCTTAAAAGATTTCAATAATTTAATTTAGCAAAAATGTAAAATTCTATTGAGGATGATATTTTCTACAAATATGAAGAGCAAACTTTGTGCATTTAGTCGTAGTTCCTTTTAAAGAGTTGTTACTCTATGACTGTGAAAAGATTTATAAACATTAAGGCTTTACAATTGATTAAAAAAAAGATGAATAATTTGCTTTATATAATTTTTAATTAATTAGATGGTACTTAATGGTAATGAATTTGCACACACATATATCAAATTGCTATATTGCTAGTTATCCTTTAATGCCATGTTTAGTACACAAAAATCCGTGGAATAGAATGGATTAGAATGGGAGAAAAAGAAAGGAAAGGAATGGAATGAGACGTAGAATGATAAATTTATTTTTTGTTTGGATATATCATTTGGAATTGGTATAATATTTGTTAAAAATATCTTTAATAATTAATTTGAATAATAAATAAGTAAGAGAATAATAATAATAATAATCATTCAAGAGGAAGGAATGAAATCACGATCCCACTTTCTTAAGAGCAGAATCAAATTCCTCATCAAAGCTAGAATCATCAATTTGCGTGAATCGTGATTCTAGCTTTTAAAAATCAATTAAACATAGGAATGAGAATTGGCAATGGAACTTGGAATCGCGATTACATTCCTAACTAGCTCACTTAACATGGACAGCTATTCATTTTGTTTTCATTCTATATAAGCTGCTATTATAGTATTTAGTTGAGAAAAATGACAATTTATAATAAATTGCTATTATGTAAAATGATAAATAGCAATTCATGTCATCACAGTCATGAATGGCTATTCAATAGTTTATTTTTTACACCAAGGACATTATGCATATTTTACCGTTTATTCTATACAATGAAATGAATGAGCTGTTTGGCTTCAATTTTGCATACCAAATGTGACATGCATGTATAATGGTTTTGGAGATAGACTTCTTGTTTTTCTTTTATTTTTCATATTTTTATTTGAATTGCATTGCAACTGGTAACTTGTTTGATTTTATTTTTATTATAATTTTTTTTTGTCAAGACTCATTTGATTATATTTAAAGGACAACTTTTGAATGTTATTTTAATTAATAATTTTTTTCTTTTTTTGGCGAAACAGAGAGCTAATAAATAATTTTTTTAATCAAAATTAAAATTTTGTGTCAAAGACTTCAAGGTGCATGACATTGTATATAATATTAAATATCAAATGTGAAAAAAATTTATATTGGTGGAAAACTCCACAAACATGCTTTTATTTGAGAATAATATGTAATGTACTTGAGGCTATGAAAATTAGTTAAATTGTAAAATGAAAATATAAGTTTTAAGTGAATTACGATTCTGCAACACATATTATGGACGTGCAAACTTCATATGATATTTGTAGTATTTCTTTTTTATCTCGCTAGTGTCCATTTACAGTTTTTTTTCGAATTAGTTCTTCATTAGGATTTAATATTGAAGGAGTTATACTTACACCTGTTGATTGTAATTTAGGTGCTGCTGGGGCACTACTTCTAGCATCTAGACTCGCTTTTGAGGTTTGGTTTATGGAATTGAAAAGAAAAAAAAAAGATAAAAATAAAAGAAAGAAAAAGAAATTGTAGCAATTGTAAACTCGTTTTTTTTTTTTTTTTTCCATTAACTTGTTATGGTGTTACGAGCTATTAGTTTGCAAAATCCTAAAGTTTGAATTCATGCAACACGGTTGAAAAATGTCCATTTTTGAAGCAAATTAGCTGACTTTTATATTATTTTTGTAATTATCAAAATTATACTATGTGGAGCACCTTATCAAAACTCATATAGTTCTCTCCTTATCAAAATCGTTTACTTTCTATGGGAAGTATGGTAAATTATATTACAATATATCCATATTTAGAAAAAAAAAATAAATATGATCAATATTTTGAATAATTAAAAAAAATAATCAATATTTCAAAAACTAGCGTTTTAAATGCTTAAAAATGTTTTAAGGCAATGACAAATATATAAAATAAAACAAATTCTTTACTTGTATAACTTTACATATGGATTTTTTATTTTAAATCATGAAAATGTCGATATATTTTACTCACTTTATTAAACATTAATAATTTTTTTTCAAAAACATTATGTTGATGTCTTATATGAAATAAAGGAAATTTCTAATATTAAGGGTTGTTATAAACGGAAAAAAAAAAAGGAAATAGTTGGTGAAAATTAAGAGAATTTCATAATTTGTTTCTCTTATTAATTTTAAATTTTTGTAATAATCTTGAATATGGGGGCGTCTAATCTAGTTGCTATAAATAAATACCACCCATTACTATAATTAGTACAATCTACTCTGTCTACTAATACACATTTACATTAATTCATTACTTCCTCTCTTATAATAACACCTATACAACTATCATCTCTCTGTAATAAATATAGGAAGTATTATAGATATTTTACATTTTACTCTAATAATTACTTATTTTACGTTTTACATAAATGAACATTATAATAGTCATTACAATTCTATTATATTCCCTTTAAATTAAAATTTCATTTCCTTATTCCATTCAGCGAAGTGAATGGGCTATAAATTTAGTTTAACGGAATAAGGTTTCAAAGAGATAGCAAATTCTTTGTTTTATATAGAAGACTATTTTTGAAATAAGAAATGTCAACAATGGCACTTCATCTTATGCAGGGAAGAATCGGAGTTCTCCATCTAGTTACGAATACCCATTCTTTATAGTAGAATTTTTTGAAAAATCAGATAAGACCTATTCAACAATAATAAGGGTAGAATGATAATTCTATTCTAGTAAATCAAACAAACGTAAACGTCTGCTTCATACATCTTCTGTCATTCGTCATTTTAACATCTACTTAAATACAAATTTTCTAAGACTAAGATGGTAAAAAGATGTAAATTGTAAAGTACATTTACCCTTTCCTTTTATTCACTTGAAAAAAACCAATTAATTTTTTATGAATTCATAACATATTTTTCTCAAAACCATCTCTTTTAAAAGTAATAAACTTTTTTTTTAATCCAGTGTTATAAAAATGTACCCACTAGGGTCATTACAACATGAGGAATCAAACTCAATATCTTAATGATAAAGATCAAGATTGGATGCCACTAGACTACACAGCCATTAGCAAAGTACTAAGCTTTCAATTTTCAATTACCATAATTTAATTACCACCTCTATCATAATTATTGTTATAACTATTAAACAAATACATATTACATGACATAAGATCATTTTTTAGATTTCATACAAATATGGATTAAATATAGACAAGACACAAACATAAAAAGAAAAGACAATCTAACCTGGCACGAAATCTAGACAATTACATTTGTGTGACTTTAGGGCAAAGCTCTATCTTAGACGACAAATAATCGAGCATTCTCATTTAGCCCCCATTAGGCCACAATTTAGAGTTCTAATCAATTTAACACTATGACATTCTCTCCTATGCAATCAAATAATATCCTTGTCATGACTTTCACCTAAAATCCTTATCAACTTAGATTTCTCCATCCTTTACTCATAATTCTGATCGTATTCAATATGATACTGAACACACTTTAATAATCTTTCGTCTTTTGTATACCAAATGTGCAATTTTAATCTTTCCTAACTGGGCATTCTCATCTAGCCCCATTAGCCTAGAATTTAGAGTTGTAATCAATTTATTTGTGGCATTCTCTCCCACACAATCCAATAATGTCCTCGTCTTGACTTTCATCTAAAATCCTTATCAACTTAAAGTTCTCCATCCTTTACTCATAATTTCGATCGTATTCGATATGACATTGAAGACACTAATAATCTTTTGTCTCTTGTAGACTAAATGTGTAATTTTAATCTTTCCTAATCTGCCATCTTTTCTTAGGACTTCAACTTAATCCAACTAATTTTTCAATTTTTCTTTCCATAGGGTCCTACCATTAACTTCCTATGAGATTTACCATGGCAAAGATTAATTTTCCTCTTCCTTATGTGATGTTAACTTATCAATAATATCTTCAGTTGCAATTTGAGCTACCATGATGAATTTTTTATCGCTTAACCTATCTTCTTAGTCACTAAGATTATAGACTAGGATTCCACTTGAGTAAGCAAAATACTATTGGATCTTAGAATAATGATAGTATCAATCTTATCTAAGTGTTCACACCAATGACAATTTCGAAAATATCCATAATGTTACTTGCTCGAATTCGATAGAGGTTGAACTTTGGAAATCCGGGCTTTAATTGATGTTTTGTATAAAGCCTATAGAGACAGAGAACTAGTTAGTGGCATGTTAGACATGAGCCTGACATGGCCACTTCATTGCTTAAGTTAGAGGCAATCATGACAAGCAAGTAATCTAAATTAGAGTGATCAGTGGTTAAGTGTGGCATTACCTATCTCTAGAGAGTTAAATAAGTATTTATAGGTGACCGAGTTGGCGATTATGGCCATAATGAGCTAGTGGGTGAGTAGATGGTTGGTGGTAGTAATAAAGGACATGGGATGAGTTCATATCTCTATTACTTAGAGACCAGTCGATTGAGCTACTTGTGCCAAGCAATGAATAGGTCGAAGGTAACTGAGTGATTACCACGACTATTAAGGGGCTGGGTTTGCTCTTTGCAAGATTCGTGAATGGAGTTTAGGCTTGACAAACCACTCCAGCCCATTGGCGTACTGGGCTTAGGTCAGATGGTCCTATGCTCTAGAATGGACCATCAATACATTAAAACAACCTCTACATTCTCCTTCTTATGTAAGCTGCTAATGCTAAGTTTGATATTTTAAATAACCATAAATGTTGGGACCTCTTTAAATATATCGTGCTGAGTTATGCTTTACGTTTCTCCACACAAAACCCAAGTTTAATGACCATAAATGTGAGACTTATAGCCTAAATCGCTTAACATGCTAAGGGGACCCTTCTCTTTTTCATCTCACCATTCCTCTACCATTAGAGCACTTAAAACACTCCTTCAAGTAGTCCTTGATATAATGCAACTTGTCAAAGAAATAACACTTTAGCTCATAGGTAGTCCTTCACATGATGTAGTTAGACAAACATTCTTTTTTTGAGTAGTCCTTTTTCTTTTCGCCTTACCCTTTCTCATTAGTAGACTTTGATATCTATTGTTCTTGACTACTAATGGAAGACCTTTCTTTCCACTTTTGGAGTTCCACTAACCTTTAACAATGGTCATTACTTTTGAGATATTTTTCTCTCCTCTTTATTTCAATTCGAACTTGATTTAAGGTCTCATCCAATCTAGAAAGTATAAGAAGAGTGCCATCTAAGTTGAGGTCTGTCTTTTAAACATAAGCTCTTTGATATCATGTAGATATTGCTTAACATTACCTTTCTAACGAGGGTGGCAAAACCTAATATTGACCTCTGTTCTAGCATTTTGTAAAGAGAAATGGTCTCAAAGGAAATAAAAAAAAAAAACCTCAAGAAACTCAAAGGAAGCATCGACAAATAGAGTGACAATTCAATTAGCTTCCAATTTGGATGAGCTAAAGTTAGATCACTTGAACGGAATACAGTCTTCGAAGGAGGTGGGTAATTCCTTGTGAGAAGCTAAGTAATGCTTTGATCTGGTTAAAATTCACGCTGTTTGCAACTTCTAGGGGTCATTTGTTAATTTACTAAACTTTAGTAAGGTTATTTGCAATACCAAAATGTTTACGAATATATATACACAAAAACTAGCGTTAAAAAAATTGTATGATTTTTCATATATTACTTATATTGTTAAATTTATAGATTGAGTCATAATGATATTTCTCCCATATATTAATTATAATGTTGAATTTTGTAAGTTGATCTAAAATTAAGAAAAGGATGATACCAAAAGACATGAGCATTGAGCATTTTGAAGATGATCCTTATCCCTTCTGGCATAAACCTGGTGAATCTATCTACCAATTTACCATGGGACTAGGCAAATTACGGAGCCCTCTTTTTAAGGCCTCGTGATCTAGCAAAGTTAATATTAGTTGCAGTAACAATGATGATGATGGAAAATTACAAAAATAAAATTATAAAATTATCTTGTTTTATTACTTGGTATTAATAGTTATAAAGGATGATATGTCTGCATTTTATTGGTCCAAATTAATTATTTTAAGAAAAATGATACTATTAAATAGATATAGTTAAAAATATATATTAAAAATAATAACAAAAATTGCTTAAAATAAAAAATAAAATAAAGAAAAGTATTCAATAACAAGATATATATATATATATAATACTTTATAAAACTCCATAGAAAATCAAAACATGTTCATCTCCTATCTTCCCTCATCTTGACCCTTATTTAGGGTTATAAGTAAATTGAATCGGCACCGTACATTACATTACTCACTTGAGTACAACTTCAAATTTCAAAAACTCCAATTTTATTCGACGTAATAGTAAACAAGATCGTATTCAATGCAATTAAACTTTCTTATCCTTAATTTATTATAAAACTATTCTTTCTTTAAATTAAATAATTTAAACTTGACTTGGTTGCAATTAAACTAACAAGTTACTCAATTAAACATTATGAAAATTAAACTAGACTTGACAAATGCACTAACACGGGGAATCGAACTCGATACCTCAAGAATGAAGACCTAAACCGGATGCCACTATGGTACAAGGTTATTGGCAGTTAACAAATAGTTTTCACTTATTTATTTACTACTCTAATTCTTACCATCTTCTTGTAATTGATTTAAATATTTCATCAAATTTATTTAATAACTAGTTTCAAGCCCACGCAACGCATGAATTGTTGGTCCTGAAAAGATAACCAAGAGGGGAGGTGAATTGGTTATAAAATTTATTTTTAAAATTTTTTTAATAAATATCACACCACTTGGTTATTCAACTAAAATTGCTTTAAAACTTTCTTAAAACAATAAACTTAACAAATAAAAACTTTAAACAATAATTCGGATCAAAATGATTTGCTTAATCTCACGAAAAATCAAATATCAATTCAAAACAATTTACTCCCAGAAACCTTCTAACTAACTCTCTGATTAAGAAAAAATAAGTGAGTTACCCTCTGATAAACCTTCTGATTAAGAAACTATATGCAAGTTACTTTCTAATTAACCTTCTGAGCATATATCACACATATAAAATATAAACAACAAATCAGGAAATTAAAGAGAGATAGGGAGTAGAAAGTGCAAATCGATATATAGAGGTTCCACCTCGAGCGTCAATCCTCTCTTCCAGCTCCAAGCCAGGGTCCCGGTATTCCTCACCGGTTGTGTTCCACTATCCAATCAAATCAATAAAAGTTAGAAGAAGTTCTTGCCAATTCTTTTTAGCTACAATTCACTTGACTTGATTCTCCTAATCAATCAATCAACTAAGCCTACTTGTAACTCTCAACTCACACTAAAAGTGTAAAATCAAATCAAGAGGAATAAAAATTAAGTTTCCTCAAAAGAATTCGCTCAAAGAAGAAAAAAAAAACAGAAGACTATGACAGTTTTTCATGTAAAGAGCTTTGATCACTGTTGTAAGGTAATTATCACGTTGTTGTTATTGTTCATACTTCTATCTTGTTTTTGGTCCTCAAAAGAATTCGCTCAAAGAAAAAAAAAAAAATAGAAGACTATGACATTTTTTCACGTAAAGAGCTTTGATCACTATTGTAAGGTAATTATCACATTGTTGTTATTGTTCATACTTCTGTCTTGTTTTTGGTCTTTTTAATCCTGTTTACTCTAACGGCTAGAAGAGAAGATGGATAAGCTTGTCCCAGATTTTTGTGTGTTAAATCTTCTCGTGATCCTCAAAATATCAGCTCGTGTTTATCATACGGTTTACTCAATTTGAATTTTGAATTCTTGAAGTAATCTTCGAAATCTCTACTTCATAAGACAAATCCAAATATCTAACAACTTGTAGGTTTATCTTGTACTGAAAATTTGGACTTGAAATTATCCGTAGTTGCACAAATTCATCGTCTGGTACTGTTCATGCTCTATCCAAGCTTTCCACGTTCTTCGAATTTTCAAAAAATCATTGGACACATTCCATAAAATTCCGAATTGTATTTTGTAAGTACTTAATATTATGCACACAAACTTTCTCCTTTAATGTAATTCGTTGTATAAATTGAATTTCAAATCTGAGTTGTCCTTCTTCAACAATGTGTTCATGAACTTCAAAAAGAACATATATTCGAATTTTTAATCCCTGTGGATTTTGAACCGACTTTGTGAAACACATTGAGCATAGTACACAAATTATACTCAACATTGGAGCTAGGTCTTCAAAAATAATTCTGAGATGTAATCTACATAATGTTATTTTTGTTCCTTAACCTTCTGACGTTCCTTCTGATAGTTTAAATACACTTGCATTTCATTGTAGAACCTTCTGAGTAACCTTCTGATATACAAATTGTTCTTAATGAAAATTTTCAACCGTCTGAAATACTTTATGATATAAGTTTATCTTATATACATCTGCACACTAATTCAAATATGTAAGAAATCATTTAATCCTTTTTATTATCATCAAAATCATCATGTGAGAGAAATCAACATTTTTCCCCTTTTTTATGATAACAAAACCCCATAAACAAAATAATAATTTTTGAAAAAAAAAATAACTTAATTCATGTTTATTTTAAATCTCAAACAAAATCTCAACAACAACATATATATAGCAGCAATAGTAGCAATCATTCATAATAGAAATCATAATATTTTGTTTACTTTTTCTTCCCCTTTTTGTTAGCATCATAAAAGAGACATAATGAGAAAAACAAAAATATGCATATCAAATCAAAATTTCGAAACAAACATAGTATCTAAAATTATTACAGACTAAATGATAAAAGAAGTCTTTCAAAAAGTCTTAAAAGAAAAACATCAGATCATTTTTTCTGATATTCAAACATCAAGGTAGATTTTCGAGCTTGCATCTTTTTCCTTTGAGGAATTGTGGGACGAATTTGTTGTGGAATCAAATTTTGCTACTTGAAAATGTTAAGAACAGATGATATGACTTCATATTTCCTCATGGATGATTGTGAAGCAGGGTTAGCAGGTTGGTTGAAGGGAATGATTGCGAGCTCATCAACCTAAACTGCTAGTACAACTTCCTTCATGGGTGAAGTTTGATGTTGTGGACTCAAAGGATGTACAGGAGAGGTTTGAAAAAAAGGAGATGAAGGTTGAACAGGTGATGAAGGTATTTCGTGATCAGCAAAAAAAAAAAAAAAACCGATAGAGAATCTAGTATAGAATTTTTTAGATTTTTCTTAACAGCATCCAGGTGTTAATCTATGATCTTCACAATAGCTTATCGAAGAGAAGAACAAGAAGATTCTCCATGTGGTTTAACAGAAGCAAAACCTTCTGACTCAGTCTTTAAGTCACTATTTTCTTCATTTCTTCCTCCTTCCCTAATTTCAAACTTTCCTCTAGTTCGAATATGATGCCTTTTCTTGACTTTGTTAAGCATTTTCTCCTTCCCATTCTTCTTGGAGACTTGTTCCTTTTCCTTTTCCGAATCTCCACCTTCTGACCTACTGTCTACTGTAAAAAGTAGCTCTCCTTCAGCAATAGCTTGGATCCTTTTCCAATCGAAATTAACTTTGTTAAACTTAGGATCCCTATACCATGATCCATCCTTAGAAAACCAGAACTTTTGAACAACTTGGATTCCCATCTTCTTCAAGTTTGTTTCCCTAATTTTCTTTATACTAAAAAGCATTTTAAAATCTTTGGGTACACTGAGTTTCCAATCTAGCAACTGGTGCATAAATTTCATCATAACCTATTCCTTCTTCTTGAGAATATCCTTTAGCTACAAGCCTTGCTTTATTTCTAAAAATTTTACCATTTTCATCCAATTTATTCTTATAAACCCATTTAGTTCCTATGATAGTTTTGTCTTGTGGTCTAGGAACTAAGTTCCAAACATTATTTCTTTGAAATTGATTCAATTCTTTATGCATGGCATTGATCCAATTTTCATCATTTAATGCTTCTTCTATGTTACTTGGTTCTATTTCTGAAATCAAAGCAAAAAGATTTTCAAGCTCTTGTAATTTAGATCTAGTTCTAGTTCTAGTTCTAGATTCTATATCACTAATAATTAAGCTAGGTGGATGTGAAGATTTATATTTCCATGCTTTTGAACTTTCAGGGTTGTTAATATTTAATTCCAGGTTACCTTCTGCCTTAGCTTTTGATGTGTTAGCTTTTAATTCTTTTTCTAGATTACCTTCTGCCTTACCTTCTGATGTATCAGGTTTTTGCATTTCTTTGGTTTTACTTTCTGATTTTGTTTCAGAATTCATGCCATTATTTTTATTAACAAATGTATGCATATCATCATCATCAAAATAATCTTTTACATCAATAAAACGTACATTAATAGATTCTTCAACAATTTTTGTTGTTTTGTTAAAAACACTATATGCTTTGCTATGTTATGAATATCCTAGAAAAATTGCTTCATCTGACCTTTCGTCAAACTTCCCAAGATTATGTGCATTCTTTTTCACAAAGCATGTACAACCAAACACATGAAAATATGACACAGATGGTTTTCTACCACGAAATAATTCATACGAAGTTTTTGTAGTATGAGGTCTAATGTATACTCTATTCATGATATAACAAGCAGTTGCAACAGCTTCAGCCCAAAAATATTCAGCTATTCCACTTTCATTCAATATAGAACGTGTTATTTCTTGTATGGTTCTATTCTTTCTTTCCACTACCCCATTTTGTTGAGGTGTATATGGTGCAAAAAATTATGATTTATTCCATGTTCTTCACAAAAAGAAATAAATGATGAATTATCAAATTCTGTACCATGATCAGTTCTTAAAGAAATAATGGAAAAAACCCTTTTCATTTTGTATTTGTTTAGCAAATTTTTGAAAAATCTCAAAAGTTTCTGATTTATGCTTTAAGAAAACACCCATGTATACCTTGAAAAATCATCTACTATTACAAAACCATATTTATTTCCTCCTAGACTTAATATTCTAGTAGGTCCAAATAAATCAAGATGTAAATGCTCAAGAGATTTTTGTGCATGAAATTTGCTCATGATTCTCAAAATATCAGCTTGTGTTTATCATACGGTTTACTCGATTTGAATTTTGAATTCTTGAAGTAATCTTCAAAATCTCTACTTCAGAAGATAAATCTAAATATCTAACAACTTATAGGTTTATCTTGTACTGAAAATTTGGACTTGAAATTATCCGTAGTTGCACAAATTCATCGTCTGGTACTGTTCATGCTCTATCCAAGCTTTCCACGTTCTTCGAATTTTCAAAAAATCATTGGACACATTCCATGAAATTCTGAATTGTATTTTGTAAGTACGTCATATTATGCACACTAACTTTCTCCTCAAATGTAATTCGTTGTATAAATTGAATTTCAAATCTGAGCCATCCTTCTTCAATAATGTGTTCATGAACTTAAAAAAGAACATATATTCGAATTTTTAATCCCTGTGGATTTTGAACCGACTTTGTGGAATACATTGAGCATAGTATCCAAATTATACTCAACATTGGAGCTAGGTCTTCAAAAATAATTCTGAGATGTAATCTATGTAATGTTATTTTTGTTCCTTAACCTTCTGATAGTTTAAATACACTTGAATTTCATTGTAGAACCTTCTGAGTAACCTTCTGATATACAAATTGTTCTTAATGAAAATTCTCAACCGTCTGATATACTTTTTGATATAAGTTTATCTTATATACATCTACACACTAATTCAAATATGTAAGAAATCATTTAATCCTTTTTGTTATCATCAAAATCATCATTTGAGAGAAATCAACATTCTCCCCTTTTTTGATGATAACAAAACCCCATAAACAAAATAATAATTTTTTCAAAAAAAAAATGGTGGCAATTTTATTGGGAACATGCAGGCAGTGTCTCTTCATATCCTTCCCAAACGTTACTCTTCATTACTTTCTGAGCACAAAAATCAAACTTTTCGTTCTCTTTGTTCTTGATCATCTTTTCCTGTTCGTGTCTTCAAAAATCCTACATCATGTCTTCAAGAAAATCTAGTCGCTTAGCTTCAAAGGGGTTCAAAACAAAACCTATAGAAGGAACAATATTGGTTAAAGATGATTCCTCTTATTTTGAAGAAATCCTCAAAACCCTAACTAAAGGTGGCAATCCAAGTGAAAAACAATCCAAAATACAACATGATAAAGTTTCCCTGGAAAAAGAACAAGAAGCGGCCACAGTAGTTGAGAAAATCATCCTTAGAGGAGCCGCTTGCATCCTCTGACACCCTTTCAGAGAGTAGTTCAGACTCTGTCCTTCTTGCTTCTCAACCACTAAGGAAAAGGAAATCAACTCAACGATCGACCAGAAAGATTCCCCTAGCCAAAAGGCAGAAAACCACATCAAGTAAGATTCTTGAATGTGCTTTTGTTGATTTTAAGTTTTTTAAAGAAAATGGCTTTTATTGGGAAGACTGGCTTAGTCGTATAGGATGCCAAAATCTATGTAATATTTCTAGCATGGTTGATGGTTGGCTAATATAAGAGTTTTATGAGAATCTGGTAGAATTAGAGGACTCTAAGTTGAAAATGAAGGTGGCTGGGAAAGTTTTTACACTCGGTAGGAAAGAATAAATTGAATGTTTTGAGATGAAAAATGACAAAGATGACAAAAGGATTTTGCAGTTTTAAAAGAAATCTTTGTATAGAGAACTAAATGATGGAGTAGAAAATTATGTTGAAAAGGATATCTTTGCCACAGATTTTGAGCTGTTGGTTCGGCTATTACATAAAATTATAGTTGATTGCATTCTTCCCAAGAATGGCAGTTCAACAACCATTTCAATGGAAGAAGCAGGAGTCGTCCTTGCAATGAAAAAGAATGTTAAACTTGATATGCCTAGCATGATCTTGAGGCATATGTGGAGGACTAGGAATAATAAACCTTATGGCAACTTGTTGATGAAAATTTTCAAATTTAAGAAACTCAGTGTACCCAAAGATTTTAAAATGCCCTTTAATATAAAGAAAATTGGGGAAACAAACTTGAAGAAGATGGGAATCCAAGTTGTTCAAAAGTTGTGGTTTTCTAAAGATGGATCATGGTATAGGGATCCTAAGTTTAACAAAGTTAATTTCGATTGGAAAAGGATCCAAGCTATTGCTGAGGGAGAGCTACTTTTTACAGTAGACAGTGGGTCAGAAGGTGGAGATTCGGAAAAGGAAAAGGAACAAGTCTCCAAGAAGAATGGGAAGGAGAAAATGCCTAACAAAGTCAAGAAAAGGCATCATATTCGAACTAGAGGAAAGTTTGAAATCAGGGAAGGAGGAAGAAATGAAGAAAATAGTGACTTAGAGACTGAGTCAGAAGGTTTTGCTTCTGTTAAACCACCTGGAGAATCTTCTCATTCTTCTCTTCGATAAGCTGTTGTGAAGATCATAGATCAACACCTAGACTGTGAAGAAAAATCTAAAAAATTCTATTCTAGATTCTCTATCGGATTTTCTTTTTGCCTATCACGAAATACCTTCATCACCTGTTCAACCTTCATCTCCTTTTTTTCAAACCTCTCCTGTACATCCTTCAAGTCCACAACATCAGACTTCACCCATGAAGGAAGTTGTACCAGCAGTTCAGGTTGATGAGCTCGCAATCATTCCCTTCAACCAACCTGCTAACCCTGCTTCACAACCATCCATGAGGGAATATGAAGTCATATCATCTGCTCTTAACTTTTTCAAGCAGCAAAATTTGATTCCACAACAAATTCATCCCACAATTCCTCAAAGAAAAAAGATTTAAGCTCGAAAATCTACCTTGAAGTTTAAATATCTAAAAAAATGATCTGATGTTTTTCTTTTAAGACTTTTTGAAAGACTTCTTTTATCATTTGGTCTGTAATAATTTTAGATACAATGTTTGTTTCGAAATTTTGATTTGATATGCATATTTTTGTTTTTCTTATTATGTCTCTTTTGTGATGCTAACAAAAAGGGGGAGAAAAAGTAAACAAAATATTATGATTGCTATTATGAATGATTGCTACTATTGCTGTTGTATATATGTTGTTGTTGAGATTTAAAATAAACATGAATTAAGTTTTTTTTTCAAAAATTATTATTTTGTTTGTGGGGTTTTGTTATCATTAAAAAGGGGGAGAATGTTGATTTCTCTCAAATGATGATTTTGATGTTAACAAAAAGGATTAAATGATTTCTTACATATTTGAATTAGTGGGCAGATGTAAATAAGATAAACTTATATCAGAAAGTATATCAGACAATTGAAAATTTTCATTAAGAACAATTTGTATATAAGAAGGTTACTCAAAAGGTTCTACAATGAAATGCAAGTATATTTAAACTATCAGAAGGAACGTTAAGGAAAAAAAATAACATTACGTAGATTACATCTCAGAATTATTTTTGAAGACCTAGCTCCAATGTTGAGTATAATTTGGGTACTATGCTCAATGTATTCCACAAAGTCGGTTCAAAATCCACAGGGATTAAAAATTCGGATATATGTTCTTTTTTAAGTTCATGAACACATTATTAAAGAAGGACGACTCAGATTTGAAATTCAATTTATACAACGAATTACATTTGATGAGAAAGTTAGTGTGCATAATATGAAGTACTTACAAAATACAATTCAGAATTTATGGAATGTGTCCAATGATTTTTTGAAAATTTGAAGAACGTGGAAAGCTTGGATAGAGCATGAACAGTACCAAACGATGAATTTGTGCAACTACGGATAATTTCAAGTCCGAATTTTCAGTACAAGATAAACCTACAAGTTGTTAGATATTTAGATTTATCTTCTGAAGCAGAGATTTCGAAGATTACTTCAAGAATTCAAAATTCAAATTGACTAAACCGTATGATAAACACGAGCTGATATTTTGAGGATCACGAGCAGATTTCACGCACAAAAATTTGGGACAAGCTTATCCATCTCCTCTTCTAGCCGTTAGAGTAAACAGGATTAAAAAAACCAAAAACAAGATAGAAGTATGCACAATAACAACAACGTGTTAATTACCTTGCAACAGTGATCAAAGCTCTTTACGTGAAAAATTGTCATAGGCTTCTATTATTTTTTTTTCTTCTTTAAGTGAATTCTTTTGAGGAAACTTAATTTTTATTCCTCTTGATTTGATTTTACACTTTTAGTGTGAGTTGAGAGTTACAAGTAGGCTTAGTTGATTGATTAATTGATTAGGAGAATCAAGCTAAGTGAATTGTAGCCAAAGAGAATTGGCAAGAACTTCTTGTAATTTTATTAATTTGATTATATACTGGAACACAACCGGTGAGGAATACCGGGATCCTAGCTTAGAGCTGGAAAGAGGATTGACGCTCAAGGCGAAACTTCTATATATCGATTTGCACTTTCTACTCCCTATCTCTCTTTAATTTCTTCATTTTATTGGGAACATGCAGGCAGAAGTATGAACAATAACAACAACGTGTTAATTACCTTGCAACAGTGATCAAAGCTCTTTACGAACAATAAAAAATAAATCTCTATAATTTAAAAATAAATATAAAAAAATTAATTATGAATGAGAAAAGCATAAATAATAAAAAATATTCAAAAGAACTACTATCATTTCTGTTACAACAAATTAAAAAAAAAAATTGACACCTTTGTCATTATATTAATAACCTAAGTGTAAAATCTAGTCTATAAATATCTATAGGAGTACTAACCTTCAACATTTGCATTTGTTGATCTTGGACTTGTTTCGCCATGATGAAGTTGTTGTGTTAGCCCAAATCAGTCCGTCTCATCTCTATTTAAATTAGTACCCATTGGTTATGACATATTGTCGTTGAATGATGTTGAGCTTTGACTATAAAGACAATATAAGCCACAATATATACATATATATAATGAAATATTTTTTGTAAAAGTAATGACATAAGTAGGTAAAAATATTACTCATATATAACACTGCAATCCTTTTTCATTAATAACATGGTTTCAAACGCTTTGCAAAATAAAGTATAATGGGTCTTTTAAAAATAATACATGAAACATTTTATATTAAAGAAACACAAAGTTTTTCAAGCATTTATTGCAATAATAATAATAATAATAATAATAATAATAATTTGCCAACATCGTTTGCAATTTTCATGCATGAAATACCACGGGGGGGGGGGGGTGGGTGGGGGGGTGGTGCAGGGGTTTGGTTATAACTAGAATTAAAAAGTTAGCTACTACACCTATAGATCAAAGTTTTAGAAGGAATACTTGAAATTGCTTGATCCCAAGTCTTAATTGAATGTCTACATAAGCAACAATTAGAAATAAGAGATGGCTATTGACGGACAATACGTACTTCAAAGATATTAGTAGGAAAAATATTTCAGATATTGATATTTTAAATAATCAAGAAAATAAGCCATCAAAAGGAAAAATTGACAATGACATTATGAAGCTTTTATCGAAACTAAATTAGTGATTGTCACTGAATTTTAACTATTATCCTTGAGTCAGGATATAAAATGGCTTTAAAGAACAGGCAATTGAGCCATTTTAATGAAATTTTCAACATAAGAGTGATGCTTTTGCAGTACATATAAAACAGAAATCTATCCATACTTATGTCTCAAAAGCCAATAAAGATTACAAAGGTACAAACTTTTATCATATTACAAAGAAAAAAATAAGGTAAAATGGAAAGATAGAAGGACCTTCTTCTTCTGCTTACCAACACAGGATTTGGTTGGCTTAGAAGATGGAGGAGGAGTCTTTTCCTTCTTAAGAGCTTACACATGGTAGAGTGAACTCTATTAGATTCCTAACAAATTGAGCGAAACAATAAAAAAAAAAAAAAAAAAAAGACATCTTTCAAGATTCAAGTGATGAAGTTGATATAAACTGAGCACATGTCAAAATGTAAGCTAATGGAAAAAAGTTTGCTGTCATAAGCTTATTGTTTACATTGTGTCTCTGCAAATAAATATTTGACACGTGTCAAGAAGTACTTCCTATATTTTAGGAATTTTTTTATTTTTTAAATTTATTTAATATATGTTATATATTTATTGTTATAGACATAGTGAAAATAGGATGTTGTGTACAACAAACACTTTTCCAAAGCTAACTATGATGTGATACTATTGAAAGGGATTTTTCGTATATAAACTCTGCTAGTAGTTACGTATTTTGTATCTTTGGATACTTATATAAAAAATAACAATGAGCTTTGTAATCTAAGATGCAATATTTAAAGTAGAAGATAACATTAGTAGTTGATCATTATGAAAATCCGAGAAGCGTTACCATGGGATCTTGTCTCTTCGAAAGTGGAAGAAGAGAGAGAAAGTGAAACTGGAGGAGCGGCTATGGAGATATTGAGAGTGAGTAGGGTCTTAGTAAATTTAGAGAGTTAAGATGTAGAGGATTTCTTTCTCCAGTTTAATAAGATAAGGACTTTTCCCAATTTCTATAACCTATTTGCTAAATCCTAATGCTTATAAATCATACAAATTTCACTAAAAATAACATTTCACAAAGTAAGGCAAAATCACATTACTACCTTTTTTTATGCATAGTTAGAAAATACATGATTTTATTGTTGACATCATGAATGAAACTTTTTCCATGACTACAAACCTTTGCAATGAGTCTAAATGTGTCAAACAATTAACTGTTAGTCAATGGATCAAGCTTGCATAGAAAAGACTGAGACGACAACAACTGTGAAGAAAATAACATCATTCTCGATAGCAGAATTACACAATTAGAATAAAAACCAAATAAAAAAAATGCATAAGGCATCATTGTAGAACCTTTGCTACAAAAGCTTTCATGCGCACAATCGATTTCCTTGAAACAAATAAAATGCAAAAACGAGAAGTTAGTTCTTTTTTTTTTTTTTTTTTTTTTTTTTTTTTGCTTATCTATGCTTTCTATGTTTGAGTAGTTGCTTTTTAGTTTTTATGAAGGTGGTGATGTGTTTTTATGTGATGCAGTTTATAAATTTTAAAACCTTACATTTGCACTTGTTGCCTTTGTCATTTTGTTTTCCCTTTTTTTTTTCTTATGCCCTTTTGGAATCAATGTGAATATTAGATAGTTGCCATTGACCCATTAATTTATAGGCACCCTCTCCTAATAGAAACAATGGGTAATGGAAGAACTAAAAGAGTGCTATTGAAATACAAAAAATAAATACAATTTACTTAAAATATAGTAGACTAGAAAAGTTTAAATGAAAAAAGATATGATGGAAGAAAAAACTTCATAAATTACATGTTACAATTGGTAGTGTTATTAATCTGACAAAGTTTTTCTTTTCAGTATTTTTGAAAAGTTTAAAAGAAAAACCATGATACAAAATACACATGTCTATGAAAAAAGACTCTGGTTTAATTAATTTAAATGTATGTTACGATACGAAATGTCCTTGTGTGAATAGTATATATGATTTAATATATATCACTTTACTATAAATGAATAGGAATATTCAATTTGGAAGAAGAAGAAGAAGAGGGGAAATGATATAAGTTTTTTTTTTTTAATGTATGACAAGTAGGAAACGATTATAATATCTATTACTATTAATAGAATATCGAGTTATTCGTGTCAAATATTCCATATCTATGTTGTTACAGTTATCATTAAATTTTATCTTTACCTTTTATCTCTGCATTTTACGACCAGTTACCGATTTCACTTCGTATCTCTCGTCTCAAAGTTTTTCCACTCTCAAAGTTTCTGCCTTTTCTCAATTTTCATCGTGCTAAGATAAGTTCAAATTTTTAACCTCTCTCTAGCCACTCTTTCTAAACTCTCTCTCACTTGCCGATAGAACCATCCTCTACAACCACCATGTCTGCCATAGGAATACCGACATCGCCTCGTCACTTTCACCATCTCCTATCACCAACCATACCTAACTCTGACATCGAGCCATCCATGCAAATCCACCAAACAAAACCGAGCAACCATAGAACCAAATCTACACCTATGAATCATGGCCAAATCAACATGCACAATCATCAAAGACCCATCCGCCATATCATCTTTACCAAATTGTTCTATGTCAAAGTTTCCACCTTTTTTGCATTTTGACCATTAATCTCTTTCTACGGTGTTGTCGCTGTGATACTCCAATCGATAGGTAATCAGTGATTGTAAGCCCCGAAAAATTTTAATAAATAATTCTAAGATGAACTTCGAAAATAAACCCTAAAAATCACTCCGAATTAAAACCGAACTTTGATAAGTCCCAAATCCCGAACGAATCCAAAAACTTCTGAAACGTGAGAAAAATAAGAATCCTTAAAATAAAATAGGAACTCAATATACTTCAATTCCAAAACCACGATGTACAACAATTCTTTATTTAACTCCAACTTATAAAATCGGGTAAAATAGAGCCCAAAAACAAATTATTAAGAAGTAAATAATGATTAACCTTCGGAAATAAAACTCAATCCAAAGAATTCAAAACGTTGACAGATATTAAATACTTATAAAAATCAAACTTAAAATAAATTTCTCAAATCAGATATGTTGTATAAACATAAAATATCAGTTTCCAAATTGGTAAAGGTATAAACCGGAAAGTCAACCGGAAAACCTAAGTCCACGAGACTCCCAAGAAACCCCGTAGCCTAGATCCGGCAATTCCGTATTCCTAAACCAAGGAGTTAGAATAAGAGAAAAAGGTGTAGTTGGTTCGTATTAAGTCTAAGATGCTCTAAAAGATGAGATTGATGAATTTTCAATCTATTTCCAACTCGATCGGGTACGGACTTCCAAAAGCATCCCTCGAGATTCGAAATATTAAAAATATGTTATTAATACTGTTAGACTCATATTTTTATAAGGATCTCTAAAATATTAGTTTTATAAATTTTCGATAATTAGAATTACCTGATTTTTACGATTTTATTTGTATTTCATTACGACCAGTAATTAGCTAGTCTTTCGGTACTATTTACTATTATTAATTTTACAATTTTATTATTCTTATAATGTATACCCCGGTTTTCCTAGTGATTGAATAAACTTCGGAAATCGAAGAACGAAACCCTAAATCGGTTTGGTTCAAGCTTAGTGAGAGGAGCTTAGAAACCCTAGATCAGGCTTTCCTTTGGCTCCATAACAAAAGAAGTTTTATAAAACAAAGTAATGTGAATTATTGTTTTAAAGTATATTTCAAATCTTAGAAAGTTTTAATTTTGGAAAAATTTCTATTCCGGGCCTTCCCGAGCTCAATTACTGAAAAAACGAGCCTCGGGACCAGAAACTCAGAAAAATATTCCTGAATATTCATTAGAACCGAAATTTTATAAGAATTTCAAAAATATAAATTTTATAATTTTTTAGGCTATAAAAATTACAGTTATAGCCTTTTTCCCGTATTTTCTTTACTACTGGTAAAGTAGACGTCTTGTCTACAATTTACCACTATTCACAAGTACAACCTACACTACACACTACCCATACCCTATTCTTACATCCTTACAACTACTCATTATATTTTCTTTTCTAAGAAATTTTTGTCTCTTATTGAATTATTACTTTTATTACATTTTATTACACAAATTACAAATTTAAACAATTTCAACTCACTCCCTCTCTCCTCCCCATCCAAACCGGCGCACACCCTCCCCCAATCCCCTCTATTTTTTTTACTCTTTTTAATACATTTAAACCCTAATTTCCTTAATATATAAGCTCCTTTTCTTTCTCTCTCCTCATTTTTACTCATTCAAAAATTTTACAAAAGCAAAACTCTTTCTTCTCTTCCCTATTCTTGCCGTGAACCTAGCCTCCCCCTCACACACACAAAAGCTCATTTCATCTTCTTTTCTTCTTCAAATCTTCATTTAGGTGATGATTCCAAGCCTTGTTACTACTTAATCTTGCAATAGCAAGAGTATTCTTGTGTGTTTTCATCTTGAAATCCCATTGAACAAATGTTAGGGATAAGAAAACATTAATACATGAGTCTCAAGCCATTACAAGAGTAGATCTTGTATTTAACAAGCTTTTGTTGAAATATTGTTATGTTTATGCATAGAAAAGTAGAGATCTTGCATGAAAAATTTATGTTCATGTCTTTAAACTCATTTCATGCACTATAAGTTGTAGATCTAGTGTTTAGACATTCATGTTTTTCTTGATATTCATGTTCATATGAGTATTTTGTGTTTTCATGCATTGATGATCATAAAAGCTTAGTCTTGCATATATAAATGTGTTAGATGGTAGATCTTCATGAGAGTAAGACAAGAAACTTGAAAAGAAAAGATTTTTGTTAGAAAGGTTCAAAGGAAAATTCGTATGATTTTTGGGACCCATTTTAAAAACCCTTGAAACCACTTTGAAACCCATAGTTTACATGAAAAATGAAGGGTATAGGTAATAGGTATAACTAAGCAATGATTTTTTTCAAGTTGAAATAAGTCTAGGAGTGAGTAATGTGTAAAGCAAGTAGTGAAATTAAGATGGGAAATTTTGAGTTAGTGATCAATTTGTCAAATTCGTAATTTGAGATGATGCATATGTAATCACCTAGTATTTGAGCTCAAATTGCATGTTTTATGTATTAAATGAAGTCCTTAGACAATAGAAATAGTAAAGCTTTAAATTTTGATGCATTAAACAAGTTTTCTCATATGAAATATACAAGAAATGAATTTTTCCAAAATTCGGATTTTTGTGAAAAGCGTAATTAAAAACATACTTGCAAAGTGAAAAATGTGAATTTCCATGTAGAAATGAAGGTCTTGGATAGTATAGATGAGGAAGACTCATTTTCATTTAGATAGCAAGTAAATTCTAAGAATAAAATCCTAAAACACTAGGAGATGCAAAATTGGAAAAATGGATTTTTAAGAAGTGACTATTGTGGAGTCTTGTAATAATTAGGAGTTCTTAAAAGTTTCATTATCAAAAATCATCAAGGTAATGCATATTGAACTCATTACATGTCATATATATTATTAATTCATTCATATTTTATCTATACACGAATCATCAACTAGAAACATTTTTATTAAATGCAAAACAATTTTTTGGAAATGGGAAAGTTACAGAACAGATTTGATCCCTCTGTTCCATAACCTAAATGTTTTCAAAACTTGGAATTAATAATAGAAATAGATAGATCTTTCGAAGTAGATAGAGATCGATATAAAATTTGCGAAATTCCGAGTTAAAATGACCAAGTTATGGCCGTTTTAAGTTGGAACTTCCGCAAATAGCGAGAATCACAATTTTGTTTAGTTTAGATGTATAGTTTGAATTAGTTAATTGATGAGATTCTTATTAGGTTGTTCTTATTTGGTAGGTGATCCCGAGAACGACGATACCCTACCACCCGACTATTATTACTAAGAGACCGGCGTACCATGGCCGTATGAGTATTACTTCCGATTTCAATTATTGCTTGTGATCGTAGTGATAGTTGCACTAGTTGCTAAGCAAAGATAAAAAGAATGATTATGCATGATGGGGTTAGTTGGGAATTATAATTGTCTGTTGTTGATATGTGAAGTTGAACTTAAAGAATATCAAAGCCAGGTGATAAGTTATTGCTTGTATAGAGAGAGTTAGAATTGATTGTCTGCGAATATTGTGTGGCCACCTAAAAGAATTAGATTAATCGATTACTAGACATTCAATATAAATTTGAACTCATTCATATCACGATAGGGATGGAGCATTAGCATTTGTTGGTTTTTCATGATCCATAAAACAAATATATTAGTTAATCGTGATCCATAAAACGAATTTATTGGTTAATCGTGATCCATAAAACGAAATATTATTCAGTTGATCGTGAGCTTAAACGGCGTCGTACTGCAGGATTCGTTAATCTGCTAACCCGGGATGGAGGGCGTAAGTCCTTCCACATATGATTTCCGGCTAGTCATATGTTTGCTAAATTCACTTGTTTGATGCATTTCACTTGATTGAATAACTACTTGCTTGAATGATTTGTCTTAATTGCGATATGGAAGTTTTCACTCACTAAGCTAGTGTAGCTTATACCCCGATAGTTTCCTATTGCAGTATAAATACTTATGGTTATCGCTGAGGAGTCACGAACATCAGGTACAACTCTTAGACATTAAGGAGCTTTCGATGGGGCCGGGGCCTAAAAGTAGGAACGGACTGCTAATCATGTTTCTTAAATTAGTATTTGAAGGATGATATGAGAAGAATTGTGAGCCTAAGAACTCTTAACGTGGTTAATGGGGGTATGCCTCCTAGTTCATGTAATAGTATAGTTCTATATGAGACGGTTATGATTTACATTCTTGATGCTATGAATGTCTCTTTAAACTACTACGAAGTAAAGCATGGTCTCTGTATGTTGAGAGTGAGCCTTACACCCGATGTTCAAACTCATGGGAAGACTAAGGTTGCCTTACTTGAGTTTAAATATTAAGTGTGGCGGACTGTCACGTGTTGGGTACTCTTTGGAGCATGACAGTGATTTTTCTACAAATTTTGATTATTGCAAAGTTCTCTATCTTTGCTTTATCCTCTTTTTGTTGCTTCAAAAAGGTAAATACTCATATGTGAGTGTTTTTTCTCTTCTATGTGGTTTTTTTTAATGAAAGTCAATCTTCTTATTTTTTTTCTTTTTTAAATTTCCTCCTAGAAAAATTAATTTTATTCCTCTTAATGTACCTCGCAATTGCTTTGTTTAGGTTATTGATGCCTTCACCAGGATGATGCTGATTGAAATAAGGAAAGTAATTAGAAAACCAAGGGGAATTCAATTGTACAGAAGATTGATTTTGGTTTTGCTTCTGTGCATATATGTCTTTACAACCGATTGGCTCAATTTGTTTTTTCTTTTTTACTCATAAGAAATGTTATGATTTTTTTTGTACAGACTCAGATTTGTCCTGAAACATATATATGGAAGTTTATTTAATAAAAAATTTTCTTTTTGATTAATAATATTAGGAAAATAAGTAAGTTGATTTTATTTCCAGTTTTTTTCCATATTTACAATTTAAAAAAAAATGTTATAAACATTTTTTTCATTGTATATTATTGCTTTTTATACTCCCTTTCATCGGATCTATATGGGTTCTCTAACGTTTGTATTTTCTTCTTTTACTTTTCTTTTTATCTGTGTTCTTTTCCTTTTTATCTTTGTACCATTTTTCACTTTCATCATTTTTTTCCTTCTCTATTATTTTTTTTCTCCTATTTTTGTTGCTTCAAAAAAAGATAAGTACTCATGCATGTAAATGCTCTCCTCTATTTATTCTGATCATCGTAATCCCTGCGAGTTTTTTTTTTCTATTTTATGTGTTTTTTGTTATTAAAATCAATCTCTTCTTTTTCTTTTTATTTTCCTCCCAAAAAATTAATTTTTTGTCCTCTTAATGTACCTCGCAATTGCTTTGTTTGGTTGCCGATACCTTGACCGGGATGATGCTGATTGAAGGAAGAAAAGTAATTGGAAAACAAAGGGGAATTAATTATACAAAAGTTTAATTTTTGGTTTGCATCTGTACACATACATGTCTTTACAACTAATTAGTTCAACTTTATATATATATATATATATAATATATATATTATAGAAAAAGATAGACCCATTCATTTATGTTACGGATTTTGTGTGTAGTTTGGAATTAATAATTGGTGCAACTACAATTTCATGCGACACACAAATTAATTTTTATATTTAATTTTATTTGCGCGTGCATTGACCGCTATAAATTGAATGTTTGTCTTTTTCAAATTGTCCTTTATAAGACGAGATCTTAATGTTTCTTTGCATTCACATCTTGCTTTCTTATGCGAAAATCATTCGATGTATAAAAAATTCAAGCAAAATGTCTACCTTTACTAATTTTATATTTTTATTTATGCACACACATTTGTGGGTGCATCAACTGCTAATATATGCTAACCAACTACTTTAAAAATAGTACTTAAAACATAAATAATATATTAATATCTTATTATATATTGTTTTACATAATAACTTATATAAAAACTCAAATTATACAACTTAATAAAATAGTGTATAATAATAATATAATATGTTATATGCAAGTAATATCATAAAATACTAATTAAAAATAAAGTATATTTCAATAATAATATAGGTAAAATAAATAATTAATAAAAATGTAAACTTAGGATATTTAAAACATATACAAATATATAAATAAAATATTATATTTCATATTATATTAATAAAAATATATATTCATATTATTTATAATTTTTTATTATATATTTATTATGACTATCATATATTTTAATATAAAAAAATTTATTATATAATCTTACATAATTTATATTTACATAGTATATTATTATTTAAAATATAATAACATATTTGGGGAAAAAAAATATACTATGTAAAAATATAGTATATTTAAATAATAAAAATATGTAATAATATAATTAGTTAAATATATTTAAATTGGTATTAATATTATTTATTAATATAATAATGAAAATATATATTTTTATATTGTTTGCATTATATTTATAATTTATTAAGTGCAACAAAAATGAAATAAAAAAATAAAAACATTAATTAAAAATAACAATTTATTAATTTAATATAAAATATTAAATAACTAATGTAAAAAGTATAATTATATTATATATCATTAAATATATATAAAATTATATGTATAACATTATTTATATTACATGATATATAATATTTTTAATAATAATATCATATTTGGAAAAAAATTATAATATACTACTGAAAATATTATATATTTATAATAAATATATAATTTAAAATAATATTATAAAATGTAAACATTGTATATATTAATATTATATATTATTTTAAAAAATATTAATGTAAAAAATTCTTAATAATATGTAAAGTGAAATTATAAAATTAAAAATAAACTATAAAAGATATATAAAATGTTTTATAGTTATAATATTGTAAATTGTGGTATCTCTTAAATAAACAGTAGTGGAACTTTACTCATGAAGATAACGAATTGGTTTATCGGTTTAGTGCTTGTGAAAACTCCAATATTAAGTGTGCTTCGTATTCATTCTATGATGGGTGACCTCTTGGGAAGGATAAATAGAGGCAGATGTGTATTTTTTTAATAATTTGTCTAGAATCAGAGACACATTGCGACGGAATAATTTTATTTAATATATTACTAATTGGATATTAAAAAAATAATAATTAAAAATTAGACAAATTTGCAACAGAAATTCCGTAGCAAATTTGCGACGGAAAATAAATCTGTCTCTAAAAGAATTAGCGACGATGATTTTTGAAATAGAAATTTGCGACGGAAATTCTGTCTCTAAAAGTCTTAGAGACAGATTTTTTCATTTTCAGAGACGGAATTTTTGTCTCTAAAGCCAAAATTTTCTTGTAGTGATATGTGACAATTGAAGATAAGTCAAATTCATCATCATATTCTCGACCATGGAATTCCTTTATTTTATTATTATCTCTATAAGATATATTAATATCTAACCATAGGTTTGATTAATTGAATCTCTTCCTAATTAAAGCCCAAGAACCATATTATCGTTCTATGAATCTAGGCTGAACATATATTTGTTTGGTTCAGTTTTTACTAAAACCAAACTAAACCATAATCTATGATTTTTTTTCCATCCCGCTAGAAATTTTCTAAATCATTAAATAACAATTTGGTTTGGTTTAGATTATGAATTAAATTAAAATTGTAATTAAATAATTTCTTTCGTTCTATTTTATTGTGATATTTAAATATTTATATCACTTTACAAAATTTATTGCAAACTATAATAAAATATTTATAAATCCATCATACTTTTAATATATAGTCCTTTAGGGGAAAGTAATTAGAAAACGAAGGGAATTCAATTGTACAGAAGTTTGATTTTCGTTTTGCTTCTATGTATACATGTCTTTACAATCGATTGGTTCATTTTTTTTTTTTACTCATAAGAAATGTTATAATTTTTTTGTACAAACTCATATTTGTCTTAAAACGTATATATTGAAGTTTATTTAATAATAAATTTTCTTTTTGATTAATAATATTAGGAAAATAAGTAAGTTGATTTTTTTTTCAGTTTTGTCCATCTTTACAATTTAAAAAAATGTTATAAATATTTTGTTTCATTGTATATTATTGCTTTTTATACTCCCTTTCATCGGATTTATATGTTTATCTAATGTTTATTTTTCTTCTTTGTTGCTTCTTTTTTATTCCGTGTTTCTTTTTCCTGTTTTATCTTTGTACCATTTTCAGTTTTATTTTATTTTTATAATTTAATGAATAAAGAACTTTAAATTAAAGATGTCACATAGAAGGTTATTATACTTATAGTATAGATATGAATATTTTGAAAGAAAAACATATGAAATGAATACTTAAATTGTAATCCAAAAAAATAAATAAATAAATAAAAACACTTATATCTATAAAAAAAAAGAGCCTGTTTTATTTTTTAAATATTAGTATGGTATGAAATGTCCTTGTTGTAATAATAAATATTATTAATATATATCACTTTATATAAATAAAAAAGATTAGCAAATTTGAAGAAAAAAAACAAAAAGGACATGCTTTATTTAGTTTAATTATATCGTGATATGGAATGTCTTGCTGCAAAAATAAATTTGATTTAGTACACATCACTTCACTATAATATAAGATTAGTAAATAATATGTGGTTAAAACAACAAAACTTTTTTCCCCTTATGTACTGTATAAAATTTATGATGAAATGATAAGGCTTAGACGAAAGGTTGTCACTACAGAAAAGCGCTAATGGACGAAAAATTATTATGTTATGGAAAAAAACACTATATTGAAAAGAGTTGCCCAATAGGTTGCTATTAGTTAAAAGGCATGATGAATTGATGCCATTCAGGGAAGACTTTGGAAATTATATATTATAAATAAAATAATGAATATGATTTAATACCTATCACTTTACTATATAATAAATAGTATTAGCAAATATGAATATCGTTGAAACAACAAATGTTTTTTCCTATGTAACAAACTTTACAATATAATGATATAACTTGGACAAAATGTTATCACTATGGAAAATGTTATCATTATGGAAAATCAATGTATTGAAAAGATTCCCAATAGTGCTATTAGTTAGAAAACATGATGAAATGATGCCATTTGGTTAGTTGCTTTTTAGTTTTTATGAAGTTGGTGATGTGTTTTTTATGTGATTAGTTTACAAATTTTAAAACCTTTCATTTACACTTATTGCTTTTGTCATTTTGTTTTCCTTTTTTTTTTTTCTTATGCCCTTTTGGAATCAATTTGACTATTAAATAGTAGTCATTGACCCATTAGATTATAGGCACCCTCTCCTAATAGAAATAATGGGCAATGGAAGAACTAAAAGAGTGCTATTAAAATACAAAAAATAAATACAATTTACTTAAAATATACTAGACTAGAAAAGTTTAAATAGAAAAAAGATATGATGAAAAAAAAAGCTTCATAAATTACATGTTAGATTGGTAGAGTTATTAATCTAGCACAGTTTTTCTTTTTAGTATTTTGAAAAGTTTAAAAGGAAAACCATGATACAAATTACATATGTCTATGAAAGACTCTTGGTTTAGTTAGTTTAATATATGTTATGATATGAAATGTCCTTGTATGAATAGTATATATGATTTAATATATATCACTTTACTATTAATGAATAGGAATATTCAATTTGGAAGAAGAAGAAGAAGAAGAGGCGAAATGATATAAGGTATTTTTTTTTAATGTATGGTAAGTAGGAAACGATTATAATATATAATTTAATGAGATAAAGAACTTTAAATTAAAGATGCCATAATAGAAGATTATTATACTTATAATATAGATATGAATATTTTGAAAGAGAAACATTATGATATGAATACTTATATTGTAACAAAAAAAAAATAAATAAGCAAATAAAAACACTTATATCTATAATAAAAGAGCTTGCTTTATTTAGTTTAAATAAATAGTATGATATGAAATGTCCTTGTTGTAATAATAAATATTATTTAATACATATCACTTTACTATAAATAAATACGATTAGCAAATTTAGAAAAAAAAAAAGGACCTATTTTATTTAGTTTAATTATATATCGTGATATGGAATGTCCTAGTTGCAAAAATAATATGATTTAGTACATATCACTTTACTATAAATAAGTAAGATTAGTAAATATGACGATGAAATGATAAGGCTTGGACAAAAGATTGTCACTATGGAAAGTGCTAATAGATAAAAGATTATTATTATTATGGAAAAAACCTATATTGAAAAGATTTGCCTAATAGGTGTTATTAGTTAAAAAGCATGACTAATTGATGCCATTCGGGGGAAGATTTTGAAAATTATATATTATAAGTAAAATAATGAATATGATTTAATATATATTACTTTACTATAAATAAATATTATTAGTAAATGTGAAATATCGTTGAAACAGCAATTTTTTTTTCCTTATGTAACAAAATTTATAATAAAATGATATAACTTGGACGAAATGTTATCACTACGGAAAAGCACTAATGGAGAAAATGTTATTATTATGGAAAATCAATGTATTGAAAAGATTGCTCAATAGGTGCTATTAGTTAGAAAACATGACAAAATGATGCATTTGGGTAAGATTTGGAAATTATATATTAAGTAGATATTATTTTCTTAACTTAAATTATTTTAGATCATTAAAATATTAACATATTCTATCATTGCAACTATCAAAGTAATAAAACGCACGTCATCTCTTTATTAGAAAATTTAAAACAAATCAATTTTTTGTGAAAAGAGAAATCATTCTTTTTTTTTTTTTTTCCCCTTATGTAATTTTCCATGATAAAAATTAAAACAAACTTCAAATGCAAAATCTATAGATGCTGTAAAACCAATACAAAAACCGATCCTTGCAAGGCAATTCCCAACCACCTAACAGAATTACAGAAGAAGTCCCACCTTCCTTCATTCAATTTTAAACTACTACTTGGCGCTTCCTTTCCTCCTCTCTCTCTCAAGAAAAAGGCTTCCAAGAAAGTTTCAACTTTCTTTGATCGTTCATATTCATTAGCTTCGTAAGTCCAAAGATTCAACACACCCCACATGGCTGACGGCAATAGCAAACCCTATAACGCCATCGATGCTATTCAAGACGAAGCTATTGAAACGTTGGCATTCCAACTGATCGAACTTAGCAAACTAATACAACTAGGGATGGATGCAGCAAGTGGCAACCTAAGTGAAAGGGACAGCACTGCTACTCATAGGGTTTTACTGGGCTTGAAGTACAACCATTACTTAGGAAGGGCAACATTAAGAGATATGGTCCGTATGAAAATATACAAGGGACGCATTCGTGCATGTGGTATCAATTTAGTTAATATGGAATGGATAACTTTTGACGAAGAAGAACATGGGCACGGGCCGATCGATACTAGTAATATACGATACGGTGACTATGTTAGGAAATGGTTGAGAGAGAAACTAGACTCGGAGGCGGCGGACAATGATACCAAGTCTGAGACTGAAAGTTATGGCATTCATGAGGGTGTTGACTATGATTTTGATGATGATGATGAAGAGGATGATGAAAATAAGAAAGTTCTAATCAAAAGGGTAATGAGATATGAGCGTGATCTTTATTACTTGTTTCATGATTTCTTGAAAACGATCAGAAATACTAGAGATCCAGAAGGGAAAGTAACAATGTATCAAGAATTTAAGGATTGGTTGAAATGGCTAGGGTCGGGTGTGGACAATCGGGTTCTGAGATGTAGTCGTTTGATATTGAATACTTTTGATAAAGGAATCGAAAGGGTGATCGGAATATCACGAAAGGGGAAGGAAACTATTTCGGATAAAAAGAACCAAGTCGACAACATATTCGATCTTTTCTTCCGGCTGATTCAACATATGAGTATACTTTGGATGGAAACGATTGAGGCGAGCATAAAAGATGAATATTTAGATGCACTGTTAAAGACTGCGGAAGGATGCGAGAGCGGATTTGAAGAGACAAGGTTCTGTGTGCAGGAATGGTCAGACACTTTGCAATGTCGTCATTGTTCTGGTTCTCATTCTTCTTAGCTTCATTTTGTCACAAACTTATAGTTCTAGTGCTTAGGGCTTCTTCTCAGATAGAAGATTTTGGAAGCTTTGCTTTGTTCATTCGTTTTTGATGTACATGACGGGACATGATTCTTTTCTTTAATGAATAGATATTCCGGCTATCATTTGGTTTTACATATAAACTAAGATCGGAGAGGAAAATGTGGAATCATAAGATTATATTTTTCGAGGAACAAGTGAAACATACAACTTAGTACATGTTTCTAACATATATAGGGCTAAAAAAAACATTGTAATACGGCAATTGGAGTTAAAAAGTTATCACCACTGACTTTGTTGGATAACAGCATCTCAGCTACATGCGTTTCCTTTTACCATGATTAATATCAAATCTTATCTTCGCTAACCTTTTGATTTGAGAAAATATAAAAGCGGACTTATGCCCATACATTCTAATTGTAAATGAATTTTTCACTTGTATGCCTCTTCTTTGTGAATATCCTGCCTATGCTTCTTATTCACGATTCATGACTGCCTCTCCTTGGAGCGTTTATGATGTATATTTCCTATCGACACCTTCTTTATGATGATGTGGACTCTCCAACAATCCTTCATTTCATATCGACAAAATGTGCTAACTCAATTTTTTTAATATACCATCCACTCTTGGGACTTCAATTTGGACCAACAAGCTTTTTAATATGGATCTTTATAGGATCTGACCATCAACTTCATGAAGTCTACCTTAACAAAGATATATTTTTGTCTTCCTTAAGTGATGCTAACTTACTTGTTTTATCTTTAGTTGCAATTTGCATTGCTATGATAGCTATTGTAGTTCGACCAACTTTTTCAAACATTGAGATATACTAGAACTTTTGATTGAGTAAGTAAATACAATAGGTACTCAAAACAATGATAGCACCAATCTTATATAAAAACTTCATATCAATGACAAACTTGAAATTATTCTTAAAGAATACTGCAATAGTTCCATACAAGCTACTAATGATAAAGTCTATATTATTAATAACCCTTAATGTTGAAACCTTCTTGGATATTATCTTGAGTTGTAATTTACTTCTTTTCATCCATAACCCTTGTAAAACCGTAGCATCCTTAGAAACGAACAAATGCACTATACTAAACCTTTTTTGTTTTGTCAATGTAAAGGAACATGATAGCATAAAGGAGGTTAACATACACAAGTTCACCAATTGTCATATTCATCTAACTTTTTCTTTATAATCAAAGTAATCAGCCAGATTTTCCTTGTATAAAATATGACTCATCATATAAGTAACACTTTGGATCTTTGTAGTCCTTGATATGATGTAATTAGATGTCCCTTTATTTAGTAGTTTATTATCTTACCCTTCCTCATTAGTAGACTTTGATATCTATTCTTCTTTATTCTCTTTCCTCTTGCTCTTCACTACTAGTAAATGATTTTTCTTCCAGCCTTTAAAGTTGCACTAACCTTCAACAATTATTATTACTTTGGGGATATTTTCCACCACTATTTGTTTCAATTCCATCCTAATTCAACCAATCTAGAAGCATGAGAGGAATAAGTATCATCTAAGCTAACTAGCTAAGATCCATATCTTCAACATAAACTCTTAGAGATCATGTAAAGAGACACTACCCTTCTATTTAAGGTAGCAAAATTGTTCTTAATATATCTTTGAGCATTTTTATGGATAGAATTGTTCTTTAAATTATTTCAAAAAATCTATACTGTAGACAATCTAATTAACCATTTCTCTCTATTATTAGACGATTGAATCTCTATGAAGTGATAGTATCTCTAAGAAGTGGTAGTATGTGCCTTATTTACATCATCTACTAACCTAATAAGTAACTATATCAAATTACTGCTCAATTAGCTACTAAAATTATCCATCTATTTTATACATTGTATTTTCAAATCTAATTTAGAAGCTTGTTTTGTTAGTGCCTTGTTTACATATTTATATAAATATTAATAATATATTGATATGTAACTATATATTAAAAAATGGATAGTAGTTATTAATAATTATCCACTATTGATATCATTTATTATAAAAAAAAAGGGGGTATATATCCAACGATATCCCCCACGTATCACCTACTAAATATTTCTCGCCATGCCTCGCGTTTTATCTGAAGTTAAAAGGCAGATGACATGGCGGTGCAACTTACGAACGGGCAACCCAAATGAGCATCCCTGAAAGTTCCATACGAAATTGTCCATTGCTCCCATGGCCACGGTCTCACTCTTCCAGCTTAATTTCTCCCACTTCCCCATCCATTCCCCCCAAGATGACCCATTTTGCTTTTCAAGTTCAAACCCATTCCTAAAACCTATCACCCCTTATCCTAAGACACCCGAGTGGGTTCGAGTGAGCTGCGCGGCGACCCGACCCAAGAGAAAAACGTACCTGGGCAACGAGGAGATGACGGAGGAAATGGAAAGCGAGGAGCTTGTTAGGGTTTTGATGAGGAAATTCAGTGGCAGTAAAGAGCCGTTGGTGAAGACCCTGAATAAATACGTTAAGGTTGTGAGGACTGAGCATTGTTTTAGGCTCTTTGAAGAACTGGGCAGGACTGATCAGTGGACTCAATGTCTTGAGGTTCTGCTTGCTTTCCGGTTCTATGTAGGACTTTAAATTCTGTGTCCCCATTGTCACTGTGTGCGTTTTTCCTTTAATTTTGTAAATAGTTTGATTTTTTTTTCCCCCGAGGTTTGGAGCTTAAAACTGCTACGATGCTGTAAAGAACAGATTTGTTTTCCCTATTATACTTGTCTTCTAGTTTGATGATAAAATTTATCTGTTTCAGCATGCTCTTTTCTTATACTATCTGGAGGAAAATTCCGAAATGAGAAACCTTTTTTAATTCTGGATTTTTTGTTACATGTTTTAACTTTTGTGTTATCGATATGTGATTATATGGTAACTTTCGGAATGATTCATTTCTATGCTGAATTTCATGTTCACTCTGAGGGTATGGGTTGTTGAGATTCTTGTTATGCTATCTTGTCTTGTAGGATTTGATGGTCGTACTGATCGACATTGGTCAGTTTTAGGAATCTGGGTTGAAGCAGTACTAAAAGTGCTTGCTATTTTATCTTAATGATGATAAAAGGCATGACTTGCAATAACACAAAGAATTGAAAGAGTGGCTTTTGCTTTATGGATTCAGGTCTTCAGATGGATGCAGAAACAAAGGTGGTATGTTGCTGATAATGGCGTGTACTCGAAATTGATTTCAGTTATGGGTAAAAAGGGTAAAACCCGAATGGCCATGTGGCTATTCTCTGAGATGCGCAATAGCGGTTGCCGACCAGATACTTCTGTGTACAATGCTCTCATCACAGCTCATCTCCATTCCAAGGACAAAGCTAAGGCTTTGGCTAAAGCTCTTGGTTATTTTGGCAAGATGAAAGGTATGGAGCGATGCAAACCCAATGTTGTCACATATAACATACTTCTACGAGCTTTTGCTCAAGCTGGAGATGTGGAGCAAGTTAATGCTTTATTCAAGGATCTTGAGGAAAGTATCATTTCCCCTGATATATACACATTTAATGGTGTTATGGATGCTTATGGTAAAAATGGAATGATACGGGAAATGGAGCTTGTGTTGTCGCAAATGAAAAAACATCAGTGCAAACCTAATATTATTACTTTTAATTTGTTGATTGATTCTTATGGCAAGCGGCAAGAGTTTGAAAAGATGGAACAAGTGTTTAAGAGCTTATTGCGCTCGAAGGAGAACCCAACGCTGCCAACATTTAACTCAATGATCACAAATTACGGGAAGGCACGGCAGAGGGAGAAAGCAGAGTATGTACTCCATAAGATGAATGCTATGAAATATAGACCAAATTTTATCACCCATGAGAGTCTCATCATGATGTATGGTTTCTGCGATTGTGTCACTAAAGCTCGGGAATTATATGACAGTCTGATACAATCTGGAAAGGAAATGAAGGTCTCAACTCTCAATGCTATGCTTGATGCCTACTGCATGAATGGCCTACCTCTTGAAGCGCACATTCTCTTTGAAGGTGCAAAAAGTTCAGGGGTAATTCCAGGTTCATCGACATATAAGCTTCTCTATAAAGCTTATACTAAGGCCAACGAAAAGGATCTTGTACAGAAACTCCTTAAGCATATGGATGGAGATGGCATTATCCCTAACAAGAGATTCTTTCTTGAGGCTTTAGGAGTTTTTGGTATTTCATCAGTTCCTTCTGATCAAGTTCTCCCTCACAATGTTTAACTCCATCAGAAGCTGATGGGATGGTCCAGGTGCAGTCGGTTGCTTTATCTGCCTGATTCAATTTGCTTATCTCCTTCATGAAAGGCTCCAACACAGGATACAAATGCCCTGTTTAGCTCCAAATAGTCAAAGAACTTGTTAGTTGGTATGTATTATTTATTTTTTTAATGATAAATATTATGTATTTAATTGTGTAACTAAGTTATGCATACTCTCTGGTGACAAATCTATAGCAAGTGGGGATGCTTTTCCAATGATACTATTTTGTCACGAATCATTTCTGTCCAATGGGGTTAGGTGTTACATACTTACATTAGAAACCATCTTCCTGTATTTGATTATATTCTAGAAGCGTAAAGAAGAATGGGCTGTGATGTAATTGTTGAGTTGTATCTGTATTGTCATAATATGGCATGAAGTAGGTAGTTAGTGGTGGGGTTACAGCCAAGGTGGCGGCCTGTAGCTTAGCGGCCTGGGCTAGTGAGACAGCGTGCAAGGGTGGTAGCACCTATAAGTAGGATTTAATTAGTGCAGCCTGGGCATCCAAGAAACATTTCCTTCCAGATTCATTTGTGGGTGTTTAAGTATGTCAAGAAATCAAAGATTTGTTAGAACTTTCATATACATAAATTTATTTTTGTGGATTAGAATATTTCTTGAGAGTCTGAGCAAAGGATATTAGCTCATTTGAATTTTTGTTCATGTGTTTGGGAATTAAATAACTTGTATTATAAGAATAGGGTTAGGAAGAGTTTTTTTCATTTCCTTGAAAATAGGAAACAAATATTATTTGCCCTAATCTAAAAGGTCTTAACCAATCTTTATTACACTAATCTAATTTCCTTAAGTTTAAGGATAGATCTGGTGGATGTGAGAGAGAATGTGTTGTAGAGATTTCCTTTCAATTTTTGCTTGAATAGAATGTTGATTATTCTTACCTGCTTCCTCCTATTGTGTTGCAGCAGTTCTTTGATATATTAATAGCACCTAATTACACCCTAATTTCATCTTTAAATCTGCCATCAGTCCCTATAACCACACAACCATGAATAAACCTCATAAAATAGTTCAAAATTCTTGCATTGCTTTATTCCACTAGTGATTGTTTTTTGCTTTGCCAAGTAACCAAGTTTCCCCAAACTTCAGTACAATACCCAATTGTGGATTTCTGTCTTCAACATCACATTCACCTACAAGCACTTATAAGCATTTTATTTTATTTTTTTCAATATTTTGAAAACCATCCGTAGAGTTCTTTGTAAATACTTAAGGACATGGTACACAGCATTAAGGTGATTCAGTGTTGAAGGTGCATACCTTGGCTCACGTGCTAGTGGTGTGTAAGAAATAAGTAAATAAGTCTGCCTATATTTTTTCTCTTCAAGATCAATGATCAGCCATTCATTGTTCATTTATAGCTGGCATAATGATTTATATGTGTTTAATGCTATTGATAGGAGTACTTGAATTGATTTTATTTTGGCAAAAAATGCATATGTTTCTTCATAATCAATTCCATATGTCGGTGCATTCCTTAAGGCACCAAACATGCCTTGTATCTCTCAACACTTTCATCTGCCCTGTGTTTCGCCATGATAACCTTTTTGCTATCTGGCTTCATTTTCTTGTGCAACTCAAGCCACTTCCCAAGTTTCATTTTACATAAGCATTCCCAATTCCCCCATTTTTTGCACTCCACGCATTTCAAGGCTGCATTAGTAGGATGTGGAATCTCCACCTTATTGACTTGTTCAGTAAAAGCCATATGCTATGATGACAAGTTTGAGTGCACAAGGTAATATGAGATAAGATACTAGCAAATACTCTGTTACCTTTATGAATTGCACCTGGTGTTTCATTCAGATAAGCCTAACTCCTCCTTCATCTTCACTTTTTCTATCATTGTATTCACATTCCATAATTTCTCCTTCCCCATTAGGATTCGTAGTTCCATTCTGTGGTTATGTGATGGCAATGCTTATAGGGTAAAGACTCAAAATTTTTGTGTCACTTGAGGTGTATGGAGTGGTGTGACTAGAGATCAAAGTGGTAGATAAATAAAAGGATCCAAAATCCCATCAATTTTCACCCAGAAAATAACTCCCATCAATCTGTCTAAACTAGTAGGATCTTAGATTTTACTAAGAACGATATGGAAGGGCTTAAAATCTTTGAAGGGTTACAAAGAATGTTGGTTCTAGGAAGTCTAAACAAAGTACAAGTTATACATGAATAACTTTGGATACAAGAAAGAATAACTAGGATAACCTAAATTCTTGTGCCACAGCAGAACACTTTAACTAGATGGATAGCTAAGGATAATGTAGTGTAGGCTGTGAAATTCTCTAGCACTGCTAATCGTTATCTTTCAAGGAAGCTCTCAAAAAACAAGTGAGTGACGAGACATTATCACTCTGTATTTCACTTCTGAAGTCAATTTTCTAACTCATTAAAGATTATACTTCAATAAGGTACATAAAGGGTAGAATTAAGGCATAAGGCAATTAAATCGCCCCTTTCCTTTTGCCATAGAAACACCACCATTAGCCGTCCACACTATTATTTCTTGATTGTGGCTCTCTTAAATCATCAAAAAACTTATGAAATTTTCCATGATATCTGTAGTCCCACTATCAACAATTAATTCATGTTCCACTGCAGATGCTAAATGTAACCTTTTTTCGTTGTGGTAGCCACTCATATTGTTTTCACTCGAACCATTAGAGATATAGCAAACTTGCATTTGGTTAATCAAGTTTTAGAGCCACTCTACCTGCTTGGAAGATAAACTCACACTTAAAGCTTTATGTTGATTGACTTCAATCACACAAGCCATCTTGCTTCTTTCCCTTTGCTTCTCAGATTTTCAATTCGCAGTCTTGCCATGGAGATTCCAGTAAGTGTCCTGAATAGGGGTTATGTTTCTGGTAGTAGTTACACCAGGTACTCCCTTTGGACTGAATGTGTTCTTTATTCATAGCTAGGGCTGCCTTGAGCTGGAGACAAAAGGGAGACTTCTTCAAACTTGGGGTCAACCCAACTCACCTTGGGTGCATTTTGACCCTCACCAGTATGCTCCAGCAAACATGTATTCCTTTCTGGCATGATTTAGCACTTATCACTTTCACCAACCACCATAAACAAAGTTTGAATCCTTTATTGATCACCAGCAGGTTGACATTATGGACAAGCTCATTCTCTAAGAGGAAAGAAATGTTACGAAAAATATGTGGATTATATTAAGAGGAACATTCATGAATGATCCAGTTCAGAGTATTAACAGTTTCATGAATAGATATGGATGTATGAGGGTCATCCATATCCTATGTAAATAGGTGTCAACTCCTCACTCAGACAACCAAGAAAGTTATTCAGAAATTAGATGTCATAGTCTCAGAGTAGTTTAAAGAAGTATATAAAATTGGAAAGCTTTGTTTGGCAAGCCATCAACCCCTTTCCATACAAGTACCCTTGCCTTGATCCAAACCCGGGGTTGTAACATATATGTTCGATTAGTATTCTTATTTTGTTAGTACTATGGAGTAGCATAGTAGTGGTGGGCTGTGCTGATGTGGCAGTTTATAGCTAGCTGGCTTGTGGTAGTTGAGAATGAGAACACCTGTGCCCAAATCTCACCAGGGATAACTATTGGGATTTGAACATTGAGCAAGTTGGTTGAACTAATTCTGGGTCTTCTTTGGTTCATCTTCATGGATGAAGCTGCCTGATCACAGTCTGTTTGTGTTCATTGAAAAGTTCATGGATCAAGAATTTGCCGAAAAGGAAAATTGAAAAAGGATAGAAGGGCTTTGTCTGACATGAGAACATGCATAACTGCAGCCTTTTTCTCCTAGACATCTGCTTGATCAATAATCTATATTATTATTTTCTCTGATCTTATGTGTTGTATTCTGTTCACTGTTTCCTAGTTCATGTTTTGTTCTCTTTCTGACTTAATGGAAGCATGTCAATCTTTTATGGATAGAATCATAGTTTTGCCAGTGGACTACGCTTTCCCTGTTTCTCCTTATGCGCGTTGACTGGGAGCAGAATCACATCAGCGTAGTTCCTGCCAGCGAACCTTGAATTACAATTTTGTTCCTTTTCACGTGCATTGGCACTTACTGGCCAGTTGTATTTGCAAGAAGTTGTTGATGTTCTGGAGCTACACCTGCTTTGAAACAGAAGCTCCTGGAGATGCGCCAGCATAGTGCACATGGCACTTGATGTGATGCAGTGGAATGCCATCAGAAGGAATTCAATTACCAGCGGCTTTGCTGTTTAAGGGAGTGGCTGAGTTGGTTTTGATACTTCCGTATCTTCGTTGAATCAGGATGCAATTTTATAAACTCTAGTAATCTGACTATAGACTATGGCTGCTTAGTTTTCTAGGAAGTTCTTGATGTTATTCTCTCTCTTGTAATGAAGATTTAAACATTTATCTTGTAGGATGTATTTTTGTTAGGTGCTAACATTTTAAATCTATTAAAATGTCTTAAAAGTGGTAAATCTTCTTTTTTTCTCATTTAGTTTTTTTAAGGATTGGGTGAATGTCATATTTGACATTTGAATTTTGTTAATTTGTATAATTAATTACATGAAGTTTAAAAGTGTTGATTTGTTACCTAATCTTAGCCTCTCTTTTTTTAACAATTTACTATATGCACTTTGCTGAATTTTATAATTAGCTCCATAAGCTTTACTTGTAGGTAGTAAATTGACACTTATTAATTAGCTCCATACACTTTATTTGTAGGTAGTAAATTGATACTTGTTAATTATAATGTATTAAACATGAAATCTCCCTATAAAGGTATCATATAGCCATTTGCACTGATTCAAAACCGACCCCAACTGGAACCAGAAACGCCAGTTTTGGTTTTGGGAAACATGGAACTGGAACTGGAAAGTTCGATTTCGGTCCAGTTCCTAGAGATCTGCTGGTTTCCAGTCCTCTGAAACTAGAGAACAGCCTTTTTTTTTTTTTTAAGAAAATTGCATTGATATATATTTCTTCTTTTTTAAGGGAAAAACAAATTTGATTGAACTAAAAACTCTAACCACTTGGTGGTTCCGAACCGCGAACCGTCCCGAATCGTCCTTGGTAATTCCTTACTCAAGAACCGTTCCGTTGAAGACGGTTATGAACTGCCGAAGGTCTCGCTGGAACCAGTGAGTCCAAGCGATTAATCCTTGGGAACCGGCGGTTCAATTGGGTCTGGAACCGTTATTCTAGATTCGAAATCGGCGGTTCCGACCTGCTATATATTTAAATTAAAAAAAATTCACAGGGCAGACGGAAGGCATTGCAGGAGGTGCTGGGGCGCGTTTTGGGGGGGGGGGGGGGGGGGGGGGGAGGGGTAGGGCGCGTGGGTGAGATCGGCCTCCCTTTGTATAATACAGAGGAATTATAAAAAAAAAAAAAAGTCAAGTTTTTTGGCAATGTAAATGGATAATTGAGGAGGGGGGCCTTGCACCGTGCAGGATTTTATTCGAAAAAAGAAGGAAAACAACAAAATCACCGAAATTTGGGGGGTTAAAAAATCATGAACGGCTAGGGAATATTTGTGCATTGTTTTGTAAATTGGAAAAGTAATCGAATCGGACAACTTGATTGCACTGTTTTTGCAACTTGTTGGATTGTGAGGAATCATATAATTTGTTTTGTGATTTTTTACGCACGTAAGGAGCTCTATAAATATATGAGTTTGATTCAACAAACTATCAAACATTCAAAAGCTCGTAACCACCTTCACAGATTGAGTTTTGCTAAATTATCAACTATTCCCGTGTTTTAAAAATATCTGACATTTCTATGTTTGATATTGCTTGTTATTTTGTAGACTATCTTGTACGAGAGGGTTACCTAGCAACACTTATTTATCGTGTTTGCTCTTAAATTTTCAATTGTTCTAATACTTACCCTCACATTAGTACCTACTCGTTAAAAAAATCAATGGCTTCCTTTTTCTTTGGTAGTTCATCAAAAAAATTTGCAGAGAAAGACAAATTAAAGGCGAAGCTATCTGAGTGCTAGCAAGAGCCTACTATCAATATAGATGAGAATGCTGACTGCTATGACTTTAATGAGCCTTGGGTGTCCGACTTTGATTTCACACTTGAACAATTCCCTCCGGTTCCACTAGGTTTCGAGACAGTCAATCCAGTTTATCATCAACAAGGGGATGATGATAATGCCTCCCAAGATCCGGAAATGGAACAACTACCATAACATGAAGCTGAGGATTATGGCGGTTTGGGTGAAGAAATACACCCTTCTATCGAGGCAAACCCATCCACAAAGCTACATCAACCATGTAAGTCTAATATGTTCACTAAACATTCGCATTGCAATTATTGCAACCCAAACTATGCCTTTTCCAAGAGAGATGGATATGGTAGTCTTTCCAAACATCTGAAGTCGAAGCATCCTAGTGAGTATGGTTTATGTCCATCACAACAACAAATATCACGATTGGGTTCCAAGAAAGAAGCAAGGCTGTGGCATTTCAATGAAAAACAGTATCATAATGCCATGGTGCAAATGATAAGCGGGTTGCATTTGGGTTTTAATGCAAGCGAAAATGCAGATCTTATCTATTGCCACCAAGAAACTCTGCAGCCACAAGTACCTAAATGGAGTGCTACGATAATAAAACGACATTGTTTAAAAATGTACTGCAGTGGTAAGGGACAGCTCCAAGCAATTTTTTCTTATCTCGATACATGTATGTCCATCTGTTTTGACATTTAGACTGATAGATGGGGTGAAAGTTCGTATATGTGGATTACATCTCATTGAATTGATAGACATTAGGTAATGCAAAAGAGATTGATTGCATTACCAAAAATGGATGGATCCCATACAGCTCAAAACATATATGCGATAATATGGACAATTCTTGATGAATACGGGTTGACACAAAAAATTTTTTCAATAGGATTCGACAATGCTGCAGCAAATACAACAAGTATTTCTGACATTGAGTCGTTATGCCAACCAACGCTTGGAAGAACCTTTTTTCACATAAGATGTGCATATCACATCTTAAATTTATGTGTGAAGGATGGAATGGATTCTTTAAAAATCCGTATATCTCCCATAAAAGCTGTGGTTGACTACATTACCGACCATCCATCTATTAACAGAGAATGGTAGAAATGGTGTGGTGTGCATGGCCAAAAGCCGAGAAAATTCTAAAAGGATGTGCAATACCGATAATATTTGACGTACAAGCTTCTAGCTAGCACGTTACCATATAAGGAATTGTTATGCAGCTTTGCCATTGCACATGTACCAAGCATACCATTACATCCCAATGAATGGAATTTCTACAGCAACTTGTTGTAACTGCTGAAGGTCTTCTATGATTGCACAAATGTTTTCTCCTGTGTGTACAATCCCAGTGTCCATCTCTTTTTACTGGAGGCCTGCAACATCATCGGGACACTTCAATAGGTAAGATCTAATCCAGTTTTGCAAATGTGTGTTAACGATATGACTCGCAAGTGGTTGAAATCTTATAGGGAAATTCCTATGATATACAACGTGGCATGGTTGTTGGACCCACGAAACAAAGTTGAGTGACTTCGCGAAGTCCTAGATTACTATTATGAATATGTGGAGAAGTTGTCAGACACTCAAGACATTTATGCAATTTCTACTAATAATGTCGTGAAAGAGACAAGTGATGTGTTGTTGAACTTATATTCTCAATTTAGTAGCACATATGGTGGACAAATACCCACCAGGCCAGCAACCCCAAGTAATGCCTCCATATCAACCATCGTGGAGAAGCCCGGAGTGGTGCTCCAGTACCGGCGGTTCAAAAAGCACCGTGGCATAGGCGGCAGTGGATCAGACTCAGAGATTGACTTGAACACGGCATTCGAGTTTGATGACATGGTGGATGCATACAACTTTGACATCCTAGACTGGTGTAAACGTCACCAGGAGACGTTTCCAATACTATCTCGAATCGCTAGACAAGTATTGGCTGCACCTGTTTCAACTGTGGCAATTGAGCAAACATTCAGCATTACTGGGCAGCAGCTGGATGAGCATAGGTCCCGGTATGGTCCTGCGATGGTTGAGGCACTAGCTTGCAACCATGATTGGACTCGTGCAGAACGACGGCAACAAGACTTGAAGGACTATTCAAGTGAGAAAGACGAGTATTTCAGTGACTTCAACTCATCTGCGGGAAGCACAGCTACGACCTCTCTAGGGACTAGTCCAGGCCAATGAGCATTGAGTTTACATTAATCGATTGATATTATTCTACTATGGGTTTTGGTGTTATAGTCAGGGCCAATGAACTGTGTGACTCTAGTTAGTTATTTGTTGTTGTAATAGTTAATATGTTCATGGTGTTGTGGAGGTAATATGCAATGTTTGGTGCAATGAAATTTACTCGTCATCATTTGTCTATATGTTAATCAACTACTATGTGTTTCGTGATTGTGTTTATTATTTGCTAACCATTAGATTTTATTTAAAAAAATTTTAAATGTTTACTTTGGGTATAAATAAGTTGTAATTTTTTTTGTTGATTTTAGGGTCTTTTTTTTTTTCATTTTGTCGAATAATTAAAAAAAAAAAAACGATTCGCATGGAATCGGAACCATCAGAACCGGTGGTTCCGTGGAACCGTGAACCACTCCTACTCTGGCGGTTCCAGTTCGGGTCCGGAACCGATCCGAACCGTGCCAATGTCACTGTAATTTGTTGGAGAGATTATACTATCAGGTTTACAGCATTTGATTCGCGGGCAAACTTCACAAGGAACTGAAGCAAAAGCCCCTACCTTTGGTTCCTTTGCAGTAGCAGATTGTCTTGTGCATTTGTAACACTGTATTAGCTCTAATGGAAGCAAACTCCCCCGATCCAATACTCTTCACTTTAACCATACTATTCTATAGAACTAAAGCCATCATAATCTCTTTAATGTGGCTATCAGATAAATCATCTTTCAAAAATACGGACTTGTTGACAGCATTCCATACCATATCAACCGTTGCGACCTTCAGCTTTTGAATGATCATCAAGCGCTAACATTTAAGTTCTTCAATGAACTCTGTATCAAGGGTTCCATCACTGTACCAAGCACCACTAGTGATTGCTGTGGATGGCGGTGCTAGGACTAGATCGCCAGTTCAGTTCCGGTTTTGGAACCACCGGTGACGGTTCCAATTCGGTTTTCTATTTGGAACTGAACCATGCCCATATCTAGTATCATACATGGCATACTATGTCAATAAAAGCAATTGTAAAACACTAATAGCCTGTTTACTTAACACATGTAGCTATTCGTTCCTTCTTTGTTTGACGTAAAACTATTATAATAGTGTTTATTATTGGATTGCTATTACATAAAATGATGAATAGCAATCTATGTCCTCACCTCAATGAATTTTCATTGAATGTTTTATTTTTAAACTTTATCATAAATACTTTTATCTTGAAAATATCAATTGTATAATTATTCTTTTTGTAATAAATAAAAACAACATTAAATATATTTTACTTTTTATTTTCATAATTACTTATTTAACTTTTTATACCTAGTAAACATAGTATTAGTCATTTCAACCCTATCATATTTCTTTTTAATTGAAATTTTATTCCCTCCTTATTCTATAAATGAGCCATAAATAAAGCAATATTTTGTAAAAGGACTGGATTCAGTTAAAATACAAAAAATTGCCCAAAGTTTGCAATACATTTATTGCATTTATTTAATGATAGATACGATTGAGAAATATCTAACATAGACATTATTTGGGTCAAGATCGAGGATTTATCAATACCTTCTATCCAAATTTGTATCCGTGCAGTTTCATTATACACGAAAATTCAAATGCAAACTAAATACAATTTCAGGGCCCTAAAATAAATAAATAAATAGAACCAAGTACAATTTCTAGCATAGCCACAGATATTGAAGTAACTCCGACAGAAGGATGCGGTACAGCTTTGCCATCTTTGTATTTAAGAATGAAGTTTAAACGGACCAGAGCTTCTGCGTTGAAGTTGTAATTCCACACCGATATTTTGAGAAGCTGCAACCTTATCAATATTCCAGCAGCTCCAACATCTAATTTGTATACTATTCTTAGGAAAACTAAACCAAGGGCCATTTTCCAATCCAGTAAAACATCAGCACAACCATCATAAGACAGTGATGTAATATTGCCTATTAAAGCATCCTTGTCAAATCACAACCCAAAAACGGAGATTTTTTATGACATTAGGATATGATAATTGTAATTCCATGAATAGTTAGACAAGAATGCAGCAGCCAGGTTGCTCATCATGCTGATACCAGTTTTTAGCAACAATCCTAGCAAGCAATTCCTTGCTTTGACATGTCTGATGCAAGATTCAAGTTCAACCAATTGCACTGAGGCAGCTGCATGTAATTCACCAGCCCTTTCCAGAAGAGACAAAAATGGCAACTGGAAAGGCCAGAGGCAGCATGAGACAGTGACTTCCATGTCCTGATAATCACCCCACAAGCTCAAGAGCACTGCCAATATACATCATATCCAACTATCTACCTCTTACATCATCTTGATAGGCCACTTCATTTAAGTCAAATAGCATCCATCTCAATGAATTCCTTGTACTACAATATATTTGGCCTTAATTACCTCAAATTCACAAACAAATCAGATGCAAAGTTAAGGCAATTTCTGAAATTTCCACATCACCAATAATCTCCACAAGAGCACCTCCCATCCTTGAAATGGTGAAACCGGTTGTTGTCTCTTACAATGATTTCCCTACCAACAATATGTGATATGATTTTAATGGCTGCATGACAGTCTGAGCAGACCCTTATGTTCTTTATTATCCTGATCGTTGTCCCAGGAGGGGTGTTGATAATTCCAAATGCAATGGCCAGTCTTTCACTGTGATTCTGCAGCAAGAGTTTTTTCTGGTCATCATCAACGTCTTGCAGCACTCACTTGTATCAGGTTTATATCCTTCTCGTTCCATCCGATCAGAAAGAACTTGCAGTGCTGCCTCAATTTTTTTATGGTCTGGATGAGATACATCCCCAGCCACAAAAGCGTGCGTCTTGTTTCTCATTTCAATCCAACTGCAAGCTGGTGTCTTTTTAAAGCCTCTGTCCTTAACATAAACTCTTAATCTTGCCGCCTCTTTATATCTCTTGGCAGAAGAATAAATATTTGACATAATAATATAAGCTCCAACATTCTGTGGGTCAATATCAGTAATTTTTCAGCAACCCTTTCACCCAATTCAACATTTTTGTGTACTCTACAGGCAGCTAACAAAGCAGACCACAAGCTACCAGTTGGTTGGCCAGGAATACTGGATATGAGGCCGTATGCTTCTTCTAATCGACCAGCCCGACCAAGAAGATCTACCATTGCAGCATAGTGCTCTATCCCTGGAGCTATACCGAATTCTTCGGTCATACGAGCAAACTGTTTCCAACCTTCATCTACCAATCCTGCATGACTGCAAGCAGTCAACACGGCGATATATGAAACATAATTAGGTTTTACTCCATCTGATTCCATTTGTTTAAATAAGGAAACAGCAGTGAGGGCCTGTCCATGTAAAGCACATCCCATTATTATTGCTGTCCATGAAACTGTGTCATGATGTTCCATCTTATTGAAAACCCACATAGCCATCTCAATTTTCCCGCATTTGGCATACATGTCAACAAGTGAGCTTGCTATATAGACATTATCAAAAATCTCGGCCTAATTATGTATCCATGAATCTGCTTTCCCATGTTCAAAGAAGTCAAGTGGGCACAAGCAGGCATGATACTAGAAAAGGATACTGGTCCTGGCCTTACTTTATCCTTCAACATTAAGCGAAAATACCTGAGGCCTTCATCAAACTCTCCATTCTGCACAAATGATGCAATCATGGAGTTCCACGAAATGCCATCACGTCTGGGCAGCAGATTAAAAACCCAGCATGAATCATCAACACGTGTACACTTTGCATACATGTCAATCAAGCCACTCCCTATAAACAAATCAGTATCAAAACCATGTCTTATAGCATAAGCATGAATCTCCTTTCCCTTATCAACATCAACAAGGTCTGCAAATATCGGCAAAACACTGGACAGGGTGAAGGAATCTGGTTCCAATCCAGATTCTCCCATTTTCCTAACCATCACTAGTGCTTCTTCATACATTCCATTTTGAACTCTCCCAACAATCGCAGTATTCCATGAAACAAGATCTCGAAATGGCATTGTTTCAAAGACCTTTCTCATATTATCAATCGGTGAAGTCGCTCTCACCATCTTTTGTTCAGTGCAATCCATCTTCAAGATTCTCTCCACATAGTCTCTCAACAAGGACGCATCACTTAAACCTATTCCATCGACAAGTTTAAATCGACTAAAGGTATCACTACCGCATACCCACTCGCGGAAGTAACAGAAATACCCATCCTACAATGTGCTATCGGTTTGGGAATTTTATCGAACACCTGGCACGCGATATGCTCAAACACAGGATTTCCAACCAAAGGTTGAAACTTTGCATACATATTCATAAGAGCATTATTGGTGTACAAATCAGAGTCCAGACCAAGCCTAACAACAAACCATGGACACACTCACCCAACCTCAAATCCATCAAAAACCCACAGGATTTCAACACAGAAGGGAACACGTTGTGATCCGGGTATTTCCCCAGGGCAAGCATTCTGGCGAAACAGGAGAGAGAATCCAAGAAAAACCCATTTGAAGCATAACATTTTATGAGTGATTTCCAGGCTAGAACAGAAGGCGAATGGAGGGTGTTGAAGATGGAAACGGAGTCTCGCAAGAGGTTTAAGTCTGAGTACAGGGAGAGGACGGTGGTCGAGAATGTGGAAGAGAATCCTTTGCGTTTGATGACTTGTGCATGGAGTTGTTTTGCTCTGAGCTTTGTAGTGATGGTGTGAGGGTTTTGAAGTAAGATTTTTAGCCGTTGTGTTTGAGTTGCAGACATGGGATGGGATGGGATGGGAGTGGGACAGGAGTTTTTCGATTGTTAATCACCACTCAAGACAAGTCATGAATGGTAATAATAAAGCATCGCGAGGAATCTGATAAAGTACCAAACATGAATAGCCAAGGCCAAAGGAAAACGCAGCATGAAACTCAAACATTACGAACGTTGTCTTCAACTTTCTCGTTATTTTTATAGTGTTAAGCGAGTGATCTTTTATTATATCCTATACTAACTTTTTTATTTATGTTTTTATTTATTTATTTATTCTATTTAAATAGATATATATATATATATTAAAATAGTCAAAATAGGACCCTTATTACTTTCCTACAGTTCCATTAAAAGTAAAGTATTAAAATGAAAAAAAAATAAAAAATATGGATCCTAAAATGAAAAATTCAAAAAGTTTAAGCTGTACATTGTTTGTTAATTTTTTTTTTATATTTTAATATTTGCAATTTTTTATTATTTTTTCATTTCAACACCTATCTTTAATAGCCTTATAATGGAGAATGGTCAAGCCCTCGTTTTGAATGTTTCTGAAAACTTGGGTCATGGAATGAAAATTTTAAAAACAAAGCACTAGAATGAAAAAAATATAAAAAATTTAAAATCATTTAGTGCATTTACCTCTTTATATATTGCTAAAGTTATGGGATATGTTTAAAATAATCTCTAAACATCATTAAGTAATAATAACAATAAATGAAAGACAATATTAAAAATTTACTTCTAAATTTTAATTTCGATAAAAAGAAAATATATATACACACACAATGTAAGTTAAAGACGAATACTACAATAGAAGATTGCATAATCTTTAAGCCATTCGCTATAATAACGTGTCTATCAATGTACAATGTAAAGTTAAGTATAAGTAATTGTCCTTCATCAAGGTAAGAAAATGCAAATGTATTATTCATTCAGTTCACTATAATTAATTTTATTACAATTTTATTCCTTAAGAGACATTTTATTCATTAAATATCAATTCCATAATGAATCCCTATTACATAAATAATTGAATAGTCATTCTTTATTCAAACCTATGAATATTAATTCAAGAACAGTCTCTTTTTCAAAATACTATCATTTAAATAAAAAAATTAATAAAAAAAAATTCTATTACAGCTTTATTCAATTCTTCTGTAATAGCAATTCCATTATAGTCTTATTCATTTGACGAAGTAAACAAGTTGCACAGCTTTTTTATTTTTTATTTTTAGCTATTATGAATAAATTAATAGATTCAGGTTGTAGAATATTTACTTTGAAACATTAACATTACCCATATAAATAAATATAAGGTTAATTGCATGGACCCTCTTATTTGTAAAAAGTCAGCATCTATACCTTAAAATGTATTCATTTGCTTATGTGAAAAAAATTAAATGCCACATCAAATTATGTACTAGCATAGCTAATATATGACCTTTTTTTCCAACTCTTCCTTTTCTTCATTTTAAACAAACACCAACGGCACTATCGCATCAAACCATTAATCCTTCACCGCTCTGCCACCAACGTTCTCTTCTTTGAAGAAACAACATCACAAGCCACGTGCAATTGATAAAATATATGTTTACCTCATAGCATTGTATTCATTTTGACCAAGAAAATATTATAAATTATAAATTCGTAGAATTATACAGAGTTAACTCACAATTTCAACAACTAGTGGCTATCTAACTTTTTAAATTCGAATAGATAAAATCATATTGAATTACAATCATACTTTGCATCTGTGTATAGAACTAATCGCATTTTATTTAACATTATAACGTGATTGGTTTTTTCGATGGAATCTTTGAAATGCTGAGTAGCTAAAAAAGCTTTATCCATCATGTTATGTGTTAGTATTGGTAATTTTAATGGTTATGTGAAATTCAAACTTGAAAATATACTTTATATGAATTCCATTCATTAAACAATTTACAAATTCAGTGCTTGATTGACAAATCTTCGAAGATTTCAATCAATTTTATTAAATGGCAGCATTGCAAGATTGAGAGAGTTTTGAAAGCTTGATTGAAATTTTCAATCTTGTCAAATTACATACCTGTATTAGTTTTGCTTCTAATTTATATTGTTTGCTTCGTCTGGTGATTGCATGATTTTAACATTCATGAATTAAGAATTAAAACTGAATCATTTATTCATTTGAAAATTGAATTGTATAAGTGAAGCTTTGTTTTTTGCTTATGATGTTGTTTTTTCGAAGAAGATGACGTTGGTGGCAATGTGTTGACAGATTAATGGTTCATGTGGTGGTGTAATTTTATTGCAGGGAAGCTTGTTGAGGTGCTAAGGGAGAGTTGCATGGTGGTTTGCTGTAGTGGCTTTCGTTTGGCGAAAATGGTGTGGTAGCATCATTGAGGTGCGAGAAGAAAGATGATGGTGTTTGTTTAAAATGAAGAAGAGAAGCATGAAAGAGGAATGCTTGGAAAAATGGGTCATATATTTGCTATGCCAGCACATAATTTGATGCAACATTTAATTTATTTATTTTTTATTCCACATTAGCAAATGACTACATTTTAGGAGTGTAAGTGCTAACTTTTTTATTTAAAAAAAAAAGAAGTGCATGCAATAATTAGACATTTTAGGGGGTATCCATGCAATTTATCTAAATATATATTAGTAAAGGCACTTAATCGTAGCTTTTGCTTCATATTACACAAAGAATTCCTATCTAAAGAACAAATATGAATGTATTGCAATAAATTGATGTAAAAAGTTCTTTTATTATGTTATTTTCCAAAATCATTCAAGCCTTAAAAATTCCTGTAATATTAAAATACTAAGTCATTAATAGGAACCTGTATAAAGCATTATAATGGACCGTGCTCATCGATGGCAGCATGTGAAGAGATGACCTGGATGAGACTACTTCTTTATTTTCTTTATGGTAAGTTCTAGGGATTTGTCGAACCCCCCTCTTCGATGTGTAATTCGTTAAGGGATCCCTTCTCATTTTGTTTGGCGATAGTCATGGGTACTCTTATGCGTGTTGGTATTTTTAGAATGTTGAGGATACCTTGTTTGTAGACTTTGAACTAAATATCCTAAACTATTGTTGCTGCGTTAGATTAGGAATGTGTGATATGCGAGTGTGTGCTTGTCTTACTTTCGCTGCTCATTTTATTAACCTTTTTGGGCTTACTGGTGATCCGATGGGAATAAGAGATGTGCATGATGAGCCAATGGGACATAGGTTTGAGTTTTTTAGGAAAAGTTTATTGTAATTATATTTTATAAACTTGGATGATTGTAATCAAATAATTATCAAATGCTTTCGTTTGATTTGATATATACCTTTAAGTTGAAAATTTTTGTATTTGAGTTATAATCTTTTGATGTGCCCTATGGGCAATGTTTATAAATAGTTATCTATAATACTTGTTTTCTAAACAGGTTGAATTTATAGGTTTTGATAAACTCGAATCCTGGATAAACAAATGGCGCCTTACTGGAATTTTCATAAAAATATATAATGATTTGTTAAAATCAAAACTTAATTAGATCTCACTTAATGACGAAATGCCTTGCACATATAGCTTAGAGGTGATATGGCGGCGTAACTATCATGCCTTACACACCCGGAGTGGGGCCGTTATAATATTATTATTTCTCAAGGCAACGATGATGATGATGTCGACGACAACAATACGGATTGCCTTTCTTCAATATCTTCCTCTTTCGTTTGTATTTCAACAACGGAATAGATCGTATGTTAGTCGCTTTATCCTGACTGCGAATGCTTATACACTCCCAGAACATCTTACTACCACTATTGTGATATTATTTCTCAGTATAATGATAGTGATGATGACAAAAATATGAATTGTCTCTTTTCAATATCTTCCTCTTCCATTTGCATTTTCACGACGTAATCAATCACAAACATGAGTAGTATAAATTTAAATGGAGAAAAGGGTAAATTACACCGGAAAGTCATAACATTTTGAGGTAAATTTATTTGAGGTCATAATATTTCGAGTGGTTAAAAAGAGGCCATGACATTTAGAAAAATTAGTCAATTAAGGTCTCTATTGACACATGTTATAACAAGTCAAGTTTGTTGTATTTTAATTAAATATTTTTCCTATTAACATGTATAAATAGAGACATTAATTGACTTGCTTCTCTAAACGTTATGACCCTTTTTTAACTACTCGAAATATTGTGACCTCAAATAAACTTACCCCTAAATGTTGTATCATTCTAATATATTTACCCAATAGAGAAGTGTCATATATTGCATTTCTAAAATGTGATAAAAGATTGGTATTTATGTAATATTTTTTTATCCAATTTGTATTATTGTAATTTTTTCAGTTAATCCCTAGACAATAAATAATCTTCATGTTTGTGTGTGTGTGTATATATATATATATATATATTTATAAGTATTATATCATTCTTTCCATACTATATGGATGAGGGATAATCATAAATAGAATACTTCAAGTAAGGATGTTGAATTAAAGAATTATTATTTTCTTCTTTACAACATTTTCCTAAATAAAGTTTCTTCTTTTTAAGTGATGGGGAGTTTGTAAAGAAGTGTTATCTTGCTTTTATTTTTGGAGAAAACACAAACAACCTTTTGATAAATGTTACACATTTATATCATTAATGTAGCACAATATACTCCATGATTTAGCACTTATATCAGGAATTTTTGTGTAAAAATTGGTTAAATATATGCACTAGGATAAATTATGCAAGAAACTAAGAAATATATCAAAATTAACTTTAATGACCTTATTCATTTAATATGATCTTTTTGCAGATTAAAAACGGCCATATGAAATAAATCAATTTCCTTGTCTTGATCACTGATGACATGAGAATAAAGATTGGAAATTTTAATTGGGAATGTTGAAACAATCTCCTTTTTGCTTTCACATAATGGCAATTAAATAACCAAACTAAGCAAGTAAGAGCTCCACAATTGCAACTAAAAATACACATTTAAGTTGGTATTAAAACATGTAAGAGTGCCTATCCTGAATTAAGGTCAAGGCATGTCCAATCGCTATGCACAACGCTTACACATTATACGTTAAGGCTAACATAATATACAGTTTATTGTGATCTTTACTAAACAAATTTTAGATTCTAAAATCATTGAATTAGATTCTGGAAACAACTTGAATTTGAAGTAAAATAAATAAATTTCACAAAACATTTTCCAAATAGGCTACTTAATAAAGTAGGCCAATATATATAAATAAGTTCCATATCATCATGTATTTCAAAATAAAGAGTATCTAGTATCTCAACATACAAACCATAGGTACATAGACATGCCATCACTAAAATATGAGTTTGATAATTTATAATAAAAATAATAATCCAGCAATCCTAATCGGTTCATTCATCGAGTAACTTGCCAAAACCGATACCGTACCATAAGTAATCATAAGTATCATCATTGAAGTCATCAATACCTAAAAAAGAAAAGAATGAGCTAAAACCTAGTACGATAACAACACAAGCACACATGAGATGGGCAAGCATACCCATTTTATATGCAATGTAACAAGTAACAACCAATAGCTACTATCTTTAAATTAAAGTGCAACAAACAAAAATAGAGCACTCACACTCGGGCAACACGCTGGGAACCGAGGGTCTTGAGTAGCAACAATTGATTAGGGAGTTAATATAGGCAATCCGAATACTTATACCTCTTGCCTCTTACCTCTACAAGTATTAACCTCATCTAGGGTTACGGCCATTACGCATCTCTCTATCCTAGTCTACAATATAGTGTAACTCAACTAGTGCCTATAGTCGTGAACCACGCTATACTACTTCTATTTAATCTAAGTCAACGTTTTCTCGCTACCATTTCCCCTATCAGCTACTTATCGAGCTATCCATGATGGCCTAAGTGCCTAACTACTACACTAGCAATGCCTAGCAAGGTTGCCGTCCCTCATATCAGATCTCAAAACGACCTTGCACAAGCATCAAATAATTATTAAGGCCATCTTTGAGTATTAATTCATTGAGAATGCCTATCCTAGCACACAATACATAAGTCACTGCGTACTTGATACAAAGTTTGTATTTTGAAGAAAAAGAAAATAGATCAGAAGATAAAACAAGAGAGAAACTCCAAACAAATATCTATCTGTTCAAGAGATTAATTCATAAAAGTATTTAAATCAATTATCAACTTATATTAAACCCATATTAAATACTCATTTTTCTAGCAAATATATATTTGAAACAACATACTCCTTTTATTATTTATGGTCTATCATACTATAATTATATTATATTCAAGCCAATTACAAGTTAATATAGTCATATAAGAGTTCACTAGCTAAATTAATAGATGAATATAAATTATTGGTCTCTAAAGAATTTACTAAGCTAATATTAGTTAATAAATCTATATTAACTTAATTTAGCAAAGTTGGATAGAATCAATCAATCTAGGTCATTTTATATTTAAAATCCATGTTAAATTTAACTAGTTATTAAGTCTATTAACACACTTTATAATTCAAAGTACACTTAGTATAAGTATAAACCTAACTTATTCCTATTTATATAAGTGCCAATATATATTATTTATTATCCATCTTACTTACTTTTTTTTTTTCTATGAAGATCACGATCTGGGTAACACCCATGAGTGGCATCACACCCGTGACTAAGGCCATGTTCGAGTCGTTGTGAAGAAAATTTAGCTTTAAGAAGATCATGCCCTCAGCTACAGCCATGATATGGCTATAACAACCATGATCATGCCTATGATTTCCCATTTTATGGTAATTATGTCCTTAAAATGATATTTTCAATAACACATCCTATAATTAATATAAAATACTTTTGTTAAGTGAAAAAATTCATTTAAGATATAATTATTCTATTTATATCATTCATAATCCATTATTACCTCTAAACGTGCTAAAGAATTTAAATTAATTTCCTATTATGTGTATACTTTCTTATAATGCCATATTTATACCTATTTAAATAAATTCCTAAAATTAAAATAATTAATTATTCATCTTAAAATTCATATTTTAATATAAAACACATTATTTACATTAATTTTATATTTATTTGATTAGATTTAATTTACTTTCAATTCTAATATTTGATTTCCTATAGAAAACTAATGTGCACCTTACATTTAATCAATCGGTTCACTATCTTAAACACGAGTTCCTAAGCTCAAATTTTTATTCAAACTTACTAACACATGGTTTCACATTTTCATAAATTCAATTGTGATAAACTAATTAGTTTAATTATGGTTTAAATTTTAATTAACATAAAACTATCCATAATAGAGCATATGCAGCAATAACCGATCGTTTCGATCAAAATTGACCTTCAAGCTGATCAGTTCTTGTTTGGTTCTTTATACCATATTAAAATAGAATTCTTAGCATTCTAAACTGTTATAATCTCACCCAAAAAGAAGACGAAAAAGTCATCGATTAGCCCTATACATTCATGCAACTACTGCAGACAAAAACACTGTTTTGCCCTATTTTGTAATTTAATTTTTAAAAATAGTAAATGTATTTAAAAAATCATGAAAATTTTGAGTTTATATATACACATGCTAAAATACCATTTTGATAAATTTCACTCAAAATAAATTCATTTAGTGTTTTATTTAAATTTAACAACTCAAACTATCCATATTGCATATATATGCATATAAATTGATTTTTCAACATGTTTAAATAATCTAAAACATGTTTATTTTATGTTGTTTTATCTATTTTATACTTGAATTTATATTTTAAAATTAAAATTATAAATCATAGCTTAAATCAACATCATTAACACAAAATCTCCAAAATTCCAGCATATTAACATAAAGATACATACTTATATATTTACAGAAAAATTTATATTTAATATATATTATATTTATTTGATGATTTCATTTCAATAAAACACATCAATTCAAAATATAACACACACACATATTGACATACACATATACATACTTTAAATTTCTCATACTTTAATTTCTAACGTACTTACATTTACATATACATATTTTGATACTATATATACTTATATAAATAAAACTTCAAATCTAAGTTTATTTTTAGTAATTTACATGAATTTAAATGTCATTAACATATTAAAAAATATTATAATTACTTACTTGAATTAGCAAAATCAACTAAATAATCTTATCTAATACTACCGCCACCACTTAAGAGTTGATGAAGCTTCTTCAAACTATTTTCCTAACTTTAATTTTGTTTTAAATCTTCAATTTTACCTAGGATTTGATTGAAATAAATACTCGATTATTTGGATAAATGAGGAGATTAAGAAGTTTAAACTTAGGTAATACTTTACCTCTTATATGCTTGGTTTATGGAGGGATTTTTGTCCATTTTTTTGAGATATTTTTCAGATTTTTTTGAGATGGAATTTTGAGAGATGGGGCTGCTAAAAATGGAGAAAAGAATTGGGGTTTTCTAAGGATAATATTTATATCATTCATGCATTGTAATTATCTCTAGGGCTAGGGGCAATTTAGTCATTTTCACTTTAATAGTTTAGGGGCATTTTAGTCTTTTCTCATTGGTAGAATTCCTTAGAATTGGGGATGGTCATTTTTGCCATTCTACTTGTTAGATTTCTCTAGAAATTAGGAAATTATAATATATGTGATGGTGTATGTTAAGTTTATGGTCTTGTGGGTTTAAATTCATGGGCTTGAATCTTGAATAATTAGACTTGACCTTTTAATTATAGGCTTTCTTGGTAACAGGCTAGGCTTAGGTATTAATTATGGGCTTGAAGAGTTAGAAATGAATAAAAGGAATTGTGAATTGAGTTATTGCTAAATTAAATTAGAAATTCAACTTAGGAATTTTGATTAGAGAATAATTAGTATTTCACTTCAATTTAGGGATCTAGGAGTTTAGGGATTTATATTTAAAAGAAAATATTTGGATTTAAATTTCTAGAATTTAAGAAGTTGGAATTTAGACTAATATAGCTAAATTGTATATTTAGGGATTTAGACGATTAAGCATGATGAATGGAGTTCAATTGATAATTGGAAAGTATTAATTTAGTAGATTGAAGTGGATATTTATGGCATTGGAATCTTTTTCAATCAAATCCACTTACTAATTTAATTATTCTAAATTACCTAATCGTATCCTATAGTATAGTTTACTGGGTTTATCTAATCAAATTATCTAAATTCAGTTTTCAGTTAAATCTAAATTGAGGTTCAAAATTATCTACCTTATATATTATTTAATTATCACTTTCGCAATTTAACTTAGAAAAATTCAGAGTATTTTATTTTAGGAATGAATCAATAAAAGTGCTCGATAGCTTTAAACTTTAGCATGATTTAAAAAAAATGCCAAATTAGTAGTAGCTATTAGAGTACCCTTCTTCGAAAAGTAACAACAAACAACAACGTCTGAAAGCTATATTGGAGAGCTCAGGTAAAAGTAACAACATATAAATTGAGCACTCTATGCTAAAATGACTAAGTATTTAAAGCGAGAACAAAGATTGAAGAAATGCAATATGGCAAACAACACAACAACAGACTTGCAACAAACACAGCTAACTTGAGCAAATATATCTAAGAGAAAATGCAATTGTCAAGCACTCAAGCATTTAACTAAATAAGACATAATAGTAGTGCGTTAATCCGAGCCGTTGCAACTTAGTTAATCCTAAGCTCTACAAACCAAGACACAATGGATTATAGTAGTAGTTTAAGCATCTTAATGAAAAACCTCTCTAATATTAAATTTGTGCTAAAATTTTAGCTACTTTAATAGATTTATTTTAAAATCTAGTCATCTTGTTTGTGTAAAATGGAGCTCATAGTAGGCCAAAACTAATTGAAATAGATACACCAACCAAGCTATTTTATATCTAATGGTTGATAGCTAAGATAAATTGTAATTAGAAAAGATCGACCTAATGTGCATTGTAGTTAAACATGGATAAACTAATTGAACCAAAACATTTATGAGCTGAGTTGATATCGTATTGAAAGTTGCAATTTGTATGGTAAGAGATGAATGAGCAACAACTATGTTCAAGTTTGTGTGAGCAACCAAATTAAAGTTCAAGCTCATTAGATAATAGTCTAAGTAAACCAAATGCAAGGCACTAAGCACCCTTCACATGCACTTAGAGAACCATCCCTGCCAAGCAAGCTCTTATTGTACAAAATTTAAGCAGCCAACAAAGCTTTGAGCATGACACTACAAGTCCAAGCATGATCAAAAGGTGTCTCTAAAAAGTACATCAAGCAATTTTTGCACAACCAAGAAACAGACCGACCGCTATTCAACTAAAATCTACACATCGAGCATGCTTTTGTTTAACTACTTGTGTGGGCATGCCAAACATTAATTCCATGAATGAAGAGCACCCAATGCATAACCCAAGATAAACTTTGTTTATCCAAGCTAAACATACCAATGCCAAGTAAAATAAAGCAAAAAATATGAGCATGTAAATTGCAGAAATCTGAGTTTATGATACTCCATTTGTAGCAACTAGGTGCTCATACGTTTCAATTCAAGTAACCCCAGAGCATAATAGATATCTGAATTATAGGAATTCTCTCATTTATGTTCTCTAATTTAATGTCGTTCTTATTTTTGTCAAGTTACTTTTATTTCTATTTATGTGTAGAATTTAAGGTCAAACTGTCGCAATTTAACAAAGCCTCCATGGCAAGTGAAGTACACTGCATATTCTAAGTAAACATCAAGTTAACAGGTAGACGTGAACCAAGTACCTCCATTCATCAAGGCCGAGTCACTAATGCAGCACCGAGCTAAGTAATTAAACACTAAACCATTTTCTATAATGACTATAGACCTCCGAGTTTCTCTATTGGACAAACTAGCTCCAAGTAAGGACATTAAGCACTACACTTCAAGCAATTCTCAGCTAATCTCATTACCAAGACCAACCTTAGCAACATCTACTTTATTTTCTTTGTTATTTATATTATTAGGCCATACTACTAAAGCTTACTCCCTTGTAATATTCAAGAGACTTTATTTTGAGTTTTTATTGATAGGTCCAATCCACTAACCAAAGATTAAACCACACACTAATGCTTCCTATAATTCCTCACTCCTCTCACATTACATACATTAGACCTATCTTAAAACAAAAAGATTCCATTATCGTTGGATACATCATCTTCTATAATATTCTTTTTACACATCACCCTACCTCATTCTAAAATATTCCTATCACTCCACCTCACCTCTCATATACCCATATACACTTCCATCTCCTTTCATACATTATTAAGACTTTCCATTGTCATTTATCATCAGTGCTGCTTGACCCTAATATTTAAGAAATTCTTGCAATTTTTAGATGTTTTGTTTTGCTTTATTTTGTATAATGGATTGTGCTTAGATCATTATTGTTAGTGGAATTAGTTGTAAAGTATGAGCTAAATTATCATAGTGGGATTATGTAATGGGTTGATGGATTTCTAGGGTAGTTGAGTTGTTTTTACAATAGGTTTTGTTAATCTAGAATTTTGATTATTTATATTTCTATCTCTATAAGATAAATTTGTCTATAAATCTCTCATAAATCAAGGTTCGAGATACTCGAGAGGGATTTAAGAATCCAATTGAAATAGAAAATATGATTTCAAAATCGACATAGATACATGTGATTTTGATTAAAATCTTAAAACTCATGCTCTTAATACAATTGGAATTATAGTTTAGGACATAGAAACATACCTAAACCATAAATTCCATTAAAGTACCATGGTTCATGAGAGGAATGTGTTATTTATTTTGCGATTATAGATGGATTACTTAAAAGGTATATTCATACTATAATTGGAACTTTGCAAGTTGAGATTAGAGCAAATTCTTGTAATTTTAATCAAAATCCAAATAAATCAAACCAAATTATAACTACAAGGCAATGAACAAAAATCCAGATTATACCATCGTATAATCCCATACTTGTGCATTGAAAGAGTATTGCTAAAAGTATTTTCGATTTAGTGTATTTTTTTTTTTTTTTGTAGTAAACTACAAATAATTTGTAGTGATAATTTATATGTAGTTTTTGATAGCTTAGAACTTGAAAATTCTAAATTTAGCTTGCTTTAAAATAGATTTTGGAACACTATAATTTAGTACTTAACTAGAGTTTTTCCTTATAACAAATTACGACATTAATTTCTCATTCAATACTACTTGTACGATTGGTGTGCAGCATGTTATCGATTGCTAAATTAATTTTTGAAGTGCAAGTAAATAATATTTTTGAAATCTTTGACGGTATTGAGTGGTGCTTTCCACAAACCAAGCACCTTTTAAACTTCGAGTTCGATTTAGATATTTTTAAATATTGCAAACTATCACGCCACAAACGGTACCATAAACATAACAGTCCGCCACACATAATTTTAAAGCTTAGAAATGACTATCTTAGTCATGTAAAAATTTCGATATCATGGGTAAAGCATACTTACATGATAATAGGAGACTCTGGTGGAGTTATGAAATTCAAGAATATAACAGTAAATAGTATTCAAGAATATCTAAACATAAACTTCATAACTTAACGATTAAAGTCTTACAACTAAGAGGGGCATAACCCTATCAATATTAAGGAATTACAATCCTATGAGTCTATCCAAAAGTAAAATTTCTATCTCAAATGACAAATACTTCATAAGGAGATTTCTATGAAAGTTTACACCAAAATCTGATTGTAAACTTCTTCTAAAAACTCCTCATACTCCTTATTCATTACTTGTGGAAATATTCCTCTTAGGTATAACCACAAGAATTCTTGTTACAACAAAAATCTATGGAGGTATAAGCACAACTTGCTTAGTGAATAGATTCCCAAAATAATGTACCTATACAATAAATATAATCAATCAAGTTATTAGTCAAAATATGAGATGCATCATCTGTATGAATAACAAATATATATGATTAATCGGAAATCATTTGTAGAATTGGATTTGTACTCTCCATATCAGGGGTTAGGAATAGTTATAGGCCTATATGACCACCAAATTTTGTGGACTTTTAGGTTTCTAGAAAGCGCCAATTTTTAGTAGACTTTCTGACTCCTACCAGCCACCACTATTGGTCTTTAGTCCCATGCGAGAGAACAGTGGTGAAAATATGCAACTCAACTTTATGCCATGCATGATCATTTTGTTAATGGGTAAATTACAACAAAAGATATCAACATTTGGGGATAAGTTCATTTAAGGTATCAACATTTCAAGTAGTTCAAAAGAGGAATCAACATTTAAGAATAAATTCACTTAAGATATCAATGTTTTAAATAGTTAAAAAGAGATAGCAACGTTTCGTATATTAAGTCAGATGGGGTACTAATATTTGACCATTAATGAAAATTTTAGAAACTTGATTAAAAACTAACCAAAACGTTGGTACCTTAAATAAACTTTGCAAAATGTTGACACCTCGTTTGACTCAATATGTGAAATGTTGATGCCGTTTTTTAACTACTTGAAACGTTGATACCTTAAATGAACTTACCTCCAAATGTTGATACCTTCTAGTGTAATTTACCTTTTTGTTAATTAGCATCCATCCGAATTAATTTCCTTTTTGAAAGTGATCATCAAGATAACTGCACACACAACAACATAATAAGGAACATAATGTGATAATCAAGAATTCAAGTTCCGATATTCTTACTTTTCATTTTTCAAGCATCATGAAACATAAGCATAATCCATGATGATCCCACATGCATTTCTAGTTTTATTTGTCTCTATGTTTTAGCATCATATTCTACAAACACATACAAGAATACGTAAAGGAAGAAAGTATACTCACTAGGCCGTTAGGTACCTTCTTAGTCAGAGTAGTCATTTAGGAATGGGGCTTCATATTGCTTGTCACCTAGATAAAAAAAAATATCCAAAATGAGTATTTTATATTGGTCTTAACTTTATTCGTGGTAGATTTCCCAGTTACTAAGTTTAAATCTTAATACGGTCCTAAATAATTCATTTTAACTTCGATTTTCGCATATAAATAGTCAATTTCTATCTACTTCGAATGTTTTATCCATTTCTAAGTATTACAAGCATCATTTGAGGTCATTTAGCTCCAAGAACTAGAGGGGTTAGATTTCCTCCAGAGTTAAGTTCTAGTTCATTTTGAAACTTTTTGCAAATTTCACTTTAAGTAGACTTTCTAAAACAAGTATATAAGCTATACCTATAATCAAACATATTAAGGACTCAGAAGTAGTTCATGACACATGCATGATCCTAATGATATTGTTTAAAGGAAAAATTCTTCACTTAATAGTCCTTATAATAATTTGGAAAAACTTAAGTTTACTAAAACTAAACTTTGTAGTGAACTTTTATTGCTAAGTACTTATAAATAGATTATTTGAGCTTAAAATAAAGTCTCATACTTTATTTTATCCCTTGTAATCCTTGTTTAAATTTTTATTGAAAACTTGTTTGTCAAAACATTAGCTCTTATGTGTTTTTTAAAAAAAGAATTTAAGTTGTAAAAAATTCAAAACATTACACTTAGGTCTCGGCACTTTAAAGAAAATTAGGAGATTGATTTTGTTTCTAAATTTTTCTTTTATACAAAGGATCTCTTAGGCATTGAAAATAAGTTTTAGAAAATAATTTACGTTACAAGGAATTATCAACATATAAAGTTTAAGAATTTATTTTAACATTATGATGATATCACTGTGAGCACTTATGTACATGAACATAAAATTAAACTCATGAATATTTTACTAATAAGTGATCTTAAAGTAAATTTGATAAAGTCAAACGTCAAAAATAAAAATACGAGCATAATAAAAAATAGACACATGAGAGTCTTAGCTTATGATCAAGGCACCTCAAGACTTGAAATAATCCAGTCACCATGTATAATAAATAAAAATGATACAAGATTAAATGAAATAAAGAAGAAGTCTTAGATTTTAGTCAAGACTCTCCAAGACTTGAAATAATCCAATCTCATTCGGACTTGATTATGAACCAGTCCAGGACTAGAATTGACTAGTCATATTAGCAAGTAAATAAATAAATGAATTACATGAAATGAATGTTAGATTAGGGAAATAGGCTCTAAAGAATATATAAATACTAATATGTAAAAATACTTATTCAAAATTAGATCAGTTAACAAGAACATAAAGTGAAACATATAATATTACAAATATAAACATGGACATGGTAGGAAACATTGTATCTTGTCTTGTGTTTTTCCATCCCTAGTTTGATGCGTCATGAGGATATTTTATAGAAATGAGATCAAGACTAACATACTTGTTACATATCATAATGTAGGAGAGATGGTTTAGTGTATTCACCTAAAGTAAAAAGAAAGTGTGAGAGAGGGCAATGGGAGAGAGAGTGTGTGACGTAATTTGTGGAGGGAAAGGAGAGAAAATTTGAGAGAGTTTGAGAGAAAGAGAAGTTTTGTAAAGTGTGGGAAAATTGAAAGAGAAAATGGGTATTTATAGAGAAAAAAATAGATGAATTAAAGTATGAAAGAAAATAGAAATATGTGTGGGAGAGAGCCAGGGGAGGGGGAGGAATCGCATATGCCATGATGTTTATGGTTATGATTTGTCTAAGTGGATGTATAAGAATGTAAAAAATGTCAATTGATGTAAATATTAGTGAATAGTGATGAATAGTGATTGCATGGTGGAAAAAATAAATCATTTACAAATAGAAAGCAAAAATGTCTAAGTTGCCATAACTAACTTTTTATGCTCTGATAAAATTTTTCCAGTATTATAAAGATAAATTATATTGTTTGATTATTATTTGTTTGTTGGAATATTTTGTCTTGATTCATGTACCGGTAATCGGATACGAAACCATTAATAAAAGGTTTGGAAAAGTTGGGTTTCGAGAACTCCTACTATTTTAAGGTATAAATCTGATATTCGACTTATTTTTAGGTTTCCACCATTAAATAATTTGTCTAATATTTTAGGGTATTAGAATTTGTCTAATTGAGATTAGGGTTCCTAGGGTTTAGAGTTGACTCAATTTGACTTCATGGTTCCAATTTCGATATCGACCTTATGGTTTACTATAAAGTATCATAAAATTTAGGAGTTTATACAAACCACTCTCCTAACCTTAATAAATTGTAAAATGACAGTTTTAAACTTTGTTTTTGACAAAGACATACCTCAAACTTATTGAATGTATTTTAAATTTAATACCCCTTAAATTTTGATTTTAGGTGTGCAAAACACACCTCAACTCTTATTTATTTATATATTTATTTGAAGTAGTGATGAATCAATTCAAAAAGATGAACAGTAAAAAACCATATCATGTTATTTCCTTACAATTTCATACCAATTAGCATTCTTCGTCTTCAATTTTCTCATCTCTCGACCCCACTGCTCCAAGTGTGATACAACCCTCTCTATTCCTTTCTACAGGAGCCCTAATGAAATTAAAGTAACCAATCATCTCGTCCTCTCATCCCCCCATTCTCTCTCTCTCTCTTTCTGTTTCTCTCTTCCTCTCATTCATTTGTGTGAGTTTGTGCAGGAACTAAGCAGACAAGAGCTCAAATCAATCAGTTATGCTGCTCGTTTTCTCTTGAATCGATTGTCTGCCAGCATAAATACGATGAAGGAGGACAAGGTAATAACCATGTAACAATCTATCCAACATAATAATAACCCTTTTGATTCTTCTATTCCTAGATTTGTCATATACAAAAACCTTGGATATATATCAAAGGAATTGCACAACAATAGTACATAAAAGCTTCTCATATCCTCCATCAAACAAACAAGATTCTTATTTCCGTACATATTTGATACTTATATTCTTTTTTCTTCTCTCCTTTCTTCCTTTTAATTTGTTCTTTTTTTTCCACTATCCACAGATCTTGCTGCTTCTTCCTCCATAGATCTTCTTCTTCCCCCGGATTATATGTCCAGCTGTTTGTTTGTCAGTCTAGTTCTATTACAATAATAGAACTTATGATTTTGATCTATGGATTCTACAATTGAGGGCCTTGGCATTTCAAACCCTAACAATATATCCGGATTTGAGTTTCCTTCCATGATGACAAGCAACCCAATCAGCAATAACCGTCCGTAGCACTCCCCTCCTCAGCACCATCTTCATCCGCTCCTTCATCTCCCACCTTCAGCATACGAAAATCAAAAGCGGAGGGACTGGAACACATTCTGCCAGTACCTCTGTAACCACAGGCCACCACTTGCACTCCAGCGGTGCAGCGGAGCCCATGTCCTGGAGTTCCTGCGCTACCTAGACCAATTCGGCAAGACCAAGGTCCACACTCACTTATGCCCTTTCTTTGGCCACCCAAACCCTCCTGCCCCGTGTCCATGCCCTCTCCGACAAGCTTGGGGCAGCCTGGATGCCCTTGTTGGCCGCCTTCGTGCAGCCTTTGAAGAGAATGGTGGTGACCCAGAAGCAAACCCTTTTGGAGCTAGGGCAGTAAGGCTTTATCTGCGCGAGGTTCGGGATTCCCAAGCCAAAGCTAGAGGAGTAAGCTATGACAAGAAGAGAAAGAAACCCCCTAAAGCAGCAGGAAGCCAAAATCAAATCCAGTAAGAGAAATCATTTGAGCTACGCAAATGATAATGTCTTTCTATGTTGTAATAAAATTTCCCTAATAAGTTTGGGTACATTTATTTGGTAGGAATGTAATCTTAATCAGCTGTTATGATGTTTTTACTACAATCCATGTATCAAAATTAATGTTCTTGGAAGAAAGTTAATTTTTACAGTGCCGATTTCTCTTTGTTTTTCTCTTCTTATAAAGCGATTTTGACCTTGTTCAAGTAAATCTAAGCTTAAATTCTGTCGTAAACTAGAACCCTCCCCAACTTAGATGCTGCATGTTGGATACAATGTAGTAATAGTCCTTATTACCCAAATCCATTTGGCACAACAGAATTTGGCCATTGTTATTATTATTTTTTTTCATAGACTCATGAAATAGCTGTAATTATTGAACATAACTAAACGTGTATTGAAATTTTTTATAATAATTGATGTAAGATCTAAGTTCTCATTAACTAATTGAAAATGACACATAGATTGGCTTATTCGTAGGGTTAGCATAGTTGTACCTAATTGATCAATCGAAACACTAGATGGCATGATTACAAATGAGTTTGTATAATAAAATTCAATAAGGTTAAAAAAAAAAATTAAATCAATTTAAAACTACTCATAAATATCTCTATGTCATTGTGCTTGACAACATAAAATATTTACAAACCTATTTAATAATTAGGTCCCATAAATATGTCCACCACTGAACCATAAATCTATTAAAATTTAAAGTTTTTTATTTTTATAATTAAGTTTTGTACTCTTTTATCTATTAACTCCAATCTCTTCTTTACTTGGCACCTCTCTCACTCTTCTAATCTTTATCCATTCGCTAAATTATCATCCTCTTCCACTTTGACCATTGTTTTGGTAAAAAATATCGCTTTTAACTTTTAATTACCTTTTGCACCCCAATTTTTAACATTATTAAGCTTCACTTGTACATACAAATCCATTTACAAGGCATGCTTTGGTAAAAAACTTCAACTTTATCGGTAAAGGCATTTGGTATTATTAATGCCTATCAAATTAGATGTATGATTTAGTTTTTGTTTTAGTATGTTACAACAACATGTTGTGCATTCAACCAGCAAAAATAGCCATTCCATAAATTTTTGTTAAAGTTAGTCACATAAGACTTACTCCCGTTTCAATTCGTTCAATGAATAAAGTTGTAATGGAATTACTATTATCGATGAATGAAATAAAACTGTGATACAGTGTTTATTTATTAACTGTTTATCTAAATGAGGTTGTTTGGCAAAGAAAATCATTTTCAACATTGAATTGCCAAAGATCTATTTGATTAACAAATGACTATTGGATGCTTTTTTGTAATAGAAATTCTTTATGCAATCTCTAATCTCTGATATATTTAATTTAATACTATAATAGCTTTTCATAAAGACTGAAACTATAAAGAAATTGCTATTAAAATCAAGTAAACAAATTGTTAAGACCGGCTCTGTTTGGTTTGTCATTTTTAGGTCATTTGTTATCTTATTTTTATCGTTTTCAAATGAATTATTTATTAAAAACATATACAAATAAAAAACAAACATTTTTAATCATTAACAGATCAAACAAATTAAATACATATAAGATACAAATGCAGATAAGATACAGATGAAAATCAAACAATCCAAATAAACCCTATATTAGATTTTTAAGTTATTGTATTTACTTCGTCAATGTCTCCATACCAAGCAGAAGGTTGTCTAATTTGCATACACTTTTTTAGTTTTTTTAGTATAGTTTCCCTATTCAACGAATTATAAAAATAATATAAAATTGCCTTTTCTTCTGTTGATACAATACACTTTCTCTTTGTCTTCTTCCAACTCTTTCTTGTTTCTATTCAGAGATGAAATTCATAACGATAGTTGGTTACATTTATTGAGTTTGGCATAATAAGTAAATGGATTAAGTAAAGCACACTATGGTGGGGATCTTTTTTAAGTGCAAACTACTTCTCTAAGTAGAGACATGTATAGTTGTGATATATTTATTTATAATTTTTTAATTAATTAATGAACGTGTTTAATTTGAATGAAAAACACTAGTTAAATGAGTCAAGATATAGATTTAGTTTTAAAAGGTAGTCTTTCGAATTTGAATCTTCAAAAGTTTTTAGGTAAGAATCTCTTTAAATCCAAAACAAAACAAGATTGTTAACACGATCATGTCATGTGTTGCTGGCATTTAATTCAAACACGTAACAGACAGTTTTCAGCTGAAGCAACATTGTCGCCACAGACAGTTGTCCATGCATTATTCCTTATAAGATTAATCGACAATAGCAACCCAAGTTTGGCCGATGTCGCTACTGTATCTGGTCAAAATATTGACAGATGATTGATTAGTGAACCATTTGGAAAACGCTTCCCCCAATATTCTGTCCTAGACGATTTTCACTTTTTCACTTCTGAGAACTCGACAGATCCAATTTTACCATGTTTTTTCATTTATTGTTAGGTCAAAGTTCAATAATGATTCTTGTTTTTGGTTTTAAAAGACCAAAATGTTTCTTTGTTCTGTCCGCATCTTATGTTCCCTCGAAATCTTACTAAATTTATAGTGGGGCCTTATGTACAATTGAATACAATCTCCAAACAGCAAATAATAGTGGCAGCTACAAGCAATAAATAATTTATATATATAGGCCTCCTGTAGTTTAACCCAAGTTAACCCTTTATAATATATAAGACTTGCCTACAACGTGTACGTATTCCGAATTTCTATGAGTAGGCCGTACTTAACAAAACCATAAGATATTTTTAGAATTTGGGGTAAAGATTCTTTTTATCATATAAGATATATCCTTTAATTACATGTTATCAAGTAATTTCTTTCTTTTTTTTTTTTAATACTGTTTAGTTAATCACTAACTATTTAATATTAATTATTTTAATAATATGATCAAAAGTGTGAGTCGTTGAATAATCGACAATCATAAACGTGATAAAGGATTTTTCAATCTTATAATACAACGTATATGAAAAATTGTTATCTAACTTAAAAAAATGCTGCTTGGCCAAAATAACATCTTGGGAAATAATTGCTCTTTCAGTTTACATGTGTTGTCACTTGTCACCATTTACTCTCTATTTATAACACCAACTGATCATGTGCAAATTTGATCCATTAACTTGTTCATTAGTGTTTGGCTGCTTTCAGTTTTCTCTTTATCAATATGTGTGTGTGTAAGAGAGAGAAGCTCCGTAATGTTAACTATCATTGGTTGGAAACACTGTAGCATTTTAATGACCATGTCGGGACAATATCTTGAATGTCTCCCGAGATGAGTTATTTTATTTTGGAAAAATAAAAATTTATATGATCTATAATTTTACGATTTTTTCAATATTAATGATGTGTCTTTTGTTTTTATAATGTATAATCGTCGGTTCTCATCTAAAAGTGGCTCGTGATTAATACATGTCGTCCTAAAAGGACTATATAACCATAAGTTAGAGCCAAGAAGACACTTTCCATAATAAGGTTGGAGAAGCGTATGTCCTTTGATTCAGTATTTTTCGGCAAGGTGTGCTTATTTAGGATTTTGTTGAAGGACATGGATACCTCGTAAAATACTAAATCTACAAAGCCAACACACTAATACAATATTTTTAATTAATATTACAAATATAATATATATAATTTTCTTATTATTCTTGACACAATAACCAATAATAAATAAAAAATAATATTGCATGAAAAACTTAATAAATGATGAACATGTATATATATGTATATATCAATTCATTCATGAGTTTGAAAACTTTATGTCTTAGCTTCAAAAAATGGATTTCAAATAATAATAAAAATATAATTCTTTTTATTTGTGCAATGTGTTTAAAGGCCCATATTTATACAATTTTGCTAAAAAGATGGGGATTTTTTAAGGATGCATTTAAGAGCTTGTATTTATAGTTTACATGCATTTTTGGGCATCCGTTTATGCACATAAAATTTTGTTAAGGGAAGATGGACGAAGACCCAAAATGCATGTAAATTACAAATATAGACCTCAAAATGCATGGAAAACAATCTAGGCCCCTTTTTTTGAAAAAAAAAAAAAAAAAAAGGTCCTTCCTTTGTATTTTTTTTACTTTTGAAAATTATAAAAATTGCATTTATAACAGGCAATGTCAAAAGGAAAAAGACATACAAATTGTAGACAATAAATGTGATTTTCAAAAGCAAATTCCAAATAGCAATTATCACCTGCAATTTCTAAAGTATATACCATCACCAAATCACATTTTAAATAAACAATTTTTGTGTAAAATGAAAATCCATGTATTAAACATGCAATTTTACAATAATATATTATAATTATTTTTATGTGATTGGTATTTGTATAAAAAATATATGACAAATCGATGAGCAGTAGATCCTAATTATTATTAATTAGTATATCTCCGTTATCTTTGTTTGCAGAGCACCAACCAAATCAACAATTTGCATGGATGGAGGAAGCTCTGCATATCTTAAAAGCTTAAACGGGTTTAAAGTGCAAAATTTGTTTTCCATTTTTATAGCGAATCATGTTAAAGAAGGGATATCATTACACAAATCATAAATGTAGTTTTACATCCAACCCCTCCCGGTTTAATACACTGCATTGTGAAATGCCGTATAATAGATAATATATAAAATATAGGTGTTCACTTTCTCATATGCATGATGTGTGCTCCTCATGATGGTTACAGCATCATAGATTGATTCCATTAAGTGTTCTCTAGACTCTACCTAAGCTTTTTATTTTATTTTATTTTTATTACTGATAGCAGTGAGATATAGTCACCTCCACTTTAGAGATTGTCCACTCAATTTGCTTTATATCTTGGGAAAGCCCTTTTTTACGGATTTATCCTGTTTTTTGCCACCTAAACATGGAGCATAAGAAGTCTAGACACATGAACAATTAGAAAGAAAAGGAGAGGTTGAGGAAATGATTCCAAATCTGATTTGACAAGAAATATACTATATGTAGGTCCTCACCTTTTTCAATCAAGTCGAGGATAATGGGTTATTATTAAAATATGTGTCCAATTTTCATAATAAATATTCTATTTGAAGTTCATGATAAAAATCACCTGATTATCATTTTTATAGCATAAAAGTACTTGTGTGTTTGGATTAAGCTTGAAAGCGAATCGTGCCAATTGTGAATAGGTCGTCCCCATTCAAACAGCTATCAGGGAAGTTTATCCACATGGCAGGAGATCGCTTGGTTAGTGGTTTAACTGAAGGTGGCCTAAAAATGCTTAAGCTAATTTTAAGTGTATTATCTTTGTACTTACATCTAAATTATTTTGTCCCTATAAGCTGATGCGGAACCATTTTTCCATGACCACATTTCTTTTTTTTTTTCCCCACTCTTTTTAGCCACTTCTTATACTCCTTTGCAAGCCTAAATGGCCTAGCGTAATTGAAATTCTCCGGTTCCACTTAATAAAATAATAAAAAAATGACACAAGATAAAATAAAATAAATGTATTATCATAGCTTTCAATATTTGTCACTGTTAAAAGCAATTAATATTTTTCCTATGCACTTTAAAAATTTAGGAGGAAGAGAAAGAGGAAGGGAGAGGGGACCCTATACACTTTAAAAATTTAGGGGGAGAGGAAGGGAGAGAGAAGGGTGTAATTTGTAGTTTCTCCACAAGAAGAAGTAACTTCAATTGGGATCAACAATAATAGGAAGCAAGATTTCCTATGACATATAATAGGAGTATTTTCTTCTCTCACAGTTCACTCCAACAATGTTTTATTGTGACGTGGAAACCAAAAAGTGGAAACAAAAGAGAGAAGAACAAAAATTAAGCAAGACTTATACACTCTCTTTCAACTTTAATCTAATTCAATAAATACATACACTGAAAGTGAAATATTAAATGCATATTCTAGTAATTCATAATAGTAATATATGACAAATTAATAATTATAAAATATAGAATAAATATCAAGATGAATAACATGAATCCAAATTTTACAATAGGATTATAAAGATGATGCGAGATTTGGGACAAAAAATCCCAAATCAAGTGAGTAACCTCTCTTGTTACTTTGTGCTTGAAAGTTTAGTGATTGAAATTGAATAGTAAGAATCCAACGAGTTATAATTTTTTTGTTGCATTGTTTTGAAAGTTATTTGCGAAAACATTGAAACAAATGGGCTATATTTGTTTTGTAAAGTTTCCTAGAAACCTCAAATTAATCGTATTGTTTTTGTTAAAATTTTTTAAGCCTACATCATTGGTTTTGTAACTTTAATATGTTATGAGGTAGAATGCTTGAATCTATGTTTTGAGACGGAGCAAGTGGTTTCTATTTTTGCAAAATTTTTTGTATGAAAATAAGCTATGAGTTCCCATTTATTATTATATTGGGTTCAAGGGCTTATTCCATTATTATTTTGCTTTATATTGGTTAATATAATTTAATTAATTTATTGGTGATGTGAATGATAATTGTATGTTGCATTAGATTTAACAAGTCACAAGTGGTGTATGTAGTGTGTGACAGTTGTTACATGCTTAGCATTACTCACCTCTTTTAGGGTACACTATTTTTTTCCTCAGCGATTGACAAAAGGACATAAAAAGAACGAACAAATGTTGGAAGCGGGCTTTATATGCCTTGTGGAGATATGCAGTAGGCTAGCATATCCTTATAGGTTTGGAACTTAAAAGTTTAAGTGATATTAAAGCTTATGTTTAGTAACAAGAACCCATAGGAATAGGTAAGTGGTGGGGAATATATATAATAATAGATGTTGTGGCATACATGAATAGTGTAGAATAAATATATTTATTCCAAATTAAAAAAAAAAATGGGAGAGATCATTGATATCTTACCATAAGCCTCAGACAAATTTGATGACATAAATTGTGATTTTAAGACACATATAAGCAAAAGAATAAGATTCCAAAAATAAATACACTGTTCCATTGCACCAACCCAACATGGCACTACAAAAAATAGAAATTGAATAATATATAATTTAAAGTATTAATGAACAATTTAGAAATTATGTAATGGGTTGAGTAAATGTATTGACAGAATAACAACGTATTAGGCTATGTTATGAGTTAAGCCTAAGTATGCAAGTTGACTAGTCAAATTGAGTGGTATTTGGGTCTAGTTAAGTATAATGCCCTAATCTTAGTGCGTTATCGGCCAAACACAAGCCACCATAAGAAAGAGACACTAAGGCTTAGAAACCTAATAATATCCCTAAATTGGCCTTTAATAACTCTAAACTCACATTAAAAGGTAGTTTCATCAATAGTCATAAGTGCAACAATAAGTACTCCATTATGACAATGGCATCACTAAAAGCTAACTCATACCTACCTTAACTGAGGAAAAATAAACTCAACCATTGCATAAGCTAGAAAATCAAACATTGTTCCTTAATTATAAAGCTCAAAACATCTTATAACTCTAATAATAAAAAATCTACCAGATAGTCTGGTTCACTATTGCCATCCCCATAGTTCACAAAGATATCATATCCTAATAATTCAAATAATATATGCTTCTCACTTGTTGCTAAAAAGGATTAAAAAAAAAGATTGAGCCAAGCCTAGTATGTCAGAACCATAACCACACATGCATGAACAACCATCACATATAGTCACATGCAGCAGCCACATTTTCATACTTGTAAGTTTAAGTGAGCAACCAACACAACTAGGGTAATCATGCCTAACACTAAACTCGGAGTAACTGATGACTCTACAATAAACAGATTGTTATATATATATATATATTTATATATTTGGCATTAGGTACTCCCTGACACCCTAGGTTTCACAACCATTTTTCACCTAATTTATCGAAATCCCTCCCAAGTGCGACTCCATTCGGTACAATGTCACAGGAGGATCAATAGGGTCTCACCCTAGCATTACCAATACTCTTGATCCATTAGGCCCAGCCAAGCATAAGTAACAAAACAAATCTTAGAGTCAACTAATTATTTAGTTCATTTTCAATTACTAGTACCTAACAAACACAAGCAACAAACAAGGTAATGATACGTCTAAAACAATATATGGAATTAATAACTCAACTCTACCGGAAACACCTGATTACAACATCACAACGTTAATTCATTATCTATGTTTTGCAAAAAAGATATACTCCTAAGGTTGTCTAGTTTCCTAAGTTCAATAGGAATATACTATTATTCTATGTCTAGAAACAACATCTTACTTAAGTTTATGTGTACGTTGGAGCTAGGTCTAGCCTTTGGACATTTTAGAAAGACCATTAAAACTTTTGCTCAAGATTAAAAGGACATTTTGGAGCTCATGCCCATGGTAAAGGGCGTTATCGACTCACTATATCAACAAACAACATGACAAGCCCTTAAAATAAGGTGTGTACAATGGCATTCCCTTAGGCATCGCCTTGCCTAAGGTAGTACCTAGCCGCACACCCATTGGTGCACCTGTGTAGGAAGGCGTACCAAGGTTGTGGCAGTCACAGAGGCCTACACAGCGTCTAGCATGACTGCATCTAAGTCAATGCCTGATACAAACCCCTTCACATGGCCGTGCAGAAGTGCATGTAGGGGTTGTGGCCATCATTGATTCCCCTATAACCTTTGGAACAACCGTGGCTCGGCCGATGCGTCCTCCACGATCTGAATTGGCAATATAATTCTTGGGTTTTTGCCATATTATGAGTTAAAAATTTAAAAGAATTAAAAATCTAAATCTAATTTTATATCCTAAAATAATAAATGTTTGAAAGTATATTAATTAATATCCCATATATATTCTAAAGTCTTATTATTTTATATGTATTAAGGATTTTTGAAATTTCATTTCATATATTTAAATTTTTTTCAAAAGTACCAGAAATTTATTTGCAAGTTGTTTACCATAAGTTTTAAAGCATAGACGTACTACCCTTTCTTTTAATAAGGTTTCTTTTATTAAATGCTGAAATGACAATTCTCAGTTACACTATACTTAAAATATAGGTAATTAACGATTTGAAAGTTTAATCCAATTATACATTGTTGTTTTCAGAAGATAAATACGACATTTTAAATCTACTTTTCTAACATACTCTCTTTTACCCTGCACAAAATCTTTTATTCTAAACCTTTGTATTTTTAGCTTGAAAAACTGAAGATCATATTTAAAGCTATGCAACTAGTGTTTTGGAAAGAAGAAAGTGAAGTAATCTCAAAAAGTATGACAAGTATCTTCATTTTCCTTAGTTTCAAAGATTTCAGAAAGTATATTTATTAAATACACCAATGCATGTGCACATTTTCTTATTCACGTTTGAAACGTTGTTTTTAGCAAATATCGTATTTTAGAAAAATAAAAAATGAACCTGGTTTGCTATGAAATGTTAAAAAAGAAAAACAGATAAAAGCTTGCTTGTTGAGTTTGTTTGAGCTTAAAATGAATATTGTATGTTATATGTGTATAAACAAAAGTTATCTTAGCTCATTTGAGTAAGGAATGATAAAATATGTAATAAAACAGAGTAGATCAACCCTCTAAGCTCCTATGATAGATCTAGAGATAGGTATAAGAAGATAGTCTCATGTAGGATTAGTAAGCACAAAAGTTGTTGCGTTGGGTTGGGTTACCTTGATGCATGTTTTGATGCTAGGATCAGTTCTGGAAGAGGTTATAGTGAGATAGAGTTGTTCTGGAGGTTGTTCGGTTTGTTGTTGGTGTCGCGGCCTAGTTCCACCCTTGAGGAGGATCAGTAGTAGACTTAGTGTAAATGTTAAGGGGTGAGTTTAGCCCTCGACGTACCCCACAATAGACACTAAGAGTTGTGCGGCTAAAAGAAAACGAAGTGCATGAAGCACAGCATCTATCGCGGCCTAATGTCGAGCCTTTGACGTGCTCGCGACAAACCCTAGTTTGTTAAGGTACAACTTAGTTTTCTAATTGTGATATACCCCATGTCCCTTCCTAAGCTGCCCTCGATCCTTAGTTTGCTTTGGCGCTAGCCTAGTTTTGTGTAACGATGTAACTTTCAAATGAACTTAAGTAGTAAGCCATGATGAAGAATATAAGTTAAGAAGTTTATATCAGAAATCTAGAATGGATAAGTTCTTATAAGAGTTCTATCTTCTTTGTTATGTGTCTAGTGATGTATAATTGTTGTTCTATAGGAGCTTTCAAACAAGACTCGTAATTTTTAATAGACTACTACAATGTCTAAGTAGGATGCACAGGAGAGTGACTTGAATCTTATCACGATATCATGCTTGTAATGTAGCTACACTTGTCTCTATATAAACACAACTGATTATGTATGGGGATGGGGATACTGTATGTTGTATGGTGCTTGAATGTGTGGCAAGCTTTAATATCTAAAGTGATAAGAAATTTCCTGATGTTGATGTGAAATAATTATTAATGATTGTTTGACATTGTATGATTGCTAATAATATGATTAAGTCTTATCTTACCCCTAAACAAAAACAGACATGCATTGCATGACAACACGCTACATTAGTATGATACCCATGTATGTATTAATATTCCGATTCTATGGTAATGCATTGTCACTTTAGGAGAGTCCAGGTGGGGTTATTATAGGGTTATCGACCCCACGAGAACTAAATAAGCATCGAAAGATGTCGCTTAAGTTGGAGTCGACTCCTAGGATGTTAACACTTAGGGAGTTTCTGAGGTTCTAAGGTAAAGTTAAGATTATGTTGAATATATATATATATATATAAGTATGTATATATACTAAGTAAATTTTGAAATGTTTCCCCTTCCTTAGTTCTTAATCTCTCCTAGGCATGGATTACTTAAGCTGGTCCTTCAACCCCTAAGAGAGAGTGTAAATCTCTATTGGTTTGGAATCTGATCATTTATGTGTATTACATATGGTTGAGTGTGGTATTGCATACGATTGTAATTAAACTTGATTGGAATTTTTTTGAAGTGTGGTCTGATCATGTTATCTCACCAAGCTATGATATATTCGCACTCCTATAAACTTTATGTGCTTTCAGGGATCTCTAGAGTAGATCCAAGCATGAGGCGAGGAGAGGTAGTCAGCTTCAAGGGAAATCCAGGGCTCAAGTGAGAGTTGGCGATAGTTTCTTTTGTATGGAATACCTTATGTTTGTTCCTTGTTAGTTTGTAAGCCTTTATTAAGAGCTTATCCTAAGATGTATGTAAGAAGACATGTTGTAAAGAACTTATATATATGCGAAATTTCTCATCTTGAAAACCTCACGATCTAATTTTAAATGTCCATGCCATGGATTTTCTTGAAGAGTCTTGGTTAGCTTATTTATCCTTTATGATTTGTTAAGTTGTCACAAAGGGGCATCAATGCTACTAAGGTGCCCTGTGGGGGGTGTGACAAGTAACTATTCATGTAAATGATATCTATTTTTTATTTCTAGTAATCCACATATTTCGTCCCTTAAATCAACAGAAACACATTAAGCAATCCTTACCATGAAATCTAATGAGAAAGTTTAAAGCTTTCTTACGTACCCCAAAGCATAAATGCCTTTAACATCATGCATAGTAAGAGATGTATTCCTCTTACGATTTTCAAAGGAAAGGAAAAAGGAAACGTCTTATCTTGATCTATTAATCCCTTATTGTTCGTTCAATGCGGATACTAACAAGAAAGGAGATTTAAGGTTTAGATTTATGAGAAATTGTGGTAGAATAGAAGACGCATAGGTTTAGGTGAGGGTAATCATAATTGTCTTATTGGGAGTTTCTAAATTGTCCCTAATATTAATTGACATAATTAGATTCCTTTACCCTCATTATAAAACATTTTATTTTATTTTATATTACACTTCTCTTCTCCTAAAAAGAAACTTTAATCCTCGAAAGTTTCTTGGATCATTGAAAAGCTGTAGATACTTTGTTTTCATCTCTTCTTCTAGTTCCTAGGTAGCTTCCCGCCTAGTTTGGTTTGTCCATTGTACCTTCACATATTTGATCACATGTCTTCTTAGTATCTACTCTTTGGTATCAACAATCCTCATTAGCCTCTCTATAGTGGTAAGGTTCAATTGCACCTCTAATGATTCCAAAACTATCAGCTGATCGGGGTTAACACAGATTTCCTCAACATAGATACATGGAATACATCATGTAACTGGAAAAAAAAAACCATAATTGTGGCAGTTACATAACTGATAACGTAACTAAAAACATAATTATAATTAATCCCTACATTATTAAAAAATAGAAATTCGAAAAGATGAAAATTAAATGAAGGCCGATGGCATTGGTCTTTGCATTGGCGGTGTTGAACCCAAAACAGACAGCTCTTGATTGATTTTCATTGGTGATGTTGTATTATCCTTCTGGGTTGCGAAAATGATAGTAAAAGCCCTCATTTTTTTTTTTTAAATCGACGTTGGTGAACTTGGAGTGATCTTCAACAAATTTTTGCACAAATCCTTGAAATTTTTCCTGAAGCTTCTTGGCTCTATTTTGTGTAATCATTCCTTCAAAACTTAAATTTTTGAGGCGAACTTGGTGCAATTGTATATTCATCACAAGTCTTGTGTGTCCTATAGTGATATATGATGGGCTAAGGTGCCCTTTAGGGTTTAGGATGTTACACTAATTGTGATTTACCTTCATCATCTGAAGCTTACGTTCTAAGAGTCTCAAAGGTCTCAAAGCTCCTTTTTTCTTTCTCAATCTATGGACTTTCTACCAGCTAATGTACAACAACTTTCCCACTATTATAGTTCCTTAAAAAAAATCATTCTTTATCATGCCCTTCAAGTCTAATTGGCCTACTCTAGTTGTTTTTTGCCTTTATTATCATAGACTTGTATTCCATGAGTCTCACATGCCTCAAGTCTCCTTTTTTTGTCCATTTAGGGCATGTACTCTTCTTTCCAAACCTCAAAGGTTATAGACCTTGATTTTTTGTTTAATCTTCAATTAACCTTCTTCCTTTGTATTTGAGTTTTCAAATCTAGTCCTCAATCTCACTATTTGTTGAGCCTAGCATAGCAAATGTCTGCTCAACCCATTAATGAATAATCATCCATTTTCTTCATCAACTATTAGGCTCCATCATCTTGGACCTTTTTTCTCTTATTTTATTTTTATGTTTTTTTTAAATCATTAATGTATCACAAGGCAATGTAGATCAAGTTGTTCTAATTTAAGATCTACATGGAGAAGTTGATATGAAATACATAATGGTCCTCTTTGCCAATGGGTTTAATTGAAGGCAATTTTGCATCCAAAACTCCTAAGGCAATGCAGACTCGCTTTTATACCAATTGGAGTCTTGCAAAACACTCAATAAATTGAAATTTAGCTGCTCTAATCATCAATTGAAACATCTATATCAATTTCTATGCTTAAAATTTGATAAAACTAATAATATCTCACTTAAATATAACACTTTTACCTTACTATGGATTTTGTGAATTTTAAATATTATCTCCCTCTTCTAAATCCTCTTCATTTCCATCATTCCCTAGTAGGAAACATGATTTAATGATGCTAAACTCTAGTTAATCTTACTTAATTAGCACTAAAAATATCATTAGGGTTTAGGGTTTTATTGGATGGGCCTCATGACCGGTGGTAGAAGTTAGAAGGTAGGGTAGGGTAAGGGCATGGTCATCAAACTCAAGTTTTACCTAGAATTGTTAAGGGCTCCGTAGAATCGAAATGTAGAATCGTAAGATTCTACAACTAATGTAAATTTGCTTATAAAATCCATCGATATACTTACTAAACTAATAAAACTCTAAATAAATTATGAAAATAAAGAATTTGGTATTAAATTAGTACATACAACCAAAATTTAAATTTTACCAATTATAATTCACATACTATCATTAATATATTTAGTGCAATTTTATAATTAAAATAATTATTTTTATTTAATGATGATTCATAATCTACAATTATTAAGATGTATTGCAAATCATTTAAATTATCATGTGTCAGTAGCTAGTTTTGTACAGTAATGAAAATTTTCATGATCACTATATATATGCACAAAAAATCATTGCATTTATGGAAAATAAATTATATATAGAAAATTATTAAAAAAGGAAAAAATATAGCACTTTATATATATTAGTTTAATTTTCATTCAAATTGTTCAAAATATATCAGAGTATATAACCTAAAAGAAAATAACTCTCTGAAAAATACAAAAAAAAAAGGAATAAAAGGAAAAAAATATTTAAAAAACTAAAATTAAATTATATTAAGATAAATATCAAGAACCAACCCCAAAAATCCTAAATCAAAATATATTAAATTGATTGCATTTTTAAAGTTCAAATAGAAAAAAAAAACATAAAATTACAACTTTACGATTTTACTATTATTCTACTTATGATTCTACTACCGATTCTACTTACTATTCTACTTACGAATTTACTCAAAAAATGATTTTGTATGCGAGTTGAAGCGAAATCTCATCATCAACACATAAACTCCTAGAAACATACGAGTAGACTCGCGAGTTTGACAACCATGGGTAGGGGATAAGTTTTTCACTTTTTATCACATTGTGCCAGATGACACAATCTTAGTCATCCTACTTTTTCACACATGCTAAAATTTGACTACGTTTAACTAGTCCAGAGTTTTTACTTAATCATAAGGAAAACTTATGAATTTATTAACTCAACTAAGCCTATTTTATTTATTTTAACTAAATTTCAAATTTTAATTTGTCCATTTTATATTGGAGTGTAAAATTGTAATTTTGTGAAAAAAAAAAATAGGCCCCAGTCGCATTGTTTGGGTTTTTCTTCTTCTTTTTCTTTTTTTTTTTTTCTGAGATGAATTTGATTTCTTAACTCCTCCAACTGCTCTGCTTATCTTACTCTAGTTTTTTACTCTTACTCTATGCTTCCTTTGGCCTCTCTTCCTTTTCATTGATTGAGGGATTCAACTGCAACCATGGATCATAAAGCGAGTTTTTGTTGGGAACCCTAGTGTGTAATCAATTTTCCCTTTATATAATCCTCAATTTCTTTGGGAACATCCAAATTCAAGAGTCGACCACCCAGTGTAGATTTGAGAGCAAATTGTTCAGAATTTCTTCATCTCTTTCTATGGACTTTTAGGCTTTTATTAGGTTTTGCGAGTAAATAAAAATGACGTTCTCAAATAAATCGAAGTTATACAAAGGAGACGATGGATGACACACTGTCTGCCCATGCCAACACAAAATGCTCTTAACACACGGGTTTAAGCTTGAATCCCTCAATCAAGTAAAACGATGATATCATCGAACACGTCAGGGTTTGTATTAATGATTTTAATTGAGAAGTCAAATAGAATCAAGGGATCAAAAGGAGAACAACTGGACCATTCTTTCTCCTTTTATACCAAGCGTGTGTATTGTGGGCCAAATAGTATTGGATTAGTGGGTTCCGGGCTTATCATTTAAGATAGCAAAAGTTAGAACAAGATACAGCCTTTTCATCTATTAGTGCCGAAGATTTATCAAGGATAGTGAAGATAGGACTTCAATGGCCGTGGAAACACTGAGGATGGAGACGTGGAGGTGAAGAGAAGGGAGATAAACCTTGGCATTCAATAAAAATGAAGAGGTATATGAGAGAAGTGTATACGTATGGAATTTTTACAATCATCCTTATAATTGAAATAGGTCAGAAATATTTTAAATTTATATACCACTAAAGTTTATATATATATTTATTGATCACAAAATACCCATTATATTAACTCTTCATCAACTCGTGGAATTTCAGTGTATAAAATTATTATTATTATTATTATTATTATTATTGGGATAGAGAAAATGGTGAAATGAGCAATTCGGAAACTTTAGCCGCTTATGCAATTATAGCTTAGAATTTAGTACCAGCCTATGTTCTTACTAATTTTTATAAATAATCCATATTTAAATTTAATAATTTGACATGTTTTACAGAACATGTTCGGTTACCAGATGATGGACTAACATTGGGCCTCTTTATTTGATGTGTTTACTATTGTTTTGACATCTTATTTTTATTATTTTTAAACATATATTTATCGAAAAATAAATATAAATAAAAAATATATATTTTTATTCATAAACAAATCAAATATAGATAGGATTCGCTACTCAAAATACCATATAGGAATAATATTTGATCGGTATCCAGTGCCTTGGAAGCTTTTGTCGTATAGATTATAGAAGAACAATGGCCATCCATCCCTCGTTCTGAGACCAAGTGCAAAATATCAACATGTCACATTGATGGCCTACATCTAGTAGAGCAATATGGCCTAGATAAGATATTAGGAGATAAATTTAGGTAGAATGTATTCTTTGACAATGAATAAACAACCTTAAAAACATACGATGCAGAAATTTCCACCTTTTTGTAAGTTGAAATTATAAGTTGGAATCTCTTGTTTTACTATAACGGAAAACTTGTAAATCCAAACAAAAAGAGGGAAAGAAATAATAAATTGATTTTAGTGGAAGAGGTGGAATGAGAAAATCGGATTCGATTTTTCTTCTATAATAATTTGATAAATAGCAATTAAGAAAAATGAAAGAAAAAGGAAAACACAAATCTTCGAGCAAAAAGGAAATTCCCCAATCTAAATAGTATATTAATAAGACTACAAATGAGCCATACTGAGTAAGATTTTAAAAACTTAAGCTTAACATGTTTAAAAGTTATCGAGTTTTAACTTGAGTTGAGTTTTTTTTATCAAGTATCATATTCACGGTTCTGAATTGAGCTCTATTGAACCTGGAATTTAACTTTGAACTTGGCTAATTTAAATAAATGAGTTTTATTTCAAATTTGAGTTTGGTTTATGTTCTATTTAAATTTATCATATTTTTTTTCCAAACCTAAAAATAATTAATAAGAATTGCAAAATATATATTAAATAGAAAATTTTTTATTATTTATTTATGTATAACAAATCATAAATAAGACTCATAAGCCTACAAATAAGTTTTTTTCAAGAGCTAAATTTATTAACAAGACTATCAACGAATCTATTTGTAAGCTCAAATGAGTATGTTCTCGAGCCGATTCTCAAGTTGAAATCAAAGTTCGAACTTAGCTCATTTAGATATAGGAGCTTTCCTTTAAGTTTGAGTTTGACTTATTTACTAATCGTACTTGAGTCAAACCAGGCTTAAAGTGAGCCAAATTCTAGTAGTTCATAAGTAGCTTAGTTGATTTGCAGTGAACTTTTATCACACTATCTCGCTTTCCCTTTCAACATTACCAAAAATATATCTTTAATTTATTATCCTAATGGCAATCAATCTTTGTGATGATCCCCAGCAAATATCTTCTTTTTTCCATTTTCTTTCCCTTTTTTCTCTACTTTCCAAAACTAAATTAAAACAAAAAAGAAAAAGAAAACCTTTGGATCAACATTTTGAGCATCTCTTTTCAATCTTTACATTTGAAGTACTTCAAGATCATTGCTCATTTTGAAGGTTTACAATGTTAGTTCAAGCTAGAACATTATGGTAGTCGATGTTTAGGCTGTCAACGGAGAGAATTTTCAAGGTGGATTCATTATTAAAAGCTTCTTTATGTGTAGATGTATAATTTTATCTTTTGCCTACCCAGTAAAGGTATTTTATCAATATCAAATTACCGAATCTCCATTGCCATTGTAGAACTTTTTTGGTCCAAGGTTCCATTTTAATGTAAAAGAAGTAGTGGTTAGTTTATGTAAACTTAATTTCTTTGCTTTACATTGTTTTTGTCTATGAAAATCAATAGAAATGAATGGAAAGAAATGAGCGGAAATGGAAAGAAGTTGAATATTTATTTTATGTTTGGTAAGTTATAAATGAAACAGAAAAAAAAAAAAGGAGAAATGGAGTTAATGATTGACAAAATTATCCCTCTATTATTTTTATAAAATATTAACAAAAATAACTTTATAAGGGTGATTTTACATTCGGATATAACTTCCTTTCATTTCTTCCCATTTCTGCCCAACTTTGGATAGAAAGAAGATGGATACTATTTTCCTTTCAGTTCTCATCATTTCATTCTATTTCTCATAAAAAAAAATTACCAAACACGAGCACTTCATCCGTTTCACTTACTTTCTTTCTCTTGCATCCGACTTCCTTCAATCCAAGCACAGTGTTAAGTTTTAAGATATTTACTACTTATTTTATTTTATCAAGGACTTTGTTTGTTTGTTTGTTTTTTTTTTTTTTTTTTTTTTGGCCTAAAAGGTCCAGGTAGTAGTTTAATTCATACTATGAAATCATGAAGGAAACAAATGCGGGGAAGAAAAAAGAAGAAGGAAAGTGATAAAGTTTAGGACAAGCTATGAAAAACTAAAAAGCACAAATTTGTAGAGAAATTTTATTAAACTACTTTTTTTTTATGTAAGATTGTCAAAAATTGGATAAAAAAATAAAGAAAATGTATAGAATTTCTAAACAATATGAAAAAAAATAAGGAAAAACACAAAATTCAACTAAAAAAGGTTAATCCAAATAATAAAAATTAAAATAGAATAGCAAATTTTTGTGTTATTTTATTTTTTATTTCAGTGAAATTACATCATCATCATTGTAATCCCCCTAATATTGCACAATCTGAATGTGATAATTACCAAAAAAATATAATATAGAATCCTGAAGAGATTTAATAAAAGTCGCAAAAATCACTCTTAATTCTTCACGATTTAAAATAAAGATTAGAATCCTTATCGACAAAATTTCGAAACGTAAAATGTAGCTTCCATAACTTAAAACAATCAATTATTGATGATAAATTGATCATTACTATAAACTTCAAGATCCTTTTTCCATAAGTTTAGTGATTAGAAATTCTACATTTATTAAATAATGACACAATGGTCTTCGAGTTATCTATAATTATTTAAAAACCCTAATGTAGCACTAAAAAATTTGCGATTATCCATAATGAAGATAAATAATTCTTAGGCAATAAAAGATTAGATTCCGTAATGCGAGTCAATAACTCAACAAGTAATCATAGATAACTTAGATTCCAAGTACAATAGAAGACGATAAATTTTTAGAGCCTAAGGGTTATAAAATGATTTTTAGAGATGAAACACTAGGAATATAAGATATGTGATATGATAAAAAAAAATATCAATATTAAAGTTAAGCAAATAGGTTTTAGCCCACGGGCCGGCCTATTTAACCAATTTTAAAATGAGTTAAGGTCAACTTTTTTAGCATGTTTAAAAGTAGGCCAATTTTACCCAGTCCATTTAACCCACGAGGAAAGGTAGACTGGCCAGTGGGTTAAGTGAGTTAGTCCGCTAGCCCACTTTTATATAATAATAATAATAATAATAATAATAATAATAATAATAATAATAATAATAATATAGCATTGTTCTTGAGACTTTTGTACTTGAGATTAAACTTACGTGTTAATTGTAACAGAGAATGACAAATTAATGCACATGCATCATAACATTTTTTTTAAAAGTATATTTATTGTTGTTCTAAATAAAATATATATCTAATAAGTTATTTTAGAAAACTTATTTTTATATAAAAAGAAATCAAAATAATAATGAAATTAATCATCAATATACATATATAACCCTATAAAACGCATTTTTTATTATATATATCTTATTTAATTAGTATAAATAAGTTACATGGGTCAACTTGGCCTATTTGACCTACAAAATATACAAGTGGGTTAAAAGGGTCAAAAAGTGGGCTGGCTTATTTAACTCACAAGCTAAAGTGGGTTGGGTTAGAATTAAGAAATTTTGGTCCGTTTTTACAGCGAGTCAAAGTAGGCCAAGCCAGGTTGGCCCATTTAACCCACTTGCTCACCTCTAATCAATATCTAAGAATCTAGACACTGATTAAATATTCGGGTTACGCTAACATTTTTAGTTAAGAAATTTTGGGTCTATAGAGGCTAAAATTTTAATTTTTCCTTATAATCCCCAAGGATTTTTATAACTACCAAAACGAACAGAGTAGTAAATGTGGAATAGATAGTGAATTTATGACATGAGAAAAACCTAAGTTAGAATTTTGGAATAGTTATGAGCTTGTTTGTAATATAAAATCCTGAACAAAAATTTCCTAAATGTTAAAAGATACCAAAGACAAGATTTTATAACCTGAATCGAAGATTCAAGATATAATTATAAGTAATCATAAATTTCAAGTCTATTAGAAAGATAATAACTAATAGAGTATATTGACAAAAAAATAATTTAAAGATGAGTCATTCGGGTTATAAATACATAATGGGAGTGGAAAATAGATCCATAACTAACAATCTAGACTTCGAATAAAAATTTGAATTGCATCATAACACTAGTTAGGAAATTTGGAGTCTATAAGTAACAAATCTATAACTTATCTTATTAGGCCCTAAAATCCTAATCGCATAGGACAAAACTCTAAAAATATTCAATCGCGTAAACTTTAAAACTCAAAATTTGAACTCAAGGATAATCTACTAATATTGTAAAGACCTTAGGTAAATTTTTAGGAACAAAACCCCCATATAACTGATATACAAATACGCATCTGAGCTAATATTTGATGAAATAAACTAGATATTTATTTATATAATTAATCTACAAGAAAAACATGTTAGACATGATGGAGAATTGGGTCAAATGGACCAGTCGTCTTCCCTGAATTCTTTACTGTGAGTTGCTTCTAAAAATAGGAACGAGTTAGCTCAATGAGTCAACATGAAAATGACACTTTATCTAATAACAAATCTCCAAACAACACAAGCTTTAAATGCAACTTGGTTTACTCAATTTGGCTTATGGAAGATAGCAATTTCTCTCTCAAATTCTATAAATTACAGCTACAAAGGAGGACAACATACTACAAGCATTTTACTTATTTCTCAAAATTCTTTAGGATTCATTAGGTTTACATTAAGTTAATAACCCTTGACAAATTGACCAACAAAATCTCCAATAAGAACTCATTAAATAGACACATATGCAAACACATGTTAACTTAAAAATCTATTCTCCCAAACACACCTAAAACCGACTCTTGAAATCTCCACAAGCTAGCATAAAACAATGCCTCCCAAAAACAACTGTTACAATTCAAACCACTCCCATTTGTACCACCTATCATTAACAAACATAGCCTATTTATAACTTGTATAAATAGATATGATTAATAAGCAAACAAAAGCTCTTAAAACCCACCAATACAAACCTTAAAAAGCCTCTATTCATCCAAGACAAAACAAAAACAAAACTTTACCTTCTCTACAAATTCCACTGAATGCTCCATCTCAAAAATAACCAACACAATCTCTTTTTCCTTTTGTTCCAATCGTAAAAATATTCCAAGGAAAAGAGACCCATCTAGTTGGAACAAAATAAGCTTCATGAAGGCAAGTGCTAAGGGTAAAAATTGTCTTGAATTAGATAACTTATGTGTAGAACTTTAAATACTCGCTATCCTACTTTTTAAAGCTAGGATCTGTCACTTATAAAGGAGGAGAATTTGTCACTTTATTTCCAACCAAACAAGGCAAACTCTAAACTACTATTAAGTCTTTATCATTATTATGTCAATAACTAGAAAACTAGGAAGACCAAAGTGTCAACATAGCCATAAAATCCTATCTATTCGATTAGACTATATATGTATAGGTAGTCATTTGATGATTTATAAAGCTTAAATCATCCATGTTCTATGCTAAAAATGTATTACATTTAGTATTAAATATCATAGGCGAACCAACTTGTATATTAAACCATATAAAATCCTAAATTTCATACCTATAAAAATTTATAAGTTACCATGTAAGTTTTATAGATTAACCTATCTTACATTAAGTAAAATATACCTATAACATCAACTACATAACAAAACCTAGCTAATATGAGCATTAGGACGCCTATAAGGAATATTGACCATATGAATATATATGGTATCATAATGAAACGTCATACAATTTAGGCACTATAAAAAGAATAATATTTGATAGAAAATAGAAATAGAAGACTTGAATAGTTCATAGGAACAAATCATGATTCAAATACAAAATGAAACTTATATGAACTCATGAACCCATTAGAAAAAGCAGTAATTAGATTATAGCATATGGCCTCATAAATAATAGGAATTTCAACTCATAAACAGATAAGATTGACAAACAAAATAAATAATATTTAAAAAATCACCCTATCAAGTAAGCATTAATGAATGAAAAAATCTAAAATAAAGAAAGTCTAGGAAAGTGAACCATAAATAGAAATATCAATATGAATTAGAATCAAGAGAAAAAAAATGAAAATAAATAATAAATATTAACTATCCTAATCAACACATTAAAAGACTTGTATAAATAATAAAAGCTTAATAATAAAAATAGTAAACAAAATAAGATTTAGAAACACCATATAATATCTATCATTCATAAGTTAAAATTAAATTTACAAATTAATAAAAATAAATTAACCATTATATAGTACTCGAAGCAAGCTTTCTAATCCCTATTTATATGTAAAAATCCAAGTTAAAATGAGTATAATAGGCTTAGTTAAAGATTATATAATAAAAACTAACATCGGAGACTATTTAGACCACTTTTCATAAATAGAACTCATTAATTCGAATTTTACATTAAAACTAGAAAATAGAAAATTTTATAAGCTTCATATTTGCTATTCATAGGTTAAGTTAAGGAATGTACTAATGTATACATATGTATGTTGTAGCATACATATATGATTAAGATTTCTAAAACATACTCGATACAGTTCGAGTGTATATTGGATAATATAATGATATAAATTAGAATTAAAAGATCTAGCCCTAGAACCATTAACATAAATACGAATATAGGTTTCGATATTTGTAGAACATTAAGTCACAAAGTTTAAGATTAATATAAGCCATAGACATCTTAGAAAATATGATCAAAATAATTAAAGATATATATACCTAAATTAAGATCAAGACAAGCAAAATGAAAATAAATTATAACATAGATTTTGACTAAATGTTAATCAAAAGACTTAAAACGAGTTTAATCATAAAATTTAATAGTAAATACATAAAACAAGACAGTAAATTAAAATAAGGATTAAAAATACAAGACAAGAATAATAGGTATCATAAAGACACCTTTGGATCCTAATATGACGTCGCTAGAAATATACAAAATAAATTATTAAACTAAATAATTAGAAACCAAGCTTTCCAACATCTATTCATATGCTAAAATTAGAATTAGAATTAAAAGTGATAGGCTTAAATTAAAGTTATACAATAAAAATTGACATATATGACCTTCAGGAAGACTTCTCTTACATAAAATAAGTTTATACTAATTTTTTTATTCTACCGGAGAAAATTAATCCTTATAAGATTCAAAAACTCCTATCTAGATAAGTAAAATGGGTCAAGAATAGTAAAACTTAAGTTTAGGACACTTAAACACTAATAAGACTTATTACAAAGCTATATGTATGATAATGAGTAATTGTTATTTTATTTCAAATGAGATATTGAGCCTGAATTCTCAAACCCCAAGTATTTCCAAAGGTCATATCAAACAAACAAGAACAGTCAGGTAAAGAAGTTCTGATAATCTACTATTTACTTATATTTGCTACTATTTATTGTTATGTTGGTTGTATTGCTAGTCTATTGAATGACTAGATTTTTGTGAATGCCATCATCTGCATGATCGCCAAAATAAATGGATAACTATAATTATTCGACTAAACTAATTGGATATACTCGTCGCATGTGATTGAAATCCCCTGTAGTAAATGTTCCATAATTTATAATTAAAAGTATTTTTGAGATGTATTTTCAAAGAACATGACTTGGAGAATCTCAAGTTGCTCCCTATTCATCTTTTAAATGAACATTTCCAAATAAGTTTGTGAAATAAACCCGAAACACTTCCGAGACTTGTTTTGGCAGTAGATGTTACCTGAGTTGGGGTATACTTGTCGGATTCACCATTATTTGGTGATGGTCAGCTGGATTGAACTTTATTGGGTGATGGTTGGTATTAGCTGTAGATGTTGCCTAAGTTAGGGTTTACTTGCCTGATTCACAATTAGTTGGTGATGGTCAGTTTGATTTGCCATTATTGGTGATGGCTAAATTTAAAATATTAATCAACGTAAAACACATACATGGTAGGGAATATTTGCTTTTATCAATGACGGGTAAGCATTGGGTGAGTCTTGGTGGATGCTACCACCAGGCAGCCTCATTTGGGTAAGGTGGGGTGCCTCATGCAAGTAAGTATGAAAGACAACTAATGTATAGACAGTATAAATCTACATTGTCTATGGTTTCACACTCCCATAGATGTGTTGGTTTCATTCATCATGTATGCATTCATATCGTGTGTAGATAGATCTACATGAATGTTTAATTAATGTTTAATAACTTGTGTGATTGATAGCAGTGAGAAAAGAGCTCACTAAATTGTGGTTTCACTTATCCCCAACAGTTATTGTGCAGGTATAATGCTAGCTAGGATTAGGCTAAGAATGAGTGAAGAGAGCTCCTCCATCAAACTCATATGAAGTTAGGAAGATAGATAGCAATGAACTTAGAATACAATCCAGTTAAACTGTACAAACAATTAAGACTTTGTATTTTGTAGGGATGAAACCCAATTTCACTATTTGGTAGAGGATACCGATTCTCCGCGATCCTAGTAGAATGTGGAAAATCAGATTCCCTAGTGAATTTAAATAAATATATTATATTTATACGATTAAATTATATGAAGTAAGTAAATAAAATAAGAGTCTTGTAATCTTTGGCTTGCAAGATAATTCTCATATTATGGGCGCATACATGATATGATAACTTTAAAATATTCCTAGAAGGCCCCTCTTTGAGGCGTGATAATCATCATCATCATTTACTATTTTAAACTATTTTTTTATATAGGATTGTTAGAAATTGGATAAAAAAAATAAAGGAAATGTATAGAATTATTAAACAATATGAAAAAATAAGGAAAAACACGAAATTCCATTAAAAAGGTCAATCCAAATAATAAAAAATAAAATACATAGCAGACTTTTTGCGTTATTTTATTTTTTATTTCAATGGAATTACATCATCATCATCATTTACTATTTTTAAACTACTATTTTTGATGTAGGATTGTTAGAAATTGGATAAAAAAAGAAGAAGAAAATGTATGGTGTCACGCCCCAAAGGGTATCCTAAACTACAGATCGCCACACTCAATATTAAAACTTAAGTATGACAATCTTAGTCATCTTAAAAGCTTCAATATCGGGTGTAAGGCATATCTTCACGATCATAGAGGACCAACTTTGAAACAAATTGTTTCAAGATATCATAAATAGCAATGAGGAATGAAATTCACAAAATTAGTATCTTGAATATGGAAATATAAAGGTCTTACAAAATACTAAAGGGGCATTCCTCCATCAAAAGATAAAGTCCATCATAGTATATCTATTACAATTACATTGGAGATTTACTTAGAAGTTTAAGTCTATAACTAGTCTTTGACTTCATCCAAAAACTCCTGAGTCCAAAAAGGTAGTACCTAAGACAAATATCCTCTAGGCATCAACTAAAGGTAGGGGTGCTACAATAAATATCTATAAGAGGGTAAGCTTCTTACTTAGTGAGAATTATTTCCACAAATAAAACACTCAAACAAAAAATATCAAAACAAGTTATTTAAACAAGCACATGAAACACAACAAACACGTCAGCAAATGTTACTATCGTAATTCGAATCTTGCGCGGGTCGGATCAATATTAAGGAATGCTCGAGTATTTAAGTTTTCTAACTTGACTCCTCAAACCCTAACAATTCTTTCTCACGTCTCAGTTAAGAATCTCTAACTCTCTCTTTCCTCTGTTACTCTCTCGCATATCACTCCCAAACCTTAATTTGCCTCTTGTTTGTGAATTTATGTAGGTGAATCACTTACGAGAATTGAGACTGATTCGAGCAAGACTCCAGCTCCTGTTTACACTTGTATTTCTGAAGCAGGGGTAACTTAACCTTTTCTGCCTGATATGTATTTATATTCCTTTAATCTTTTTAGTAGTTTAGCCAGATCTATAGATCTGTTATACATGCATGTTTCTGATTGCATACAATCTAACTAATGTAACTGATTGTGCTATGTACAATCTGTATCTAGCTGTCTTATACATGTATTTACTATTTTGGACTTTTTGCTAAACTACTATGTACTATTAAGGGACATAATCCCTCATCCAGCCTGGCTGCTTCCTGAGCCGGATATTTGTAACAGATTTCTCCTTGTCTTGAATAAAACCTTGTCTTCAAGGTTATGATTTAGGTAAATCTATGAAAAACTTGTCCAATCTTCCTAAGAGGTGTCCTCTAGCAGAAAGCCACGCCACTGGACCAAAACCTGTTTAATAGGCTGTTGATTCCTCAAAATTATCCTAACATTCAGAATAACCAACAGTTGGTTATTTATAGCCTCTAGAGGTAATTCGAGAGAAGAATCTGTAGCTCCCCATGCTTTCTTAACCAAAGATACATGAAATACATCATGTATCTTAGAATACTGAGGTAACTGGAGCTTTATGCATAAGAATCAATCTTCTTAAGAACTTCAAACAGTCCATAAAATCTTTTGGACAACTTATGGGTCTTCTCTAATGATACAAAAAGCTGTCTGTGAGGCTGTAGTTTCACATAAACCAAGTCTCCTGGTTGAAATTCCAAATTTTTTTGTTGTTGATCAGCATAATACTTCATGCACTCTTGAGCTTTAACTAAATTGCTTTAAGAATAGTCAAAAGCTCATCTTGTGTGAGTAATTCCTGATCTACTGCATCTAATTTAGAAGCACCTTGCATATAGGATGCAATAGTAGGAGGAGATCTGCCATAGACCACCTAAAATGGTGTAGTACCCGCACCTTCATGATAGGATGTGTTATATGCATATTCCGCTAAAGGCAAATAAGAAACCCATTTAGTAGGACAACCCAAGGTGTAGCACCTCAAATATTGCTGCAAAGTTCTATTCATGACTTCTGTTTGGCCATTACTCTGAGGGTGATAGGCATTGCTAGTCAATAATTTGGTTCCACTCAAGGAAAAAAGATCCTTCCAAAATTGACTCATAAAAATAGCATATCGATCTGTTAAAATTGATCAAAGGAAACCATGAAATTTAATGACCATGTGTAAAAACAAAGAAGCCACCTTGGTTGCTGTGTAATGTGTATCCAGTGCTCCTAAATGACAGTATTTAGAGAGCCTATCCACGACAACCAATATCACTGTGAAACCTTGAGATTTAGGAAGTGAAGTGACAAATCCATACTTACATCTTCCCAAATACGTTCTGGAATAGGTAGTGGGCTTAGTAATCCTGTAGGATGTCTAGTGGAATATTTGACTTGTTGACATTTGCGCAAGTCCTCACAAAAATTTCCACCATGGCACACATTCCCTCCCGAAAAATTCTGAAGATAATCTTCTAAATGTCTTCAAACAACCAAAATGCCCTGAAGAAGGTGAAACATGAAACTCTGACAGTAAATGAGGAATGAGAGTTGACTGAGGCACCAAAAAAATGCGAGTATCGAAATATAACAAGTCATTCCTCCATGTCAAGTTGTATTTGAGTGTTTTGCCTTCTTTCATGGTAGATGTGACGTCACAAAAACCTTCCAAAGTACGATATTCTGTCTTTAATGTATGAATGATAGAAAATGTAGGTCCTGACCAAGCAAAGTAAGTTCCCTCATCAGAATACTGTCTGGATAAAGCATCAGCCACTCTATTCTCCACACTAGCTTTATACAAAATGGAATAATCATATCCCATAAGCTTGGACAAGTACTTTTGTTGTTCAGGAGTCTGAATAACTTGTGTAAGGATCTTTTTAAGACTACGATGATTAGTCTTAATAATAAAATGAGATCCCAAAACATATTGCCTCCACTTCTACACAGCTTCGACAATAGCATATAACTCCCTAACATAAGCTGAGGCTTTCCTTAAATGAGCTGGCATCTTCTTGTTGAAAAAGGCAGTAGAATGATCCTTTTGTAACAATACCACACCCACTCTTAATCCCGAAGCATCAGTCTCAATGGTAAAAGTCTCCTTAAAATTCGATATGGCCAAAATAGGAGCTGAAACCAAAGCTTTCTTAAGTGTTTCAAAAGCTGTCAGAGCAGCCGAATCCCAATGAAAAGCATCTTTTTGTAGTAAGTCTATCAAAGGACTTACTATAGTAGCATATCCTTTGATAAAATGGCAATAATATCCAGATAATCCTAAGAAAGCTTGAAGCTGCTTGACAGAAGTTGGTATTAGTCATTGAGTAACTGCTTCTACCTTCTTAGCTTCAGGTTGTACTCCTTTATGTGAAACAATATGTCCTAAGTACTCAATAGAGAACTCTCCAAAATGACATTTGGAATGTTTAAGATAAAAATCATGCTTTAACAAGACTTGAAGCACCTAACCCAAATAATCAATGTGATCAGATATAGTCCTACTGTATACCAAAATATCATAAAAAAAAACAATAACAAATTTGCGAAGAAAGGATCTGAAAATTTCGTTCATGATGCTCTGAAAAGTGGCAAGAGCATTGCTAAGTCCAATGGCATGACAAGGAATTCATAATGTCCTTTATGCATACGAAATGCTGTCTTCTCAATGTCACGAGGATCCATGCGGATCTGATGATATCCTACCCTCAAGTCCAATTTAGAAAAAGCAGAAGCACCATTAATTCATCCAGTAACTCGTCAATGGTAGGAATTGGGAATGATCCTTGATAGTAACATGATTTAAAGCTCGATAATTGATGCAAAATCTCCATGTGCCATCTTTTTTCTTCACCAATAATACTAGAGAAGAATAGGGACTAATGCTATGTTGAATAATACCTTACTAAGCATCTCAGTGACCTGTTTCTCAATTTCAGTCTTCTGAAAATGAGGATATATATAAGCCTTAACATTTACTGGACCCTTCCCACTCTCAATATGAATTTGATGTGGAATATCTCGAAGAGGTGGCAATGATGAAGGTGCTTCAAACACCTGAGAGTATCTGCCCAACAAGTTTTGTAAATCTTGATTGATGGTGGTAGACTCACATGTCTTAGTAATAACCTCCTGAGCCAAAAATTGAAAACAAGAAACCACTGCATCTCGTTTAAGTAATCTATGAAATTGATGATGAGAAATCTAAGATAAAGTATCCTTCTGCCCCTGTAATGTTACCAATACTCCTTGATGCATAAATTGCATAATCAAGTGACTATAGTCAATCGTCACAGGTCCTAAAGATTGCAACCACTGGACTCCCAAAACTATTTTAGCGCCTTGTATTGATAACACATAAAAATCATCAGTAAAACATAACCCTTGAATATGAAAATCAACAATTTGGCATTTCCCTTGACTAAGCATTTTAGTACCATCCCAATTAAAATATTAAATTGAGGAGAAGATGCTATAGTCAACCCAAGATGTTTAACCACTCAACTTTGCATAAAATTGTGTGTACTACCTGAATCCACCAATATTGCCACAGCTTTATTATTAATAACCCCCTGAAAACGAATAGTTCTAGGAAGTGAAGTGCCTAAAAGGGCATGATAATGATAGTACAGTGATCACAGCCAGTGTCTAATTGTTCCATAGGTAACACCTCATTAGGCACAGGCTCCATCTATTCTAATCCTTCCTCTTCTTCATCCGTAACCAGAAGAAGAAATATAGCCTTACATTTATGATTATGATGATATTTCTCATCACAATTATAGCATAAACCCTGCTCCCTTCTAGAATTCATTTCAGCCTGAGTCAACTTTTTAAAATGGATTGTGAGTTTAGATGATGGTGGAACAGGAGTCTGAGTAGAACTCTGAGTAGAAATAGCAGATTTAGCAAATTGCAAAGAATTTGGCCTTGAAGAAACATATTTCTGAGAAGAAAATTGTTTCTGACTAAAAGTACTATCTGCAAATTTAGACTCATGCATTTTAGCCGGCCATATGGCATGAGTAATCGATGATGGCCTAGAAATCTGAACTTCTCTTCTAATATTAGGCTTTAATCCAGAAACAAACAACTTAAAGAAAAGCATCGAATAAACCCATAATTCGAGTTGAAAGATTATCAACTCTGATCGGTAATCATCAACAGATCCCGTTTGAATTAATTTTGCCAAAGTCCCTTGAACATCATCATTCAGAAGGACCAAATCGAGTTTCCAAAGATTTAAGAAACTGAGTCCAATTAGAAATTTTTATTCTATTCCATCCATTCATACCATTTCAAAGTTTTCACTTCGAGAGCAAAAGAAGCTATAACGAGTCTTTGTTCCTCAGGAACATGATGAAAATTGAAAAATTTTTGTGTCTTAAAGATCAACCTAAAGGATCATCACATCAAATTTAGGAATTTCCAATTTTAATCCTTTCAAAAATTATCAACTAATGAAGTATCCGAAGATGATCCATTGTTATGAACATGAGAATCCACAGTATGATGTGATGAATTATGATTCTAATTCTTATCAATGGAATCCATTTTAGTATGTAAAGACTGTAAAGATGTAGACAATGATTGCATATTCTCATGCATTTGAGGCATTAGTCACTAACTGTTCTTGAAATTTATCTTGCATTACCTTCACTGATTTTGTAATGGAATATACCAATGATTGCAACTTGGCAATCTCTTCTTGAGATCGGGTTGCCATGGTGAGAGCAATAAATTGTTACTATCGTCATTCGGATTTTGCACGGGTCGGATCAATATTAAGGAATGCCTGAGTATTTAAGTTTTCTAACTCGACTCCTCAAACCCTAACAATTCTTTCTCACGTCTCAGTTAAGAATCTCTAACTCTCTCTTTCCTCTGTTACTCTCTCATATATCACTCCCAAACCCTAACTTGCCTCTTGTTTATGAATTTATGTAGGTGAATCACTTACGAGAATTGAGACTGATTCGAGCAAGACTCCAGCTCCTGTTTACACTCGTATTTCTGAAGCAAGGGTAACTTACCCTTTTCTACCTGATATGTATTTATATTCCTTTCATCTTTTTAGTAGTTTAGCCAGATCTATAGATCTGTTATACATGCATGTTTCTGATTGGATACAATCTAACTAATGTAACTGATTGTGCTATATACAATCTGTATCTAGCTGTCTTATACATATATTTACTATTTTAGACTTTTTGCTAAGCTACTATGTACTATTAAGGGATATAATTCCTCATCCAGCCTGGCTACTTCCTGAGCCAGATATTTGTAACAACAAACAATTCATATGATTTTTCAAGAATCATATATTGAATGTATTTACCACTCTATTTGAGGTTAGGTGGTCTGGACAGTAAGGCCATAATTTGCAAATGATGTTTTTGTAGTTTTTTATACGAGCCACTACTAACTGCTACAATGTAGTTAATTCAGGTGTCTACCTACCATTTTAATCGGGCGAACATTTGCCATATAATACATTTTCGGGTTCTACGGACCTCACTACTATGCCCTCGTTCCACCAAGAGTATAGTAATAAATACAATGTGACTCACTACATGTTATGTATGAATCATTTTATTTAAGTAATCATGACATAATTTTAGATATTTTAAGAGTGATCATAGAGTTCGCAAACATATCATTCCTATACTAATCATATAATGATTATTAGACAATTCACGCCTCGATATACTTAACATAATTTCAACCATATAGGTAAGGCACATGCGCTTTCATGTTTTATCTTTACCTAATTTTAATGCCGTTAATCTATAAGAAAAAATATAAGTATAAGAATGTAAGAAATTAAACTCACTCAGCCATGGCAGCAGAAACTCCTAGTCAAATTAGTCCTTGGGTAAGGAAGCTTAGACTACATGTCAAATAAACAAAAGAAATACCCAAATAAGTATTTCTTGGAAGTTCTTCTTAAACTTATAATTCTATTTCACTAAGTTCGTCAAAATTCATATGCGGTGAAATTCCAACTTAAAATGGCTATAACTTGCTCATTTTAATTAGAATTTTGCATATTATATACCGTTTTCTATCTACTCGAAAAGATCTATCAATTTCTAAGGTTATTTTTATAAAAAAAAAAAAAAGTCATTTAGGTTCCTAAAATACATGATACAGAATTGACACGCAAATCCCAGCCCTTAAAACATGATTTTTCCAAGCTTTTTATCAACCAAAATCGCATAGCAAACATGTAAATATACATATAGAGTAAAAAATCCTTTTAATACATATGCAACTCATATTATCCACATGATTCTAATGATGTTGTCTTAATAAATGATTTTTCATGAAACAATTTGTTTTAGTAGTTAAAAAAAGTGAAGTTGACAAAATTATTTTAAGTTGTTTTGGAAATAAAACTAAAGATCTTTGAGTCATCAAATGTGTTATATAATTTATTCTTCCTTAACTCTTAAAAGATAATTTAGTTTCAAAAATTTTAGTCTTTCCAAGTTATCTACAATTTTATTCCTTAAGTAGCCTTTGCTTGATGGGTTAATTTTAACTTGTTTTAAAAAGTTGTTTTGGTCTTTGTGTTTACTAAAATATTAGTGAGGATTTAATAAACAAGTTTTTAAAAAAAATTATCATAACAAAGTATTATTAATATTAAAGTTTTTAATGGTAGTTTAAAATGTGTAAAGAATTTCTTGGTTAACTTTTGAAAATCCTTGTATGTTATTAATACTAAAGTCTATGGTGACCTTTGTCTAAAATTCTTTGAAAAGTATTTTATTGATATAAACTTTCTAAACTTTAATGAAATTTTTCCTAAGTGATAAAATTTTATTTTCACAGTAAGTTGAGCTTATTTCCTTTTATAAACAAAAAAAAAATCTTTTTATTCTTATTAAAACAAATAATAAATATCAAGTATTTGAAGTCTTAACTTGAATCAAGGCTTCTGGACTTAGACATGGGCAAGTCTAGAAAGAAAAAACAAAAAAAATAAGAAAATCATTTTAACTTGATAAGGATAAGTCTAAGACTAAAAAACTAGTCTTAATATTAAAGCATGGAATAAATAAATAAATTGCAAAGCATAATAAATAAATAACAGTTATGTTTAGTGAGCTTATATGCTCTAAGAAATAAATATAGATAATATATATAGAATTAGATTAGAACAATAATAGTAACATGTAACAATATAATAATAATAAACAACATAATAATAAAATGATATTTATTTATGAACAATAACAAAACGTAAACATAGTGTTACTTTCATAACACTTAGATATTTTAGAAAACACACACCATGGTCATGTTAAGTTACATGATATAATAAAAAAGTATAGGTAAGAGTTTTATCCAAAATATAAATATGGATGGTAGTTAAAGAAAAGTTTTGGTAGTATGTGGGTAGAAGAAATGTGGGAAATATGGAAAGGTGAAAGGAGATTTTTGGAGAGAGCATTTGATTAGTGATTTTGGGAGAGTTTTGTTATGGTAAATGAATGTATGAAAGAAATGGAGAGAGATGAGGTATTGATAAAGTTTTGTGGGGGGAAAATTATGTAAATAAAAGAAATTGAAAAAGAAAAACATATGTGTGCGTATGAGGAGAGGAGGTGCCGGTTTGGAGGAAGGAGGGGGAGAGATATTTGTTTGTGTGTTTTTGTTAATTAAAAGTAATAATTTTTAAGATATGATGTGATTAAAGATATATGAGAAAAGTAAAAAGTAAGAAATAGATATAGTAGAGTGTAAGAATAGGTATAGAAAAGTACAAAATAGATTAATAGTGTAGAATAATACTATAAATAGTAGATAAGACAAATTAAAAAAATACATGTAATTAAGCTATGTCTGATATTTTTAGATATCAAAAAATTATAAAAATAATATTTTTGAAATGCTTATACTTTTGCGAATCTAACAATGTTATCGGAATATTTTTACCGTCCAGTAGACATTTTGTGTCATTTTATGTTTTATTTTAGTGGAATTACAGCATCATCATCAACATCATCATTATTTGCTATTTTTAAATAGAGTAAATATCACGCTTAGTTATTAAATTACGTCCATTTAAGCAATCAACTATCTAAATTAAATATATATATATATATATATATCAATTTGGCACTCGAAATTTGTGCATTTTTATAGTAAACTACTTTAATTTTACTAATTTTTTAAATTTACTACTCGAATATTATACGTTTTTGCAATTAACTAGCTAATAGAATGAGTCCATATATTATAAATAATCTAAAAAAATTATAGGTAATAAATTGAAACTTTTAAATTTTAAATAATTAATTGCAAAATAGACAAATCTAAGAACCAATGTGACTATTAGACTTTAAAATAAGATGTCAATCTAATGTATACAAAATCTTATGGTTGGAAACATTTTTGTGAAGGTAAATATCATTTAGTATTATAACTATACCTATATTTCCAATTAATTATCTAATATATAAAAAATGTCGATTTGGTTTTAAAATTTTTTTTTCAATTAATATTTGAATTTTGTCAATTTTTGTAATTAACTCAAAATTTTATGTATTAAATTAATCGATATATTTAAATTTCATATAATTAATTATAAAATTTAAAAATTTTAGATACCAAATTTTATATCGAGCCCTATTGTAATAACAATCATGATAAAATTAATGAAAGATAAAAAAATTTTGTTGGTCTCGAAAATAATCAAGAAGGGGGGGGGGGGGGGGGGGGGGGGGGGGGGGTTGGGGTTGAATTGATTATTTCATAAAATTAAAAGTTTTACCTTTTAAAAACAATCCCTTTTGATTTTAGTTAAGAGAACAATATGAACAATTAAACAGCAATAACATAAACTATGGAAATATAAATAGAGAAGGGATAAGAAGATCAGGCAGATATTGTAGTGGTTCCGCCTTGTGCGTCAGTCCACTCTTCCAGCTCGAGCCGGGATCCCGATATCCTTCGGGTTTTGTTCCACTATATCCAATAAAACAATTACTAGCTTGTACAATTCTCTCTGCTCGATTCTCACAGCTATCTTCTAGCTCAATCGATTTACAGAGTCTAAACTAGAAATTGAACTAATTCACTTGAAGCAACAACAAGTTGCTTCAATCAATTAAAAGACAAATGTAAAGATTGCAATAATAATTGCTACAATTTGCATGTAGAATAGTAAAGAAAGTGTGCTTTTTCAACTCTTGATATTTCTCGGTCAAAGTCCAACAACTCTTAGTTTTTGTAACAAGTTCTGTGTCTCGCTCTTCTTTTTAACTCTGTTCACTTCTCATGTCCTTCTAATGTTCTAAACTTGTTGTGCTTGAGATAAGATAAATATCCAAAAAATCTCGGATGAAAATCTGTACCTTCTTATCCTTAATTTGATTTATCAACCGTTGCTGATATTCTTCGAGAGATAATCTCGTTTTTTTTCTTTAGTTCCAGATTTGAATTTGAATTCTTGATATGCTGAAGTAAGATAAGATCTGCTTGAATTTCATGATCTGAGATGATCCACTTGTTTTCTGTTTGAAAACTTCTGATAAAGTTGATCTTGAAGATAAATCTGGAGAACTGTTGCTGATTGCTGATATTACGGTCTTCAACGTGATTTTCATGTGTTATCTACTTAAGGATAACATTGTTCTTATCCAACTTGAATTTGTTTCTATCTTGAGAAAAATCAGAAAACATAACTGTTCTAACTTCAAATCGTTCCATCATTAATCAACTGTAGCTTCTGTTTTTTATTTCCAGAAAACTTCTTTGATAAAAAATAATCAATCCGATAGATTATTTAATCCCCTAGGATAATCCAACTTTAGTGGAACTAATAAGTATACTGTCCGAATATACTTATTATCTCGGAGCTAGGTCTTCAAAAGTATTGATCTTTTTCATAAATAAACATAGATCTTGTTTGAGAAGATGAACAGTAACCATCTTTAACTCAGAATTACTGTTGAAGTTTCTTGAAAAAGTTCTGTAAAAAGTTCTGTGTTTCTGAAAACTAACTTCAATTCATAATGGTTGTTTTGAGTTTCTCCCAAAGGTTCTGTGTTTCTGGGATTGTTTTATACTTTAAGTATCCTTCTGAAAAACATTCTGTGTACCTTTTTCTTATCATCCGAAATCCTCATATCGTATAACGACTCTTGTCTAACTTGTTTATGTCTAAGACTTAATATCATTCAACCTTATATATTTGCTTAACAACTTTACCAATATTCTGTATAAAATTCTGAATATAATTCTGCACACTAATAGAGTAGTTAGTTCATTGAGTATTTTGTTATCATCAAAACTCTTAGATATTTAGAGAATCAACATTCTCCCCCTTTTTGATGATAACAAAACAATTTAACATTCATTCATAACACATTCACAAACATATAATTCTAAATTCATCACACATACGGATATAATTCTAAATTCATCACATTCACATACGATTCATCACACATTCACATTTATATCAATAACCTTTTCTCCCCCTTTTTGTTATCAGCAAAATTAGGAGGAACCATATGAAAAGTTGATATAAGAAGTCTAGCAAAATTACATCACAGGTCTGATGTGAAATATCAACAAACAGAAACTAAAACAATATCCGTAAACAAGGAAAACATAACAAAAATTAATGCTTTTTAGGTCTTTTTGTGGACTTTCGAGCTGTCCTTTTCACACGCCTACGATAATTGGATGGAAGAGGAGATTGAGCAGCTAAATGTTGTGGAGGTGGAGTGAGATAATTTGCTGGATGCTGAAGCACATCAAGAGGAATAAACGGCACAAGACTTAAGTTTGGAGGAGTGGGTTCATAGGGCTGTCCAGATCGAGGAGAACCATGATCAATTGAAGTGTCAGTGTGACAGCTTCTGGAACAGGTTCTTGCTCAGGTGGTGAAGATCGACAGAATGAACGTGCTGAATCAGAAGGCATCCTTGATGGTGGAGGTTGGGATTGTTGCAAAGAGGATATCTGAGTCTTGATCTCTGAAGAAATAAACTTTGTAAAGTCCTGTTTAAAAGACTCAAGAGAGCTGCCAGCATCTGCGAAAAACATCTTTGATTGAAAAGAAGATGCTTCTCCTGGACCTTCTGGAAAAGAATCTTCACCTCCGAGGAAGAATCCTTTTGCAAATTTCCCTTATCTGAAATTTACCAGTCATAGGCTTATATCTTTTCTTTTCCTTCTTTTTCATTGGTTCTTTACCAGCCCTGTGCTTTCCTTGATCTGCTCCCTCATCCAATGAAACTTCTGGAGAAGCTTCTGGAGTTGGTTTTTGCTCCCCCTCAACTGTTGCCTTAACCTTGTCCCAGTTAATTTCTTTCCTATGTTTCTTGTGCAAGTAAATTGCACCATCAACAGCATACCAGAATTTCTTATAAGGTCTAATTTGCATGTGATGCATGCTTTTCTCTCCAATTCTTTTTAGACCTATAGGAAATTTTATTTTCTTAGGAATGGGAATTCCTTTATATTTGAATATTTCCATAAGAACATTCCCATATACCCTGTACTCTGTTCCTTCCAAATTCTTTTCAAAATTCTCTTGCCAAATCTATCTTAACCTTCTGCATCATACTCAAGATAATCAATCCATCTTCTTTGTTACTGTCGTAGAACTCCCTTTGCGAGGAAGAATACATTCTCGCACAATTTTGTGGAGCATTCTAACGACTAGTTCAAACTCATATACAAACACATCATCATCTGGAAACTGTCCTACGTTTCCATTTATTCTCAGAAAAATATCATTTCTTCTCAAAGAAACAACAGTATTATCATCATGACAATCTTTCAAACCAAAACATTTAATTAGATCATCACGTGAGATTGTTATGTTCACATCTTGAACCTTGACTTCAAGCTCCTAGAATCGACATACCTCAAATTCCTATAAAATTCCTCTATCATTTCTCCAATTACATCTCCAGTCAGATTACATAACTTTCGACAACCAACATTATCTAGCCATTTATTCCAGTAAAATCCATTCCTCTTAAAATATTCAAAATCTATAAAGGCACAGTCATGGATTTTTACCTTCTTATATGGACATTTTATCTCAGGTTCCTTGACTGTCTTGCTCCTTTTGGATGGGTCTGTTCCTTTGACGGTGAAGGTACTTCTTTCCTTTTCTTGGAGGAAACTTTGGAAGTTTTCACTTTCTTGACCTTCATCACAGGTTCTGACATAGGTTCTGGGTCAGAACTTTGTGACACATTTTCCTTGGATTTTTTCTTTTTCGCTGTTTCTTTAGATGGTGGAGAGCACTGTCCAGATTCTTGTTTGTTTTTAGTTCGTTCTTCACGAACCCTAGATGATGAAACTGATTGAGAGAGGGTTTGTTGAGAATCGGAGGATTGTGTATCTTGAATAGAAATAGGATCTTTAGATGTCACGGTTTTGAATTTTTTGTTGATACGTTGAGATTTGCGAGGAGCCATGTTGAACAGAGAGTTCGCTGCAAGGGTTTCTTAGGGTTTTCTTGAAATGAAAAGGAAAATTATGAAGAGCCAAAGCGAGGATGACACTTAAGAAGACAGAGTATTGAGAAGACGAAAGACAGAACGTTGAGCGCCAAAAAAAATTACAGTTCCCGTACTGAAAGTTGCGAACAATTAATGTCTTCCTCTTTCTTTTTATTAAGAATCTTCGATTATCATTTGTCAGTGAACAAACTTTAAGATACTAATTTATTATGATTATTATTTTCAATAAAAAGGATTACAAATTCCAATTTCATTCCTTATAAATTCAAAATTCAATTTTTCAAGCGGTTTTGTAAAAATATCAGCTAATTGCATATCTGATGGTACAAATTCAACAACAATATTACCATTAATTACATGATCACGAATAAAATGATGTCGAATTTCAATGTGCTTAGATCTAGAATGATGCACTGGATTTTTTGTTAGATTAATTGCACTTGTATTATCACATTTAATAGGTATATTTTTGAAAAATAAACCATAATCTTTTAACTGTTGTTTTATCCAAAGCATTTGTGCACAACAATTACCAATAGAAACATATTCTGCTTCAGCTGTAGACAAGGCAACAGAATTTTGTTTCTTAGAAGACCAGGAAACTAATTTGTCACCTAAAAATTGACAAGTACCAGATGTGCTTTTTCTATCAATTTTACAACCAGCATAATCTGCATCTGAGTATCCTATTAAATCAAAATTTTGATTTTTGGGATACCAAATGCCCAATTTTGAGTATTTATCAAGTACTTGAAAATTCTTTTAACAGCTGTCAAATGTGTTTCTGTTGGTGCACTTTGAAATCTAGCACATAAACACAACTAAAGAGAATATCAGGTCTAGATGCAGTTAAATACAATAAAGAGCCAATGAGACTTCTATATAACTTTTCATTTACCTTTTTCCCATTAGAATCAGAATCTAACCTTGTTGAAGTACTCATGGGAGTTGCAGCTCCTTTACATCCTTCATACCCAAATTTCTTCAGAATTTGTTTAGTATATTTTTCTTGATGTATGAAAATTCCTTCTTTTGTTTGTTTTATTTGTAGTCCAAGAAAGAATGTCAACTCTCCCATCATTGACATTTCAAATTCTGCCTGCATATTCTTTGCAAAATCTTGACAGTATATTTCATTAGTAGAACCAAATATAATATCATCTACATATATTTGCACAACCAAAATATCTTGTTCATAAGTTTTTAAGAACAATGTTGTGTCAACTGTTCCTCTTTGAAAACCTTTTGAAATTAAAAACAGACTTAATCTTTCATACCAAGCCCTTGGAGCTTGTTTTAAACCATACAAAGCTTTATTTAATTTAAAGACATAATTTGGTTTAATAGGATCTTCAAAACCAGGGGTTGTTCAACATATACTTCTTCTTTTATAAATCCATTTAAGAATGCACTTTTTACATCCATTTGAAAAACTTTAAAATTTTTGAAACATGCATATGCAAGCATTAAACGAATTGCTTCTAATCTAGCTACAGGTGCATATGTTTCATCAAAGTCAATTCCTTCTTCTTGTGAATATCCTTTAGCTACTAATCTTGCTTTATTCCTACTTATTTTTCCGTTTTCATCTAATTTGTTTTTAAATACCCACTTAGTTCCAATTACAGATTTTCCTTCAGGTTTAGGTACAAGATTCCATACATTGTTTCTTTGAAATTGATTTAATTCCTCTTGCATGGCATCAATCCAACTATTATCATTTAAAGCTTCTTCAATATTATTAGGTTCAATTTCAGATAACATAGCAAAATGATTTTCAAACTCTTGTAACTTACCTCGTGTTTGGACACCAGTTTGTATATTACCAATTATTTGTTCAGATGGATGAGCAGACTTGTATTTCCAACCTTTAGAAGTTTCTGGTTCAGATCTTACAATTTCTGAACTACCTTCTGTTCTTGCTTCTGTCTTCTTTTCCGGAAGGTTAGATACTTCAGATATAGGTTCTGTACTAGGTTCTGTTTTAGGATTGAGATCCTTTTCTTCATCTGACTCATCATCTTTTGTATCTTCAACAAACTTAACATTAATTGATTCTTCAACAATTTTTGAGGATTTGTTATATACACGATAAGCACGACTATTTAAAGAATATCCTAAAAATATTGCCTCTTCAGATCTTTCATCAAACTTACCAAGATTGTGAACATTCCTTTTTACAAAACATTTAGATCCAAAAGCATGAAAATATGAAACAGTAGGTTTCTTACCTCGAAACAATTCATAAGCGGTCTTTGTTGTCATGGGCCGAATATATACTCGATTGATAATATAGCAAGCTGTAGACACAGCTTCTGCCCAAAAATACTCAGCAACACCACTTTCATTTAACATAGATCTAGTCATTTCTTGTATAGTTCTATTTTTGCGTTCTACAACTCCATTTTGTTGAGGTGATATGGAGCTGAGAAGTTATGAGATATCCCATGTTCTTCACAAAAATTTATAAAATCTGAATTTTGAAACTCTGTTCCATGATCAGTTCGTAAACTAATTATGGAAACTCCTTTTTCATTTTGTATTTGTTTTGCAAATTTTTGAAAGGAATCAAATGTATCCTTTTTATGTCTTAAGAACATAACCCAAGTATATCTCGAATAGTCATCTACAACAACAAATCCATATTTACATCCACCCATACTAAGAGTTCTAGTAGGCCCAAACAAATCAAGATGCAACAACTCAAGAGGTCTTCTAGTGGTTATCACATTTTTACTTTTATGAGTAACAGATACCATTTTATTTTTTAAACATGTATCACATTTCACATCCTGTTTAATACTTATTTTAGGTAAACCTCTTATTATATTCTTTTTGATAATTTTTCTAATTGATTAAAATTAACATGTCCTAAACTTTATGCCAAACAAAGATCTGATCATTCATAGATAACAAGCAACATGCATCCTCCATTTTATTAGGTCTTATCAAATATATATTTTTCTTTCTAAAACCTTCAAATAATTTTATACCATTTTCGCTAAATGCAAAGCATTTATCTTTTTCAAAAACCATTTTATATCCTTTATCACATAACTGACTGATACTCAATAAGTTATGTTTCAAGCCTTTTACTAAATAAACATTTTCTATAGTATGAGGTGACATACCAATATTTCCAGTTGCAATAATTTTACCTCTACTGTCATCTCCAAATTTTACATATCCTTTTTCTTCCCATGTTATGCTATTGAACAATGAAGCATTTCCTGTCATATGTCGGGAACATCCACTATCAAGATACCATGTTCCATTGATTTTAGCTTCATGTTCCTGCAAAAATAAAAGGGTTAAACCTTTTTAGGAACCCAAACAAGTTTGGGTCCTTTGAAAGACAAGCTCGTTTCATCCCTTTGTTTTACTTGCTGAATACTGAGCTTGTTTCTTTTATAATAACAATACTTTTCTATGTGACCAATCTTATTACAACAGAAACATGTATATGTGTTATTATTATTCCAATACCTGTTGTTTACCTGTCTCCAACTATTTTGTCTCGGATAACTTCTGTAATAGCTTCTGGAATATCTTCTGATATGATTTCCATAAGAATGTTTTCTTTCAAAATCGCTTCTGGAATTCATTCTGGATTTTTGAACGTACTTTCCTTTTCCACGTATTGCTTTATAATCAATCTTTTTAACACTTGATTCCGCATTTACAATTGGTTTAGCTCTCACAAATATAGTTTTCTTAGATGTATTTGAATTTAAACCATAATTATAACCTAAACCATGCTTTTCACACGACAATCTTTGTGATGAAATCAACATTTTTAGCTTTTCATCACTTTCATTGAACTTATTGAACGTATTCTTTATTGAATTCGATAATTCATCAATTTTTACTTTCAAAACACTTGTTTCATCTTTTAGCAAGTTATTATCTTTTCTTAGCTTTTCATTATCCTTAAAAAACTTTTCATTTTCACTCTTCAAGATATCATTTTCATCGGCAAGCAAGGAATTGGTTTGCTTTAATGCGTCTTTTTCATTCTTTAATGATTTTATCTCATTATCAAATTTAGCAATTTTTAAATCAGCTTTCTTAAGAGCTTTTAAAAGTTTTTCCATTTCAGCAATCATATCATCTTCAATTGATTCATCATCAGTTTCAGAAGTTACCTCAGAAGTAGCCATGAGACAGAGGTTTGCTTCTTCTTCATTATCACTTATAACTTCTGGTTCAGCTTCTGACTCATCCAAATCGCTCCAAGTTGCCATCATTGCTCGACTTTTCTTCTTGAACTTTTCAATCTTTTTGATTAAAACAGGGCACTCATATTTAATATGTCCCGGTTTTTTACATTCATAGCACACAATTTCTTTCTTCTCTTTCTTTTCTTCTTTGTCCTTATAGCTTTTTCCTGCATCAAATTTGTTAGATCTATTGAAACTTTTGAACTTTTTACCTTTCTTTTTCTTCAAGAATTTGTTGAATCTCCTTGTAAGCATGTTAATGTTTTCGTCATCACTATCCTCTTCTGAATCAGATTCAACAACTCTTTTGGCTTTGAAAGCTATTGCCTTTGAACTATTTTCTGGTTCTTCAGTTGTATCATGATGTGACTCGTATGCCATCAGCTTTTCTCTTAACTGACTAAGTGTCAGCTTATTTAAATCTTGAGCTTCTTCTATGGCTGTCTTTTTGGCATCCCACGATTTAGGCAAAATTCGAAGCATTTTCCTGACAAGATCAGAATCATCTAATTTCTTTCCAAGTGAGGTTAGTTCATTAGTAATAGCAGTGAATCTATTAAAAGCATCTTTAATTTTCTCATCAGACTTAATTTTAAATAATTCATAACGTTGAAGTAATGAATTGATTTTTGTTTCCTTAATTGTGTCTGTTCCTTCATAAGTTTTTGAAAGAGTATCCAAATTTCTTTGCTGATTCACAGGAGGAAATTAGATAAAATTCAGAAGGAGCTATGGTTGTGAGTAAGAGATTCTTAGCCTTATTGTTCTTCTCAATCAACTTTAGCTCTTCATCTGTGAAACTCGCATCATCCGATATTGCTATTGGGTTGTCTCCAAATTGGATCACCTGCCAAGAAGCATAATCATTAGCTTTGATATAAGTTGTCATTCGCATTTTCCAATAAAGATAATTTGAACCATCAAAATATGGAGCTCTATTAATTGCAATATTGTTCTCAGCCATTTTGTTTGGATCACTCAATTTAAAAAGAGTCCTGCTCTGATACCAATTGTTGGTCCCGAAAATAATCAAGAAGGGGGGTTGAATTGATTATTTCAGAAAATTAAAATTTTGCCTTTTAAAAACAATCCCCTTTGATTTTAAGTTAAGAGAACAATATGAACAATTAAACAGCAATAAAATAAACTATGGAAATATAAATAGAGAAGGGATAAGAAGATCAGGCAGATATTTATAGTGGTTCCGCCTTGTGCGTCAGTCCACTCTTCCAGCTGAGCCGGGGACCCCGATATCCTTCGGGTTTTGTTCCACTATATCCAATAAAAACAATTACTAGCTTGTACAATTCTCTCTGCTCGATTCTCACAGCTATCTTCTAGCCTCAATCGATCTACAGAGTCTAAACTAGAAATTGAACTAATTCACTTGAAGACAACAACAAGTTGCTTCAATTAATTAAAAGACAAATGTAAAGATTGCAATAATAATTGCTACAATTCTGCACGTGGAAATAGTAAAGAAAGTGTGCTTTTTCAACTCTTGATATTTCTCGGTCAAGTCCAACAACTCTTAGTTTTTGTTTTTCTTTTTCTGTCAAGTTCTGCGTCTCTCTTTCTTTTTAACTCTGTTCACTTCTCATGTCTTCTAACGTTCTGAACTTGTTGTGCTTGAGATAAGATAAATATCCCAAAAATCTCGGATGAAAATCTGTACCTTCTTATCCTTAATTTGATTTATCAACCGTTGCTGATATTCTTCGAGAGATAATCTCGTTCTTTTTCTTTAGTTCCAGATTTGAATTTGAATTCTTGATATGCTGAAGTAAGATAAGATCTGCTTGAATTTCGTGATCTGAGATGATCCACTTGTTTTCTGTTTGAAAACTTCTGATAAAGTTGATCTTGAAGATAAATCTGGAGAACTGTTGCTGATTGCTGATATCACGGTCTTCAACGTGATCTTCGTGTGTTATCTACTTAAGGATAACATTTTGATTTTCTTATCCAACTTGAATTTGTTTCTATCTTGAGAAAAATCAGAAAACAAACTGTTTCTAACTTCAAATCGTTCCATCGTTAATCAACTGTAGCTTCTGTTTTTTTTATTTCCAGAAAACTTCTTTGATAAAAAATAATCAATCCGATAGATTATTTAATCCCCTAGGATAATCTAACTTTAGTGGAACTAATAAGTATATTGTTCGAATATACTTGTTATCTCGGAGCTAGGTCTTCAAAAGTATTGATCTTTTTCATAAATAAACGTAGATCTTGTTTGAGAAGATGAACATAACCATCTTTAACTCAAAATTACTACTGAAGTTTCTTGAAAAAGTTCTGTAAAAACTTCTGTGTTTTTGGAAACTAACTTCAATTCATAATGGTTGTTTTGAGTTTCTCCCAAAGGTTCTATGAAAGGTTCTGTATTTCTGAGATTGTTTTATACTTTAAGTATCCTTCTGAAAAACATTCTGTGTACCTTTTTCTTATCATCCGAAATCCTCATGTCGTATAACAACTCTTGTCTAACTTGTTTATGTCCAAGACTTAATATCATTCAATCTTATATATTTGCTCAACAACTTTATAAATATTCTGTATAAAATTCTGAATATAATTCTGCACACTAATAGAGTTAATTCATTGATTTTTTTGTTAACATCAAAACTCTTAGATATTTAGAGAATCAACAAATTTTTACATAGTAAGAGGGTCATTGGACATAAAGAAGTGACGAGAATTTAATTACCACTGTAAATGATAGCATTCATAAGGATAAAGAAACACGAGTGAAATAAAAAAATAAAAGTGCATTACAACTTCAAGAATAAATGCAATTACTTTGCCTATAATTATATTATGTATGTTTTTTAGTTGTCATCACTTAAAATTTGTTAGTTTTACTTTAAGTAAATATATATATATATATTTTTTTTCATACCTTAGATGATGTAATTTCTAGATATAATTTCTAACCTATTTTTGATAATTGATAATACCAAACATAATTATTCTATTCCTTGTTTTTTTTTTTTTGTTAGAATTAAAAGGGTTGTAAATTATTAATTGAAAATAATTTATCCATATGTAGAAAGAATGTGTAAGGTGTATATTAATAAACTGAAAGGAGCTAGTTTTCATCCAGTGGAGTTGGGGATTAACATGGTATTAAACTCAAAGTTAGCCACATAAATTCAATTATATGGGGTTGTTCAGCAGTCCAAAATGAACACCCAACTGCAAAATACAATTTTTATTTAAGTTTTTTTGAATATTTTGATTTGGTTTGAATAGTTTTTTTTTAAATTATTTATTTATTGACCAAGAATTTGGTTTGAATAGGTTCCAAATGGTTTATGGTACAATTTCAGGGTATTGGTGGTCATTTTCGTCCGAGCCCCCAAGGTCCAAGGTCCAAGGTCCAACCACTTCGTGGAACTAGATGCCAAGTGACGAGCGAAGGCCTGCTCCGAATGGTGATCTTGTAGTTTAGTCGTTATCAACACCGACCATCAAGGCAAAACAAATTGAGCATGCCAAGTGGCAAGTTAACGTCCGCAACTTAAAAAGCAACCTTGTAGTCTTCTCCTTCTTAACGTCTGAAAAAAAATAAAGAAATAAAAAGCAAATGCCAGCGGTGGACACAGATTGATGTGATTTTCAGTAAAACCAAACAAATCATAATTTATGTTTTTTTTTTTTCCTTTTTGAGGGTTTGGATTAAAATTTTTTTATTTCATCCGGAGTGCGAATTAAATTAAAATTTTAATTAAGTATAAATATTTAAATATTAAACTCACTATATATAATTTATATTATAAATCTTAATAAAATATTTTATAAATTCATCATAGTCATAATCTATAGTCCTTCATAAAATTATTTAATTATTAATACAATACACTAATACATGTAAAATATAATCTCTAATCCTCTAAAAAATCACTTACCCAAATACTAACAAATTTGAGAAAAAAAAATCATCTTCCAATGAAAGTCATTTACGTATAAATGTGATATACTAACAAAATATATAATGAAAAATTAATACATAATAAGAAATATAACAAAATAACAAAATCCATACCCCATAGAATTCAAATGATTAATATAAAATAACATTAAATTCCAAAATAAGAGTATATCTTGAATCCAAAAAAACAATTTAAAGAAAAAAAAAGAATAAGTTACTTTTAACCAATATTTATCATATAATAGATATTAGAATAAAATCATAAAAATATATATGGCATTTAATCAATCATCATAACAAAATTTATAATTAATAGTATAATATTTTTATATTTATCTAAGACAGCTTGATTTGGTTTTATGGATTAGTTTAGTTTATTCCTTCAAATCAACCATAAATTTATGGATAGTTTCTGATTAAGAATTTTCTAAATCAAATTTAGAAAAAAAAAACTATATTTATTAATTGGTTTAGTTCAATTTGATTATGGATTGATTCAGTTTTGTTGGTTTTGCCCACCCCTAACATGTGGCAGAAGAAAATCTACCAACGATGATAACAATGCAAAATTCTGCCCTATTTTTAGTTCGATTTGATTGTGGATTGATTCAGTTTTGTTGGTTTTGCCCACCCCTAACATGTGGCAGAAGAAAATCTATCAACAATGATAACAATGCAAAATTTGCCCATCACTACCTTGAAGGTTTATGCCTTGACCTGCAAGTAATCGAGGTAAGTACATAAATGAATACTCTAGGAAATCGCATTAAAACGGCCATTAAGGTTGAGAAAAAAAACATAAAACTCTTATATTATATATATTATATATATATATATATAGGAGAAGGAATAAAATATTAATATTTTTAAATTAATTACGAAAATACTATCGGAAAAAATTATTCTCAATTTTAGGCAATATGGCCTCGTCTTCAAGAGACGAGGTCAGGTCTTCCTCACAAAATTTAATTTATTATTTGAGAAACCCAAAAATTACATATAAAACTTGTGAAGTAGAAATTAAATAGCTATAGGAGCCATTAACCAAAATCAACACAGCTATAATGCTATTCCGCCTAAACACACATTCTCAATCCCAATCCAAACCATTCAATCACAGCGGTATTGTGATTGTTTGTTAGTACAGTATAATGAAAATATGAAAATTTTAGACTCGTAATAGATAATATGAAACGAAATGCTGATTGATTGTTCTTTAAAATGTACAAGAGAAAGGAGTACAATATACATACAAGAATAATACCAAAAGTAAGAAGCTATATGCAACAATCAAAATAAAGAAAATCTATCATTACTACTGCTGCTGAGGTGTATCCCTCCTCCTCGTCCTCGGTCTCTACCCCGTCTCGTACGTCCTAGGTATCGGGGTACGCATGATGGATGCTGTGTAGATGGAACAATATTGTAACTGAGCATCCTCATGTCCAGTAACAGCACTGTACCGATGAAACGGGACAGGGTCTGGCTCGACCTGTGTGAGCCCCTCCTCATATCATGTGATGGCGATGGTTGTCTCTTCTGTGGAGTCAAGGGGTATGGAACTCAGAGTATGACGGGTCTGGCATGGGGGTGTCCCCCATATAATAAGATGTCGATGACGGGCCAACCTTGTCATGAGTGAGCTGGAAAGGACCAGGCTCATCAAGTAAAGGTAGATCGGACGACTCAGGCTCATCTATGATCTGTATACCTGATGCTCGAGCTCGTCCCTAATCCCTGCCCCGTCTTTGGCCACACCTCTCTCTAGGAGGCTGTCGTCTCTGTACGGTATGAGACTGTGGGTCACCCTGCACTGCTGTTGATGGTGGAGCTGGTGGCACTTGATCATTGAAATTTAATCCCATAAACTCTTCCACCACACGAAAGACATCTCGTGCAGTGGATGGAGTGAGCTCTGGGGGCATGTCTAGGATGCTATAAATGAAATCAGCCTGAGAGTAATAGCAAAAAATTATATCGGTGAATAGCTGCCAAGTAAGTATAAGTCCATATAAAGCTTATAGAGACAATTATCTTACCATATATCATATGATAGCTCCCGTGCGACCGATCCGGCGTCGGATGATCGCATGATACCACTGGAAGTAATCGTCAGATGTCCCAGCAGGCAAATCTGGCAGCTCAACTATGCAATCACGCCGAGCATCCCACTTAGCTATCCACCTGGAGTGCTCGACCTGCCAGTTCCACTCGGAACGTCCTCTCATGTCAATCTCATGGAAGGGTCTCATGTCGGCAGAGGGGGCTGGGATCCCCTGGAAGCCACCAAACTGTCTAAGCACTCTGTCAGGGTAGTGGTGCTCGACAAGGTTGAAGCATACCAGTGGGACCCGTGTACGCCAAACATCGCTATCCATTAGGCAGTATAGAGATAGGAAGGGCAAGATTGAACTATATGGGTCCCATACCACCTGATGCAGTAGTAAAAGTATAACATTGCGTTAACAAACCATCGAACTATAGCAATTTAACAGTACAAGTCATTGGAAATCAATGGAGGTATAGGAGGGAACGAATGTCATACCTGATGTGCTATCTGTCGATCGAAAGAAGCGCGGTACTCAATCAGCAGATGTGTCGATACTTGGGTCACGTCAAAAGTCACCCCAATGGCTGATGAGTAGGCGGCCCACGGTAACTGACGTGTGCAGTCGACGAACTGGAGCAATGTGGGGAGTGCTATGATATTTTTGCAGGATAACTAACGTCCTACCATATCCCCGTGTCGATGTGGGAAGCTAAGCATAGCTACCTGTATAGCCAGGAACAGGCTGCTCCCCACGTGTGCTGCCCGGCCATCTCAAAGTCTGGGAGTGTGAGGTACATAAGGTGGACGTAATTAGAGGACTTGTCTGGACAACTTCTTATGTTGTGGCCCTACTGCCCACAACAATCTCATGAATAACCTCGGGGAGCCCTCTCGAATGTCCATTTCATTCTGGAATTGTTTCTCCCAAAGCCGGCCCCTTTTTCTAATAAGTCCTGAATTAGGGTACCACTTCGCTAAGGCCAACCGAGTCCAATTTGCCTTATCGGCTGCAGGAATGAAGGAACGACCATACACTCTTAGTTGGTGGTTCCACCAGTACTACTGTCCTACGTAGGCAACACAATCCATGTGCATTGTACCCATCACTGCCATCGCATGTGAGCATGGAATTCTGTATGTCTGCCACTTGTTACACGTACATCTACATGATCTTAACTCCACTTTCTGTATATGGTCGCCCTTATGACCATACATTGTTGGACGTAGTGCAGTTATAACCTCGTATATCCGTTCTTGGTAATTGAACAAGTAACTCTATGGGAACGGGATATGTTGTTCCATCTCTCAAACTTCTTCGCAGCGTATTTTGTGAGCAACTTACCCATACTCATGGCATCGCTTGCTTCACACCTTTACTTATTAAATATGGAGTTGCAATTGTAGAAGGTTTTCTTTACCAATGCTGCCACAGGTAAGCACCTAGCATCTTTTATAACTGAATTGTAACTCTCTGCCATTTTTATTGTGCCTTGGCCAAATCTAACACCTTCTTCGTAAGATAAAGTCCATATAAATGGAGGCAACTCGTGAAAATATCGTGCTGTCCAAGAATTGCTTTGAAGTGTTACATTAAAGTATCCGTGGAACCTTCGACTCTGGGCTTGATAGGCAGCCTTTTTTATTATTTTCTTATATTCCTTGCTTTTGGCCTTCAAATTAAAGTTATTGGCAACATGCCGGATACACTAGCGCCAAGGCCACCTCCTAGGCCACACCGTATTCTCACCTTCGACTGCACTCTTGATACTGGCATGCCGGTTCGATATCAAGCAAATATCGGATCGATATTTGATGACGTGTTCCAACACTTTTGCAAGGAACCAACTCCATGTTTCTGCCTTCTCCTCATCCACAAGAGCATACGCCAATGGGACTATATGATTTGCCCCATCTACTGCCACTGCAATAAGCAATTTGTGCTTGTACTTGCCATATAGGAAGGTACCATCAACTGTGATCACAGGTTTGTAATGGTTTAACGTATGTAACTTAGTCAGTGAATATCAATGAACTTAAACAAATTTAACAATGAATACAATACATACCTGCAGTACTGGAACGCCTCAATGCAAGGACCAAATGCCCAAAAAAACTTATCTAGGAATACGTGGCCGGTGGTATTTGAATCTTGAGTTTGCCACTCAATCTTTCTTCCTAGATTTGCCTCGGTAATTACATTAAGTAGATGCGGAAGCTCCACATAAGACGCCTCCCAACTTCTATACACCTGCTCAATGGCCTTTCTCTTTGCCTCACGAATTCTCTTGATATAAACATTATACACGAACTGCTTTAATATATTCGTTTGGAGATCCTTCGCTCTCACATCTGGAGAATTGTGGATCTCCAATATTATGGCCCAACACAACTGGTGGAGTCCAACTGAGAGTGATCCTGTCCAATGATTCTATCTAAGCATGTGTGAGGTCCTTCATATTTAGTGATGTGAAACTACCCACCATGTTTCTTATAACTGCCTTTGAGTCTCCACTTACAACCTCTGTAATGGATATCAGTACACTTCACTGTCCATGCTCTTGGGTCCGAATCTACTACCTTGAAATTATAATGGTTCGTTATGTGCCATATTTTAACTGCCCGTATGAGATGATTTTTGGTCTCAAAACACATCTCGACCTTGAATTCATCACTGAAGCTCTAATTCTCAGCACTCATTTCCTGCTTATCATCATATGCTGCATAAGCACTACTAACTTCAGCATTGAAAAATAGAACTGGCACTGAGCTCCCTACTGCATCAACGTCAGTAGGAGCAATGAAACGATCCTAATTATTTCCCCTTCGTTGTACCTCGGGCAAGGCATATTGTTGTCGAAATACTTTGACATTAACATTTTCATCATAATCATAGTCGTCACTGGATTCACTTGCCGATGAGTCTTGCACAACATTCATATCATCACCACCCATCGATGTAGGTCCACAAAATTCAAAGTGACCTATTTCCACTTGTGCACTGCCTATTGTCTGAACTGGAGTAGAGTTTGAGTCTACCAACCCCCGGCTACCAATATTTCTATCAATGCCATTTCCCCTGCAGGTGCCTGTGACAATTCAGTTTCCAATATCTGCACATAAACAGCACTAAGCCTTTGTGTACACCAACATCTCTTGTGCCACATCATCATTGGTCACTGGAATAATATCATAACGTAATCCTATCTCCAATGCTACCCTATGATATAGCTCCACTCGATGTGTACATATTTACCTTCAGTCTATTGCAAATAATCTCCACTATCTGCTCATATGTTGAATTCCTACTAATACTGACATAGCAACGGGCCGCTTATCATAACCAAAACCATCATCCCCTTGCACAATATTACCATGAGCGTATAGTATGAACTTCGCCTTATCCATTTCCTCACAAATCCTGCCATCATCAAAATTAGCTTGCACGCATCAAATTCACAAAATCACACTTATGAATTGCATTCCTCGTAATATTTACCATAATTCCTAAACCTGCGCCTCCACTTTCAAAGTTGAAATTTAATTTTGTAATCTATTCTGCTTTCTTACAAATATTCACTTTTTTCATCGCATATTTCCATGCCATATCAAATTGCCATGCCAATGCTAAAGTACTAAATACACCCCGTTAACGACAATTGAAGTTATTTTTAATTTTTTTCCCACACTCAAATTCCTAAAATAATTTTCCAACAACTACTTAGGACATGATTTTTTCCAAAGCAAATATTATACATATACATATTTATACAACATACAACAGGAAAAAAAAAAACGTTGGCATTTGAATCATACTACAAAATTATTCTAACAACACATACAATCGACATTCAACAATCCAGCATCAATGATTAAAAAAAATACGAAAATACGTGGAAATCCAACCTCAACATTCGCCGTTCGCCATGGTGGTTTCGCTACGAATCTCCTCCTTTCGATCCTCCTGCTCAACAAATCGCAACACAATCAACTTCGGACAAATGAAGATGAGCGATTAGGTTAATTTGTGGATTTGGTGCGTAAGAAATCGTCAGAAAATCGCAATTTGCGATTAGGGTTCCAGCAATCCAAAGGGGAAATGGGGAAGAAGAAGACGTGTGCGGAGATTTAAATCCGCTGACCTCGTCTCTTGGAGAGACGAGGTTAATCATTAATGACCTAGTCTCTTCAAGAGACGAGGTCACATGCGGAGCAACCTCGTCTCTTAGAGAGACGAGGTCATTAGAGTAATGAGACATCGTCTCTTTATGACCTCATCTCTTGAAGAAACAAGGCCATGTGACCTAAAATAGGGAATAATTTTTTTCCGATGGCATTTTCGTAATTAATTTCAAAATGTTAATATTTTATTCTTTTTCCCTATATATATATATTTATGAATTGAATGGTTAAGGGGAAGAGAGTAAAAAGACCTACATAACTAGCATATTCTTTTACTTTTAAACTTCTATCAGCATTTCATTCTACTCTATTAACTTTTCCCCCCCTCTTATCTCGCACTCAACATCCATGGTCTCACTCCTTTCACAGATGGTGAGCCTTTATTATCACTTAAGATGATATATTAGCGTGATATAATTTGTTTCTTACGTTATATTGCTCAATTTAATCTTGAATCTTTGGTTTGAACTTTGATAATTATTATATGTATCAAATAGACTAAGGTATCTCAAAAGCAATTTAAATCAAATCAAACCATGAACTTCTAAAGTGGAAAAAATTTGATTTGTGTCAAATTATGCTCATGCACAAATTGAATTAAATATTATGGAATTTACGTTCAATTAGATAAACACATGAGTAAATTAGCTGGAAAATTGAGAAAAAGCTCAAAATTAAGGTTATAACTGTTACATATTTCCACATTCCATACCACAAATCATGTTTGTGTAATACCTATCTATATTAATCTTTGCAAGTTGTTTCATATTACATTCTCTTTGTAATAAAATGGAGTCATTATACTTTTATAGTGCATTCTCTTGTATATGTGAGTATGGTGACTGGAAATGAATCTAACAGTTACAAATCAACATTTTAATTAAAGTGTATGTTCAACAAATTACAAGTAGAGTGAAATGAATGACACCTTCTATCGAACTTAATATGATATATATTATCATATTGCTAACTGGTTCTTCTTTGCCATTACAACAGGGAGAGATATTTGAATATGGACCTCTCACTTGAGAGAGAAGAGAGATGCCATTAAACTATAATGCCATTGGCATTTGCTAACTAGTTCAACTGATGGTTTTTTTCTCTAATTTATCGTCTTAATTGGTGTTTCTATCGTATCGTCCGATGAACAACCTTTTACTAACGTCCACACACTAAGTATTAAAAGATTTCCTAGTCATTATTCCTAGTCGATTAATGATTTTTAATTAATTCCCAATCTCATGATTCAAGAAGGATACACAATGTTCAATTTCAACCCTTATTAATTCCAAGAGTGTTACAAAACATTTGATTTGCAGAACCTGTTCTTCTACTCATTCTATATAACAAGCTATAAACATATTTTCACTCTTCTACTATGCAACAAATACAAGGCTAAAAAATTGAACAATTATGAAACTAACTTTCAGAAGATGGAACTGCCTCGCTGTTTTCGCTTGGAGGGGGTGGAGTGCTTGGTGGTGTAGGAGGAATGGCATTGGCGGCAATAACTGGTGGATACTTCTTTAGCACTCTATCTTTGTTCTTATTCCACCACTCTTCCGCCTCTTGCTCGGCGAACCGTCTTTTACTGGTAAGACATAGAACATACTTGTTAACGAGGTAAAATGTCCAATACACGTCTCCCCATATAGAAGCAATTATTTATGAAACATTGCAGTGAACATGACCAGTTTTTATGAAATTCTGTTGCTCAGTCTACACTAGTCATCCTATTTCAGAGTATATCACAACATTTACTCTAAATTGATAGGAAATGTAGACATTTACAAAGTAGAAGAATTCAGTTATTCGAGTCCACAAAATCATCAAACTTATATATAAACGCTCTTATATAACTATTTTTGCATCGATTAGAAATCAATGGACTAACCTGAATTTAACTCGTTTGAAAATCTTGATGCCGCTCGGGTAGAGATCAAGAGTTACATAAACCCCCGGTTCAAATTGTTCAATCACTTGTGTCACTCCATCATGCCTTGTTATGGGTGTAATCAAAGAATTTGGGCCATTTCCCGTGTTTTGCGGAGGTACAACTTCTTGGACTGCAGTTGGGTTACTAACATTTAGAACCGTACTGTTTGTATCCTGAGATGAATTATTCTTTCCAGAAATCCTGGATTGATCTTCACTAGCAACATCCGAATGGTCAAGTGAACTATTTTTGTTTGCAGGAGGAGCTGACCACTCAGTAACTGCATTTGTGGATAGAAAAGCTTCAACTTGGGATTGCATATTGTTAAATGTATCATTATTGGAGAGCTCAGGGGGTAACTTTTCTCTTAATTCTTTCAACTGAAAACCAAAGAGAGCAAAGTATTTTAAACTGGATTATTTCAAGTGCTTTTAAATTGCATAGTATAAGGTAATGAGATTCCATAACTTGATAAGAAATACAGGACAAAGAGAAGCATACCTGAGACGCAATCGTCTTAAAAACTCCTCTTGCTGTCGTGAATTTGGAAGCCTCATTTGTAGCAACTGAAGTTGCTTCTTGAGCATTCTTTTGTAATTTCTTTATCTCCCCATCTTGGACATCACACCTCTGTTTGAGACCTTTGACCTATAACAAATTGGAAACGAAAAAAAGATTTATCCCTTGTACAAACTTCTATTTAAATTTTGGGTTTGTTATACTAATGTGAATGGGATATATGATTTTATAATTAAATAGTAACATTTTCTTACTTGGTTTTGCAACTTCGTTATTTCTTGATTCAGGAATTCATTTGTTTTGTTGAGACTATCAATCACACTCCTCGAAAACACAGGGGTTGCAGTGCGAGTGGGACTTGGTCTTCTTGAATACGGCGAATTAGATCTTGAGCTAGGCGTCGAATGAGGTGGCGTAGTAGCCCTGGGTTTCAAAGCATTTTGAAGGGAACTCAGTGAACTGGGAAACGCAATGTCTTTCAACTGTTGGTGGGACGGTACTTGAGAAGCTCTCACTATAGAAAGTGACTCATTTCTACTCCCTGGCTGTCCAGTTTTTACCTCAACATACTTAACCGGTTCGGTTGTTGGAGCGACCAAGATTCGTGAAGATTTAAGATCTCCCCTATCCATTCTTTCTCTTGTATCGACTGATCGACGTTGTACTGTAACTTTTCTAAACATATTAAATGCAGTACCAGCCTCTGCAGCCTTAAGTTTTGCATAGCATGAATCACAAACACGATGTGGTTTTCCTGGAGTTGGAGCCAAGGCTGCTCTCAGTGCTTTTTAGAGCTACAAGCATGACAATGAACCAAACCACAATTGTAACAATTATGTCTTTTCCTGGTAAAGCCAAATGCTTGCCTACAACTGGAGCAAACTGACTGATCCAACCCTGAGACCCATTTATGTATGCATATACTTGCAGTGAAATTCGATCCACATGATATGTTCTTCACATTTCTATCTCTTAGTGCCTCAACCATGGTTGGGACTTTCCGGTCGTCTATGTCTCCGTGACCTAATCTTCCATTAGCACCTCTCCCCCATGTATATACTTCACTTCGTGAAGTCAAAACAGCAACATGAAATGCACCACATGCGATCTCTTCAACAAATTCACCTACCAGTTTATCTTGCACCTGACATGGCAATTTTCCATCTGATGTTGGATTCCCTAGTTGACCATACCTAGAACTTCCCATAGTGAACACATGACCTGATGTGGTAAGCGCAACTGTCATCGTGTTTCCACAAGCCAATTGGTGGAAGTTGTAATCAATAAGTGCGGAAACACATGTGGGCAACAGATAATCATCTTTGCTTCCATGTCCTAAGCGGTGCTTATCTCCATCTCCCCATGTAAACAACTTTCTAGATGATATATTTGTCCCAGATTGTCCCATTACTTCCACAATAGCTGCAGTGTGCCATACTCCACAGGCGACCTTGATTGTTCTTAGACCACTCAATGATTGCACTTCCTTAGGGAAATATACATTTTCACGATCGCCATGCCCCAAAACACCAAATGTACCATCACCAAATGTGAACAACTTCCCATTTGATGTTGTAAACGCAGTATGCCATGCACCACATGAAACAGATAAAACTTGAAGACCTTCATGATTATTGGATATTCGTTTTGGAAACCAATGGCTAACATTAGTACCATGGCCCAGCAACCCGGAATTTTGAGTACCATCACCCCAGGTATAAACATCACCTGAAGTACATACAGCGCATGTATGGTACTCCCCACATGCTACATAGTCGACATTACTAAGTGCTAAAAAATCAACTAGCTGAGGTCTACTAAAGTCCTTATTAATACCATGTCCAAGTCTGCCTCCAGATTCTTCACCCCATGTGAAGAGCTCACCCTGTTTGGTTACAAGAGCAATGTGCCTTACACCACATGCAATCTGATGCACGTCGAGGACCACATCTGATTCCAATGGTTTTGGAGTTAGCACATCAACTTTCTTATGAACTGAGTTAGTCAATCCATCAGATATGCCACCATCAGACCAAATTTCTCCCCATACATATACGTCTCCTAGTGACTCTATATCGTCTTGTCCTGAACCTCCACTTGAACAGCTAGGAGTGCTTGATACACTAATTCGAAAACCATCTGCAGTACTTCCTCTTAATTGCATATTTGCACGTTCTGAACCCACATCTGAACTTGCAGAAGAATCTCGAGAGTTTAAGGCAACTGAAACCCTACCACGAGCAATGCTTGCAGTAAACTCTAATGTTGTACTAAAAGGACGTCCACTTTGAATTATGTCACTATCTTGCAGCTGTAAAGAAACGAAGGTCAGTTAGGTATAAATTGAGAAACCCCAAATGAGTTTAGAGAGCTTATAGGTACCACCTATGAATTGTATATGCTCTTGTTGTCATTTTAATAATGTTTAACATGAAAGTTGCAAAATGGAATCGGACTATATACAAGTACAGTAAAAATTTGTAGAATTCAGTTGCTCACATCTAAGAAGTCGCTTCTGGAACGTCTATTACGATTTTTCCAGAGGAAGTTAATGCCGTAAGCCCCGCAATCCACACTTCTACCTCAGCTTTGTCCTTGCAGATCTAAAAGTCAATAAATGTACAAAGATTTACTCCATTAGATTTTACCATCTAGAATTAGAAGATATAGCGAGATACTAACTTATTCTCTTGCTTAAAACAATACCATAATTTTCATCTTTCCATACCAGATCAAGTGATCTTTCACTGTTGTTGTACAGAAGTGAGAAAGATAAATAATCTTTTTCAGGGCGCGAATACCTTCTAAAAACCGCCTATAAAAGGAAGCAATGAAAATGTTAGCACTCCTACGATAAAAGAAAATCTTTCACTTGATTAAATTGAAACATCTGAAAAAATAAACAGACAAGATTTTTGGAGAGTTCTATAACATGGTATTTTCCTGGGTCAGACAACTCACAGTCCTTTGTCCGGGAATTATTCGAGAAACAGAAGACAATCTCAAAGTCCGTTCTTTTCCGTGCGAATACCAAATCAATTGTGTTTCATCCTGTGAATTGATTGAAAATTAAATATGTACAAAGAAAATTTAGTGCAAGGAATCGTAATTACTAGTTCACTTACTGTTGATACTCGGAATGGGCAAACTTGGGCTTTCCTTTTCGACTGTATTGAGTAGTTGTGCACCCTTTTTCAAAGCAATGAGTGCCTTCACAAACAGACACGAGACACAAGTTTAGAGTTCACTGTACCCTCAATGGACTAATTTAACCTTCTTTATCCTCGTCATGATCGAAGAAACTAATGAAGAATTAGCAACCTACATCGTCAAACTAAGAAGCAGAAACATTAAAAAATATCTAACTTAGAATGTCCTAGCATCTCTTCCTGGACTTTCATCCTGTGCAAATGAAGATAATCCAATTTGTTAGCTCATTTAACGTGTTTTTCATATTAAAATCCGGTACATACATACTCATTAACTTTCCTAACATGAAACATTTAATGTTCTACAATATTTAACAAACTGATTCTGCGAAATGGAATCACTTTTAAATTCCATGATTGCAATGAAATGTAGTCAAATGTATATCCCCCATTCTCTTCACAAGAGATAAAACAAAAGACATTACCGAAATAGAAACAAAAACAGAAATAGACATCGAGTAACTCAATAGACAATCCTGAGAATCAGATTAAAAACTACATCAAGTTGATCACAGGTTTGACAACATTTATTGAATTTTCCAAATACTAAGAACAAGTAGGAAAAAAACAAAAAGGACCTGCTCTATATCACGGTCTGTATTGCCATAATTATAAACAGGATCTGCCATTCCATCTGAAACAACTGTGAGGAAACCGCCGCGTCTCAACGGACATCAACTTCATCAGATGCGACGACTCCCGCCCCCAAGTCTTCATAGATGCATATGCTTTCTCCCTTGATTTCTCATCAAAAAAACTAATCAAATTTTATTGACATATAAAATCGAGAAAAATCCTTTAGCTGTGACTATGGATTATTGTTGTTATATCCGATCACATGCAAAACCAAGTAAACGATTCTTTGCAAAAAGGAAAAGAATGCATGAACCCTTATCATATTATCAACGTAAGTGAGGTAATTTTTCTTGTGTAAACACACAATGAAGTTGTTGTTGGGGTTGATGGAGAGTGTGTTGTGTGCGAAGAGACAGGGGAGAAAGAGAGAGTAAGTTTAGGGAAGTTTGTAGCTAAAAAAGAAAGTTGAAAGAGAGAATGGCGCATGATCCTTGTTTGCTTCCACGTACACTAGACTTGGATTTGAACATATGTTGTAGTTACTCTTCCACTTGTCCTTGTTACATTCGACTTCTTTCTTTGTGGCTAAAGCCTAAAACATCCTTAATTCAACCAAATAAGAAACTCCTCAGAAATTAGGAACACCGTATTTGTTGGTGTTGGAAAGTTATTAAAATGTACTTTTTTTATACTATTAATTTCATATGAGACACTACAAGAGAACTGGCATAAATTATATATTGACCAAAAAGTGGCATAAATTATATGATGATAAAAAGTTTTTGTGTCTGAAAACTAAAGCAGTGAAAAATTTACAACAAATTTATTACAACAAAAGTATAATAAATTTTGCAGTTGTTATATGTTTTACAAACAGAATTTACAGTGAATACAAACATTTTTATAAGAAACTTTCTTGTCACAAATTCGTCTAAAATTTTTATTACGAAAATTGATATTTTAGTACCATTCTTTTTTTTTTTCTTTTTAAATTCCATCGCAATTCTGTTTCTATAAATTAAAAACATAATCATGACTTTTAGAAATAAAATAAAATCTATTTCTAAAATTAAGTTTAATATGTAAATATTTTATAGAACATAATGCATCTTAATATGTCAATAATATAAAATTACCGTGTATGTTTTATATAAAAATATATATAATATCTTCATGATATACTGCAATAATATCATATGCTTTACGATATATTTTATTTTTATTACAATATTTTTATTGACATTTTATATATTTAAATATTATATATAGATAATAAAAATATATTCAAAATATATTTATTATATGTATTTATATATTGTTTGGTTTATCCATACATATATACCGTATACTATTTTATACAAAATAAATAATAACTTAAAATTATTGTGTATAACAATACTAGAATAATATATTTCAATAAAATAATATAAGGATCTTCTCCCCGTTTTATTATGAATCCATTTTCCCAATATTTTAAGGGTTCTATTGCTTGTTCTCCTGGTTCACTTTCTACTTTGTAGCTTTTTGGTTGTATCCCTTTGTCTAAATTTAAATTTCTATTTTTAAAATGCTTGTTTATTTCTTTTAATTGTTTTATTGTTTCATCTACACAACTTATCCCTGTAGATCTGTATCCATTCCATCTTGAGGAATCTCTTTGTTCTAATACATTCATCATGCTTACTCTTTCTCCTTGTTCTAATGTTCTACCAAAGTCTTCTAAAATACCGTCTTCATCATCTATGTGCCTTGGTCTATCTTCATAAGATCTAAATCTCAAAGAGTATGTTCCATCAAGATTTGGATACATTAAACTTAATGTAGGAATTCTTTGCATTTCATTAGCCATATTTTTTCCTAGATTCTATTCTTCTCCTTCTATAACAAAAGAGTCTATCTTATTGGTTTTATCATTTTTATTTCTTGTGAGGCTATAGCATCTATGGATATGTTTGAATGGTTTATTTTTCATATGTATCTTTATATTTTTTAATATGATATATGTAAATATATCCAATTTACGTTTATATTTTACATATATTTGATCTTTTAATGAGAACCGTCAAGTTTTTTTATTGTATCTAATTCTTTATAAATAATTTATTAGAAAAATGTTTGAAAAAAAATGTCTGTATCTGTAGTATGCTAATAAATAAACAGACCCTATTACTCCATTTGTATTAAGCTTATAAGATACTTCACTATTATTAGTTGTTTTGCAAATGAAGCCTACATCTATAAGCAAACTTTTTCCTATATGATATTCATATCCTTTGCTCTACAGCCCTATATCTACATTACCAAGATTATTCATTGACATCATAAAGTTAGGTGTACATTAGAATAATCCTTTTCCACCGTTCACATCTACTTCCATAGATGTGAATATGATTTTTCTTATATCCTTTCTCCATGACTTATCCATTAGCATGACCAAAACTTTTCCTCGTACTTTTTCTCTTGTTAATCCTTTAATTCCTATGCCTATTAGCCTAAGATGGGCTAAAAGTTTTTTCCTAATCTTTTAGTTGCCTCAATGACTCTTTTGTTACTAGTTTAATGTTTAGTGGTCAATTTGTTACCATAATCCTTTTTTCTCTATTTGGCCTAAACAATCTTGTTTTCCAACTCAATAAACTTGTTTGGTATAGTGTCCTAAGGTTCAAAAGATCAATTACATGGTTTGAATATATTTCTATATCTTTGTCTATATCTACTGCTTCTTCCAATTGGATGATATGATCTCCCTATTTTCTTCTCTTGGTGTTTATCTTGTCTAGGATTCCTACTTCAGATGTTCTTTCTTAGAACTTATGTTTGGTCTGCTTGACTATAAAACTTGTGATTCTCCTATTAATGGCCTGAGCCTGTCTAAAAATCTTGCATTATCATTCCTATTGTATCCATTGTTATTCGATCGTTCTTCGATCTCTTCTATGACCCTTGTTTCTAGTGTGTTTCCAAATATACTCGTTTCCTTATTGATTTCTAATCTCCTTTTACAAAGTATCCTTAGGTTTTTGCTTTCTTCTTTTCTACGTCTAGCTTTTCTAGTTGTAAAGACCCGACCCACTAAATCCCGAGATTTAGAGTACCGAGTCCCTAACCACATATAACATTTTCACATTATATGTAAGGTTGTCCTAAAACCAACAATTTATGAGAATTGTTTGATCAAATCTACTAACACTTTTAAACAACTTTTAACAAACAAGATTGCTAATAAAAGCAATTAATACATATATACATTATATGTACAAAGTTTAGTGTCAATATAAGACACTACAAAATTACAAGTTTTTCATAGTACAAAAGATAACTTAAAGAGATCTTAAGGTCTTTTAGAACTTAGTCTTATTTAACAAGCCTTCTATACAGAGAATTATGCTTTAAACAAAAGCTTCTCCAAAATCCAAGGGCATTCGAGTCCTACTTATCCCACTCGTCCATGAATCTCTCAAAATCTGACCAGTATCCTAGATCATCATATAACTCATCTTCATTACCTGCAAACCTGCAAAAGTAAGCCAAAGACCCAGTACGCAATAACAAATACAGGAAAAATTTGTCAAGAAAACTTAAATAAAATGAAATGCAACAACGATCTAGTTATTATCTTGTTAAGTTTTCTTTTTAACAAAACAACAGTAGAGTATTCAAACCTCTGAATCACGCTCTGGGAATTTAGGGGTCCTGAGTAACAACACCTTCTCAGGGGGTTGGTATAAGCAGTCCAAATACTTATATCTTCTATATCTATTCCATAAAGAAATAGCTTCATTTAGGATTCAAAAGCTGTTACCCAACTCTACTTAAACTCAGTCCACAACATGAGTCTAGTTCACAAGTTCCCATAAACTTTGAACTAAACCATGGCATTTCCCCCTAAGTTTAAGCAAAATTTAATTGGATACTATTCTCCCCATCAGCTATCCACTTAACTAAAATGAATCGCTATTGCATCATAGGTTACCATTGCATCATGACTTACGTTAAGCGCCTAACTAACATGTCATTGCATCATGACTGGTTTGCTACTCCTTAGACCAAATTAAACATCATAATAGACATCCCGTTCATCAAAGTATTAAGCCGAATCGAATTAATTCAATTTTAGTAATGCCTATTCCTAGCATACAACAAATAAGCTATTGCGTACCTGTACCCAATAGTGTATTACTATATTCACTCAGAGGGGAATTAACTGAAGAACCTTTAACTGAAATAAGAATGTCAAAATAAATCAATAATCGAACATAGAATATATATATATATATCACAATCTTAGGTTAACTATACAAGGAGATTCAATAAACCTAACATATAGTTTTAACATCTAATCATACATAAAACATGTTTATATAGCTTATTGATTCATTAGAAGACCATATATGAAGTAAAGAATAACAATTGAAGAAGGTTGAATTTGTAAAACTCAGGGGATACGCGGCTTATTTACACAGGCAAAATTGAATTGAATGCCGGTAGCATTGAAATTATATGCCAACGGCGTTAAGCTTGGCGTTAAGAAAATCGATTATGTTCGCATTCAACACCGATTAAAGGCTGGCGGCATTGAAGCCCTAGTGGCCGGCGAACGATTTGAAAAATAAACGCTGGCCAATTTCTTTACAAAAGCCGACGGTGTTTTAAGCAGCTTTAGAAAAATTGGTTCTAATCACATTCAACACCGCCTTTATGCCGGCGGCGTTGAAGTAACAGATGCCGATATACACTCAAAAACAGACCTACTCGAAAAGTGTTTTTATCTCCCCTGTTTTACACTTTGAAAATTATAACATATAACACTTTTAATCCTTCTTCAAACACATATTTAACTTCATACACTATCTCCTATCCACATTAACCAATCCTAGCAACTTTAGACATCATAACAACACATCAAACTACTTCATTCACATCAAATCCTCTCCTACTCTTCACTTCAACTTCAACTACTCAAATCAACTTCAACCTTTACCAACACTTCTCATCACTTCCATAACACATAAACAAGTTCACATAACAATAAAACACAACCTAACATATGTCAATACATAAAACCATTCAACTCATATGACATTAAACTCATCTTAACATTAGATTTTACATCTATATTACAAAAAAGGAAATAAAACAAAGAGTTTATACTAGCTTTAACTTACATGAAGAGTCTTTGGCTTGGAGAGATGGTTGAATCCAAGAGCTTGTTATTGGTTTTGGTTTAGGGCTTATGGTTTGAAGATAGAAGAAAGAGAAAGAAAAGAAAAATGGAAAAATTTGTATGACAATGTGAGCTACCAAAAGAGGCTATATTTGATCAAATTTGGGACTCAATTTTATCCTAAGTTTGACTTTTGGGGCATATATGACTTAGGTTTAATTTGGCCTAATTTGGAACTAATTTGAGTTTAATTTGGGTTGCAAATAGGCTTAACTTCTTGAAAATTATGCTAGCAAAATCTTAGGCAATTCAAAAGTTGTTTTTATAATTTTAAACATAACACATACATATTAATTCATAAAAGACAAAAACATTAATTACACTACACACACATTAATATACATAAAACAATAACATTAATCTCATTACACATACTCACATACATTAATAATTTAAATTAATAAACATAATATATCAAACCTATTTCTACACATTCATTTTCATATATCAAAACTACTTTAAACTTAATATTTAGAACTAATATTATATTCACATGAAAATTTAATTATTGACTAAATTAAATTATTTGACTAGTTTTTCTATTTTTTTATATTAATTTAATATTCTACCAGTATATATAATATTAATTAATGTATATCTTATACATTAAAATATAGTAAATGATTCTATTATACATTAAACTTTTTAACCATTTTCTAAATAGTCATTATAAAGGTTAGATATTAACTTTGTCAAGTTATAACATATACTACTATTTTATATAATTAAGCTATTATTTATAAACAAACTATCTTATATATGGCTATATATATAAATTCATACTTATAACTAAACAATCCTGATCATTTACTACCATTAAAATATATTATCAAAGAACTTATAACAAATACTAAAGAAATAATGAACCCTTCGATTAGCTTAAACTAATCTCTACAATTTTTTCCTTTAGGGTTTATTGATCTAGCCAAACTTATTATAAAGAAAATGGTCAGATCAATTATATTTCCAATATCAAATACTTATAAGGCTTATGTTTAACTATACTTAATGTTTTAGCTATTAATTCTATAGTATAAGGACATTTATGCTCAATAATAAAACCCTACACAATAGCCTAAAAGAAATTCATATTTAAGATTATATGATGTAGTTAACATATATTTACTTACTCTCCATCTTTAGTAATTACTAAGGGTATTGTGAGAAGATATAAATTCTAAATAATTTATCAATCCCTCATAATTTTCCTAGAATTTTTATCATACGTTCGCTATTATTAATCAATTTTCTAACATCTATATTATTAAGTGGGAATTGACTCATTTGACTCCACAATTTTTCATATACTTTCTATTGCAAGATAGTTTTTTTTTTTCGGACTCCACAAAATTTGATATACTCTCTATTAATCTATTATTATTAATGGGGAACTCATTCGACTCCACAATTTTTTTTATATATTTTTTACTAGTAGACATTACCTGCATACGGGTGCTTAAATAAAGACAATTTATTAAATAGAATATATTATTTAATTTGCTATACATTTAATAATTTCCATATATAGATATTTCAATATCTTTTTCCATTAATATAAACCAGTAGTCATACACCCACAATACATGTATGTATTTGAATCATTGGTATCAAATCTTTCAAATTTAAATGGATGCAATTACCATTGAATTAATTTTTTTTCTCTCTCCGTATTTCCACCTTTTTTACAGTTATCATCGAGTTCAAACTTTTACCGTTTCTCTCACTACTCTATCTGTAACCTCTCTCACTACTAAACTTCGGAAAGGACCATCATCTTGAAGCATACCTAATCATGGGTATAATTACTCTATCCTAAGTAACAATCTCATATATTCTCTTTCCAAATTATCCACTTTCGAATTTCAATAACTGTTCCCACTTTTACAATTCTCACCACATTTTGCTCCTTTTCTCTACCCACAATCTGTCCCCCTCTCCATGGATTTGATCTTCAAAGTTCGAAACTTTTACGTTCAAATAGAGATATAGTCTTTAATATCACATACTCATTTCGTTTTAATGAAGGTTAGAGTCTTTTTTAGGGTTTTCTATTAATATTTTTTTATTAAATTAAGCTTATTTTATTTATTTTTTCATACCTTGGTGCCAATTTGTACAAGTTGTTATTGATCAATTACTTTTAAGCGATAAGCTTCGAATTTTTCTACTCATGTTTTGTGCAAAAATGAGTGATGAGTGTGATTATGGGGGTTCAATTAAAGTGACAAAATCTGATGTAAAGATTGGTTCTTTTGTACGTTATTTGAATAAATAAACATAGAAACTTATTGCATTTGAATTGTATTTAAGTTGTTTGCATTTATTTAATTAATTAATTAGTATTTTTGAGTATTAGGTGTGTTTAATTTGATTGCAGAGGGGTGAAAAGCATGATATGGAAGTGATACATAAAGTTTTGAGTAGGCGGGTCAAAAGTGTTGGACCTCTAATTATGTTGCATAGCGAATTCTGAGTTTACTTTTGGCTTTATATCTTTTTAAGTTTTACACTTTTGTTAAAATTTAAATTTATGCAAAATTTTCCTTTCCTTTATTTCTTTCAAATTCGTTTTGACTGTTAGGTTCTCAAATAATGAAAAAATATGTCCCACTTTTCTATTTTTAATAATTCTATATTTCTTTTTTGAGTTTAACGTTCTTGTTATGACTTTATTTTTCAAAATTGAGGCTTTTTTTTTTCTCTCTTTTTCAAATTCATTTTGTTTGTTAGTAGGTTCTCAAATAATGAAGAAATATGTCCCACTTTGTTGTTTTTAATAATTCCATATTTCATTTTTGAGTTTAATCCTAAAATTGTTGTTAGAGGGCTCTCTAATGGTGAAGAAATATGTGCAATTAGATAACAAATTATTTTACAAAGCCCGTGTACTTTTTTTTTTTTTTAATGTTTGGGCTATATGCTACTTCTCTTCTTTTGTTCTCACACGTATCAGTTTGTTTCAACAGTTATGGAGCAGTGAAAGTGGCATAGAGGAGAAAGGTGTAGAAATGAAATGCATGAGGATGATAGGTTGTCTTACTTCCTGAGTTTATTCCCATTTTGCACTCGATATAGATTTAATCACAGTATGTACTGTGGTGTAATGCAAATTTTGGTTTTTGGTTTGATTTTATGTTTGTATAATTTTTTAGCTTTCTCTAGCACTAGAGAATTTTGGTTTTTTAATTAATTTATTTTATTTTTATTTTCTATAATTATATATCGAATCACTTTTATGTGCACATGTTGAAGATAAAATATATGAGCATTGTATTTTATTAATTGTATTTTAGTAAGTTTTTGAGTGGAATGTCAATTCATATAATGTAAACGTATCACAACCAATAAGTATTATTGTAATGTGATATGATAATGTCATATCTTTCATCTTTAGCTAAACTTTGGCAAATAGTTTCTATTTGAATCTCTCATATCCTAATTGAATAATACAAGCATTAAAAAATTTATTCACAATGAATATGTCTGTTATCTTATGAGACTTTTCTTTCTTAAAAGCCAAACTTTGATAATTGAATGTGCAAAATACGATGTCCTAATTTGAATAATATATGCATTAACATAATTTTTCCTATGTCCAAATGTATCTAATTTTTTATAAATATCTTTATCATATGTGCAAAATATAGATGGAATATTCACCTTTCAAATGAAATATTTATGGATCCATTTTTTAAATAAACTTTTGCTATTGACTACTATTGATTTAGGATTTGGTTTTGAATAGATTCATATTACAAAAATTAATGAATATCATGTCCTAATTTGAATAATATATGCATTAACTTAATCTTTCATATGCTATTTTAACTCATACCTAAATGCATCTAATTTTTTATAAAGATCTTCATGATATGTGCAAAATCTAGATGGAATACTCACCTTTTAGATTAAATATTTATGGAGCCATTTTTTAAAAAAACTTTTGTTATTACATACTATTAATTTAGGATTTGGTTTTGAATAGATTCATATTACAAAAATTAATGAATATGATATACATATTTATAATTTCAACTTTTTCAAAGAAAGCTTTTAATGTTAACCTGAAATTAATATCTACTAAATATAAAAAATAATATTCAATAATTTTATTTAATTTTTCCTCTCGCAACCTGGGTGTGTTGTCTGCTAGTTCTAGATTTAAGTAAAATAATTATTGTAAAGTTAAACTTGTATAAAATAGCTAAAGCCTTTTATTTTACTTCAAACTTTTTATCAAAATTACTAAGGTTATATGTTAACTTACTTATCTTACTATTTCTCTTATAATAAACTCTCAATTATATGTTAATTATTTAATAAAAGCCAATAATATAATTAGTACTTAGATTATATTTTTAAACTATAATATATCTTAAAACACACTATGATTGTAATCTATTCCTAATTAGCTAAATTAGGAATTATCACCCTTGCTAAATACATCAAGGAAAAGGAGGAGAATGATAAAATAAACCAACCGACTTACATAAGAAACTATAGATACTTATAGATATTCCTATTTGATATTATTAGGTGTTCATGGGAAGTGCTAATAAATCGCAATTCTAATAAGTGGTTCATTTATTTGGTAATTGTAAGAAAAGATATTATTTACATTATAATTTTTTGGTGCTTGTAAGTTAGTTCTAAAATGCAAGTGATTGATAATCTTGCTTTTAGATTGGATGTCTACTTACTTTATTGTGTAGATGTGCGTTTGTTTGCTTGATCTCCCTAGTAAAAACATAACATTAAGAATACACTGAAAGTAATAACCGGTCATGTATAGCATATCACATTTTGCATTTTTGCTTCCATCAGATACCGACAATCGAGGTAAGAAACCGAGCATGTTTCTTGTTTTGATCTATATTAAACTAAGTGACAAGAGACAGGGTCATAATATGAGTTAAGAGCTATCAACGAATAGTCTAAGGTGGTTTTTGGGAGAACATGGTCCATTACACGTTCCCAGATTTGATGGAAGACGTTTTAGTGCCAAACCCCTTGGAACCTAGAGTAGGGTTAATTTCTCTAATCTCGTGATGTACCAGTCAACATCACGTAGATGGCATCCTGATTGACTACACAATTCACTCTAATAATAACAATAATTGTGATTTGTCCTATAATGTTTATAATTACCCTTTTATATCTACTTATTGAGTTGTTGTTATATGCTCATACCCCTATAGATCTTTTTGTAGAGATACAAGATTCTCTAGGAAGTATCGAGATTGGTTTTAGTAGAATGGAAAATGAGAAGATTAAGAATTATGTGAGGAAAGCTGAAATTGTATTATTGTAAAGATATAAATAAAGTATATTTCTTCTGATTACTTGAATTTTCTATGTGTTGGCCATCACTTGACAACTATCAATAGATTGGTTTAATGAGATAAGCCTTGTATATTCTACTTGCTAATGATAATTAAGGCAACCAACTATCATTTTAACTATCATTTTCACTTATAATGTATGGCGAGATTGTCTTGATTAAGCTACTAGGATGTGACAAAAGACCTAAACTCTTTTATAGGTCCTTTTAATAACGAGTTGTGTAGTTTTAAAAATTTAACCTAGTAAGACCAAAAACAGATAAGAAAGATAAAGGAAGAGGTCAAAAAATTGCCAAAATTAAGACTAACTCGTGACATAGATTCCTTATTATAGAATGTGATGGATGTGATAAAGGTTGGGAAGGAATACTGATAGAAAACCCCATAAATATGCAAAAAGAAAAATAGAAGAAATCTGTAGATTCACAAGTGGAAAATATAAAGAGAAGAGTCTGCCTAGTATAGATAGAGAAATAATGACAATAATCGATTTCTTGGATAATTTTAGATTATTTATCTTGAACAAAAAAGAGATGTTTGTCAAGATAGATTGTGAAGCTATAGTAAAGTTCCATAAGAACATAGGAAGCAACAAAATAAGTAGGTGGAGGTTGTTGATATTCAGAGATACCACATTAAATCAAGGATATAAGATAGATTTTGAACACATAAAAGGAAAGAATAATATTGTTGTAAACAAACTATTGCATCTACTAATATAGTTTGATTATGTTTCAAGAAAATGGAAGCAAGAAGAAGTACATGAGTAATGTCACGTTCTAAGAGTACCCTAGTAGTAACACATATTTTGTAATACAATCTAATGATCCAAACAATATCACATACACATGTTACTACTAGATTTACCTTGGAAAATGACATAAGTTTAACAAAATAGGATCTTTTAGTTGCGTGGTAAGAAATAATGAAAGCAAATAAAATCACAATATCATAAATAAAACTTATTGTTTGAATAACAACTATTACAAACCATGAAACATACCTAAATTCTCAGATAATGAAATTGATGTTCTAACAACAATTAACACATGTAAGTAGTAAAACTATTCTCCCTGTTTCCAAGACTCTTCCAACTTTAGAAATATACATGTTCTAAAGTCCTAGAGGCAACCAGCCAAGGCTTTAGCATCATCCTGTAAGGACTGTAGGAGTATGAACATAAACCATGGGTTCAGTGAATAACTAGAACATATCACACAACAAGCAAGTTATTATCAAACATATGTAATGCATCATTCAAGCATATGACAATTACAAGCTTGGACAATCTGGAATCCAAATAGGATGGAGATTTACGCCCTCTCATCGAGATTGAAGGAAAATCGATCTATGAATCACTTACCTAGAAAAAACTAAGTATACAGGAAAGCCACAATCCTCACAGTAGTTATATCTTTATGTTAATTTTGTTTTAAGCACTCATTTCCTGTTTAAGCCTTAGAAACTTCATGAAGTGTTAGACGTTTCACAGCGATATCATGAACGGTGTCCTTCATTACCAGTTAGTTCCCATGGAACCAACAGAACAAAGGTAATCTTGAGTAGAACTAATAGCCTCTTACCTAGAAAAACCAAGCATTACCAAAGAACCGAAATTCTAACACGTAGTAGGCTATCACATAATTATAATGCAATTTATGCAATGCAAGTTTATTTTATTGATGATTCCAATAATTTTTAGTCAGGTTAACAGTGTTCAAACTTCATTCAGAAAATCAACATGCTTTACATATAGTAAATTCACAAGTAATCAATTATCACTTTTATTTAATATTGTTTATCAACCAAGTAATTTCAAACAGCAAGCAAGACCCATAATGTAGCTAAACTACAAACACGAACAATGTAATAAGTCTGAGTTACACACCTACTCATATTGTTCAATCGTAGTAATCAATCGAAAAGTCCTCAATAGTATCAAAATTACCTATTGAGATGAAAATATTAATCAATAATACTTATAAATAGAATATTGAATTCTTATGAGTGCCTAAGTGTCCTATGTCGGTATTTGATATAATTCCCATTTCTTATATCGATTTCCTAAGGTGTTCATTCTATAGAAAAAGGATATTTATCATTTAGTTTCATTGAATTTCTTTTGATTTAAACATCATTCATTATATATCTAAGATAAACTTAATTAAATTTTTCTATTAGTTTTCTATTTAAGGCTTACATTGTTTAATATCCTTTATAATAGTAGTATTTTATTTATTTTACTTTGCTTGTCAACCTTATCTGCTCTCTTTAGTTAGAATTTGTATTATTTTAGAGGATCTCATTCCATCATCCAAATCTTTATTCATTTCCTTAGCTCATTCATAACTTGTGAAATTATTAATATGTGTAACTTCTATGGATTGTTCATATTATTTTTCTTGTAATGTAGAACTCCTAATCATGCTTTTATGGCTTGTTTTATCAAGTTTTATGTTCATATATGATCCTAGGGGCATTAGACATGAATTTAAACTAGTTTAGTTGAAGTTTGAGCATTGTTTTGGCCACTTCAATCCTAGATCCGAATTTAATATACTTAAGTTTATAAAATTCCTAAGTTGATGTTCTCCTTAACCATCAACATCTAAGCATTTCTACTATAACAAAAATTCATCTACTTGAATTCATCAATGGAATAACCACTTCTCCCAATCACATAACCTTTCTCCAATGCCACACGTTTCAACCTAATGTCTACACACAAATGTAATAAGAATATGTTGATAGTTTAGGAGTTACCTTGGCATGAAGTGGAAAAGGATTCTCCTTAGCAAGAATCAAACCTAGATCAAAGGTTGGATGATAAGTTTTGACTATATTAGAAGTTAACTAATTCTAACCAAGATTTCTTACCTTGTTGAGTTTGGATTTCAACTTGGTTTATGGCAAACCAAGGGCTATTTAACTTAGTTTTTGGTGTTGTTTGAAAGAGGAAATTGATGTTTTTGGATGGTTTGTTACTTGGATAGGATATGGAAGTAAAAAAAAGGGTTATATTTTGTTTTAGAGCTCCTTAAAGGTTGTCCAAGTGAAGAAATATCCAAGGAGAATAGGGCTATTCGCAACTCCTTTTGTAGTTAGAATTTCATATTGTTTTTGTGGGAGTTATGAGTTGATTTTGTTGCTAACTTAAGGCTATATATACGTTACTAAGGTTAGGCTAAAGTTAGGAGGTTAAGGAAGGTGTTTTGGGCTTGGAAAAATGCAAGTTGCGGCTGGAAAATTCTGGTAGATGTTAGGCTGTTTTGGATGACGAATTTTTGCAATGTTTTGACAGATTTTTCATGACTTATTTGAGTGCATCATTATGTTTGTTTGATAGTTAATTAATTTCACTTATATGTGTAAATTTGGGGCTCAACTTGCTTAAAAATCAGATAAAAAATCAGTTGAAATTCGTGGTAAAACAGAGGTGCAAAATTTCTTATATGTACCGCAACTTTCCATGACTTTTTGGACTGATTTCTTAGTCTAGTTGTTAACTAATTTTTTTTGCTTGAAGTGTCCATTTAGATGCCTCTTATTGGTGCTTATTTGGTCAAAAATATCAGCTCAAACTAAGCCTATAATTTTCTCAAATCAAGCTGCAAATTGGTTTGATGGTGCTGCAGTTTTTTGGTTTAAATTTCCTCCTATTGCAGCTGCCTTTCTCGGTGGATTTCAAGATAATTTGGAGCTAATTTTGTTACTTGTTTGAGTTGGAATTCTTGGAATTTATTGTTGATCTTATGTGGAGTTTTTGTGTTGGTTTAAATGTCATTTTCAAGTTGAAATTATAGGTTCAAATTTGGTGCAAATTGCTGGACATGAAGCATCCCTTAGCAGCCGAAATTCTCCCCTGTTCGTGATTTGCAGATTGTTTCAGTTTTAATTTTTTTATTTGTTTATTATTTGATTAATAGTTAACTAAAATATTTTAGCAAATATTAAATTATAAACGTATGTTTATAACAGTTATATAAGAGTTTTATCGAAATAAAATTTTCTAAGTTACTACAAAAACTATAGATTGTTTATATATTCAACTCTTTAGTTTAAAGTTTACACGATTAATTATTTTTAATATTTTAAATTATGCGATTAAATTTTTCAAATCCTATAAATATAATTAGGAACTAAGTCTTAATAAATTCAGAATTCCCTAACAAGTATAATAGTAGGTTTTTAAATTTTTATTTGAGATCTAGACTTGTGTCTAATGATCTATATTAATATCTACTACGTATTTATAATCCTAGTAGTTCATATTTGGGTTATTGTTTTATATCAATAAGTTATGTTAATAGATTATATTTTATCGGATTTGAAATTTATGGCTACTTTTAATTATATCTTGAATTATCAGTTGAAGATACGAAATCTCGTTTTTTTATACCTATTGAGGTCAAAGAAATTTTATTCGGGTTTTTAAACTAGGAATGAGTTCATTACAACTCATAGATCTATTCTAGGATTTTTATCAGGTTCTAAGTTCACTATCTAAATTCACATTTTCTATTTTATTATCATATACTAGTGTGAAAAATCTCGGGGTATACAAATAAGCTTAAGGCCATAAAAGAGGTAAAATCCTTCAAACCAAACCACGATAAAGTTTTTTCCTAAGGAACATAGGCATCGAATTCTACATTTAGGTACATAGGAAAAAGATCAGGATAATACATTCAAGGAACAAAGCTGTCTTTCAATGGGTTAATGATGAAAATGGTAATGAGCTTTCGCAAAAAGAACAATTAGTTACCTAAAGTTTAGTTTGAAACAATTTGATACCTAAACAAAGTTTTTGTTGACATTTTCATATCTGAAGTTTGGTTTTGACAATTTTGATACCTAAACAAAGTTTTCATTGACTTTTTTCATCCCTGAAACAAGTAAAATGAGGTATGAAAAAAGTCCACAAAAAGTTTATTTTGGTATCAAAATTATCAAAACCAATTTTGGTACCTAATTGTTCATTCTACGAAATTTCAGGTATAATTTTGTCATTATCCCTCTTTTAATCAAAGACCACATGTCATGATTGATGATATATCTTTACTTATATTATCTACAAATTCACCTAAAAAGTTCCAAATCCCTCCATTAATAACTATAAAAAATGAAGTGCTCCAAGCACTTATTGATAGAGTATGGTCTTTAACTAGCCAAGACAAGTTTAAATATGTGATTTGTTGTATACTGATTAGGCATTTTAACCAAATAGAGACAAAGGGCGAAGTAACAAATCAACTGGTTAAACAAGAAAAGAAAAAATTCTAAATGTATGGATTCGGGAAAGGATACCCAGTAGGGGTTTTCAAATACTAGGGTGATATACTTGCCCAAATAAAAAATTAACTTAATCCTACGTGGAGAAGTTTTAACAACCTAAAAATGGCTAAAGAATCAGTAAAAGGGGTATCACGAAGCCAAAATATATACTTAGATCCTGCATTTGACAACTTTGCCATCATAAGGGCAGGACAAGGAAAAAATAGAAATGGATGAACAAGTTGATAAGTATACAAGCCTAAAATCAGTTTCTGAGGAACAGGAAAATAGGCTATCCTCACTATATATCTTAGGAGACTTTAGCCCCAAGAAGAGGAAAAACAAAGAATGTACAGGATCCACAAAAGTACACAGTGTCTCTTTTAGAGACGTATTTCCTTTTTTAGACTGTAAAAAGAGGAAAAACTTCACAGGAGCAACATGAAACAGCTACATCCTTCATCTTCTTTAAAAGGAATGAATTTATATCAAAGTTACCAGTTGAAGCAAAATGGAGAATACAAGAATTCGCAAAAGAAAAATTCCTGAAACCATTCATTCTCTTCCAAGAAATAATCTATAATACTCTAGGCCTATATTTTGATGAAGTAAATAGAAAGACCATAGTCAAAGCAAAAGAATCCCCCGAGCTTCCTTGATTCACTTGTATAGAAGATGGTTAATAGGTAGAACACACAAGTTGCTATAATGAAAAATTCCATTCCCCAAAACATGTGACGTATACTATTCATAGAACAACAATTGACTTGAATTATTTAAAGGATTTTACATAGGATACAGGAATAGACATTGCAAACATTGATGGACTATTGTCACGCCCCATAGGGTATCCTAAACGTAACAGCCCGCCAATACTAAATAAGACTCTTGAATTCCTTATCTAAACCTTCGGGAGTCTTATAAAGATGTAAAGCGTTCCTTTACGATAATAGAATACTTCAATAAAATGGAGTTAAACATTTAACGTGGCATTAGCCATAGATAATAAACAAAAACGCATAATTTATATTTTACAAAATCTAAGTGGTATTCCCCGCAAAATAATATCAAGCATTACAGTCACCAGAGTCCTTTAGTTTCCAACGGAAGTCTATACAAAAAGAATGGATTAAACTTCTATGGGAAATCCTATCTCCGGTACCTGTGCTGTGGCTTTCCTCGACCTATGCCAGATAAAACTGTGCTGCAATAAGTGAAACTACTGGGGGCGTAAGCTACTAGCTTAGATAGTAATAAACTTCCATAACACAATTATTATAATTCATTCAAACAAGTGATTATTCAAGCAAGTGTATACATCAAACAAATGAGTTCAACAAACATTGGACCAACCGGAATCATATGTGGAAGGATTTGCGCCCTCCATCCCGGGTTAGCAGATTAACGAATCCTGCGGTACGACGCCGTTAAGTTCACGGTCAACTAACAATATTTCGTTTTATGGATCCGATTAACCAACAAATTCGTTTTATGATCACGATTAACCAAATATTCTTTTTATGAATCACGAAAAACCAACCAATGCCAATGCTCCATCCCCGTGTGATATGAATGAATCCAATTATCATTGCAGTCGAGTATACATTAGTTCAATCTTTTAGGTGTCCAACAAGTGTTCACAAACATTCAATATAAGATACTAGCTAATCAGTCAATAGTTTAACACCCGGTTTCGATATTTCTTAAGTTTCATTTCACGCATCAATAGCAGACAAATACATATATAATTCCATATACCCCATCATGCATATTCATTTTTTCTTTGCCTACACCACTAGTGCCACTACATTACAATCACAATCATTAATTGAGAGTGGAAGTAAATTCACTCGGCCATTGGACGTCGGTCTTTCTAGTAGTAGTAATCGGGCGGTAAGGTGTCGTCCTGCTCGGGATCACCAACCAAGTAAGAATAATCCTAATGAGATTTCATCATGTAAGCTAATCCAAAACTATGCATCTAGACTAGATGAATTCGGAATTCTCGCTATATGCGGAAGTTCCGACTTAAAACGGCATAACTTGGTCATTTATAACTCGGAATTTCACAAATTTATATCGATCTCTATCTACTTCGAAAGATCTATCTATTTCTAATATTAATTCAAGTTTTGAAAATAGTAAGGTCACGGAACAGTGGATCAGTTCTGTTCGGTCACTTTCTCCATTCCGAAAAATTGTTTTGCTTTTGATAAAAAAGTTCCTAGTTAATGATTCATAGATGACTGGTATGGAAATGAATTCCTAGCATGAATGCCATGTACTGAACTCAATATATATGCATGGTCATGATGATTTTGTGATAATAAAACTCTTATGAACTCCTAAGTGTTAGAAAATTTCATAAAGGTTATTCTAAGAAGCATTCTTCCACTTTACACTCTTAGGGTTTCTTTGATTTTTTAATCTTGTAATTCACTTGTTATCTAAATAAAAATGAGTTCTCGAAGTCTATACTACTATGGCTCTCATTCATGCATAAAAATTCCCATTTTTCATTTGGTAAACATGTTTTTAAACAAGCCTTTTGTGAAAATCCGATTTTTAAATTTTCATTTTCTTGCATTTTTCTTATGGAAAAAACTTGCCTAATGCATTAAAATTTGAAGCTCCAATATATACTATCTAAGGACTTCATTTAGCTTACAAACATCCATTTAGACTTAGATACTAGAGTTCTTGTAGGCATGAACCTAAGTTACGAATTTGACTATTGATCCACACATCAATATTTTTCATTCTAATCCACCACTTGTTTTACATTCCTATCATGCCTAAACTCATCCAAGCTTATGAAAATCATTCTTTCAAGATATCTACTACACATACCCTTCATTTTTCATATGAAATATGAGTTCAAAAGTGATTTTGGTGGTTTTTAAAGTAGGGTTTCAATTTCATCCGAATTTCCAACATTTTCATATTTGACAAAACCTTTCCTTTTTCAATGTTCTTGCTTCTATATATGAATATCTACTATCTAACATCTCTATACATATACAAGACTACATTTTTATGATCATAATGCATGGAAATAAAAATAATCTATGATCATACATGTACATGAAGTTGTGGATGTCTAAACTTTAGATCTTACTAAATATAATGCATGATCATAGATCTCATGGCATGAACATCAATATATATACAAGATCTCTACTTTACATGCATAAACAAGATGATATTTAACCAAAACTCTTCAAATACTAGATCCACTTCTTGTGATGGCTTGAGATTCTTGTAGTAGTGTTTTCATGTCCCTTGCTCATGCTCATTGGGTTTTAAATGAGAAAACACACAAGAATGATCTTGCCATTACAAGATTTGGGATGAACAAGACTTAGTTCAACCTACCAATGGAGGATCAAAGGGAGAAATGAAGGAGACTTGAGTTGAAATTGTGAGGGAAGAGGGAGGGGGAGCTCTCAGCACAAAATGGAAAGAAAGAGAGAGTTTTCTCTTTTGCAACAATTTGAAACAAGTAAAAATGAAGAGAGAGAGAGAAAAATATGTTTATATATGAAATGAATTAGGGTTTTAGTTAATAAAATTGAGTTGAAATAAATCAATGGAGGGGGGAAAACAAGGGGGGGGGGGGGGGGGGGGGGCGGGGGCTCGCGGGGCGGGGCGCGACCATCTTGTGTGTGTTTTGAAATTTGATATTTTGTAATTTAGTAAATTAAAATGTAATAAATGTGATAATTATTTAAGAGACAAAATTTCTTGGAAAAGAAAATTGAAATGAGTAGTTGTAAGGATGTAAGAATAGGATATGGGTAGTGTGTAGTGTAGGTTGTATTGTGAAATAGTAGACAAGAATCTACTTTACCGGTTGTACTGAAACACGGGAAAGTTATAACTGTAATCTTTATAGCTCGGAAAATTATTAAAAATTGATATTTTTGGAATCCTTATAAAATTATGGTTCTAATGAATATTCCAGAACATTTTTCTGAATCCGTGGTCCGGGGCACGCTTTCCGTAATGAGCTCGGGAAGGCCCGGAATTGAAAAATTCCCGAATTTAAAACTTTCAAAGGTTTAAATGTACTTTAGAACAATAATTTAACTTCATTTACTTTATAAAATTTCTTTTATTATAAAACCGAATGAAAACCGAATTTAGGGTTTCTAGGCTTCTTCCACTAGACTCAAACTGGACCGGATTAGGGTTTCGCTACCAACTCCCGGGGTTTCTTAACTACTGAGAATACCGGGGTTTACAACTATGGACTTGTAACATGTATTATAGGAACTTTCCTACAACTAATGTCCCAACCACTAGGAAGACAATTAAAAGAAGTAATTGAAGCTTTGAAGGAAATAAAATGGGGATATGAAAAACATGATTTAGTTGTAAAATACCAAATAAGAATACAATCAATTCCACCAAAATGGATGACCTATAAAGGTAGGCCATCCATAACATGGTTATGGATTATTCCTCTTAAGGAAAAATACTCCATGAAACAATGTATTCATGGGCTCAAGTTAATGAATTCATGGAAGTAACAGTTTGAATTTTACACAGCATATATGATGAATAGCAAAATTCTTGAAGATCCTGATTTCCATATGGTAGCCTCAAGCAAGACCAAATATATATTCTCTAAGCAAAAGGGAGCAATATGGAGGCATTTGTAAACCCTAATTTTGCATAACCTAATTTTGATTATTAACATAATAGGTTATAAAATATTGAAAAAAAAAAAAGAGATTGAGAAAAGTTGCAAAAATCACTCTTGATTTTCATGTAATAAAAATATAAATAGTTTAATTATAGTTTAAGAAATTCAAATCTTCATTAACAAAATTTTCTTAAGCCTTCACAATCATGAGCAATAATAATTCAACAAAATAAGTATTAGAGACTCCACTAAATTTAAAAGAATTACCAATCAATTTTGAAAATAATTCCAAAAACAGAAATTATGTCTCGCAAATTCTCTAATAAGAAATAACGTAATTAATCAACCAGCAAAACTTCAACTCTAACAAATAAAAAAAAATATATCTCTAGATTCATCAAATACATAGCATATAATGTTTAATGAGTAAATTTTCAAAACAATCGTAAAAATATATTTTCTTATGAACTTATAATTAAAATGATCATAACCCCTTAAAAAAATGAATAACACCACCTCCTTTAGTAAATAAAAAAATTCTTAAAAGTCACTAAAATCATGTAAATAATTTATTACATATGAAAATATTCAAAATATAATACAAGTAATTATAATAAAATACAAAAGCTCTAAAATTAATACCCATAAAATATCATATATTACTAAATTAATCATGTGGTTATCTTAGACACATAATACATAATAATTATCTGAAAAACTATTACTACAATTTATAGTAGTAGTGTTAATAATATCAAAAATATATTGTAACTAGCAAATATGTATCATAGTAAAAATAAATAAGATCATTTTATCATATGATAAATAATAATACTATACTTGATCTACATATTAAAACAATTTTGATAAGTTAATAATATTAATTATATAAGACCATGATTATTTTAATACCAATAATATATTAGTCTTGATAACTTATCAACATGTAATAATGTATATGATTCAGATCGAACATTCTAATTGAAATAAGTACCTTTATATTCAATAATCATAGTAATAGTTTATACATAATCTAATATCAATACAACCTATAACATAACGAGACCCTAAGGCTAATTTAGAAAAACTTACAATTATTGGCACGAACTACGTATTTGAAAAATCATTTGATACAACAAATACCATATCAAGATAATAATAATAAAGATGTAAAAATGCTAATCAAGAAAATAGTATGATATTTATTAAATAATATAGGAAAAAATCATATCAGAAGATTAATTAGAATTTTAATAAAATACATAAAATATATCGTGAACTCAAAAATTCACATCAGAACTAAAATCCTAAAATCGTATCAGATCATACCTAAATCTCGAAAACCTTAGATGGAATTAAATAGATTTTATATACCTATAATATTTTATAAATTAAATTCAACTTGGATTGCTAAAAATTAGAAACCTAAACGTGATCGGATAAAGCTCAATAACCCTAAGATATCAGATGAATTAATAAAGCGTGGAACCCTAAATGTAAATCGTATATCAAAATATATATATATATATTTATCACCAACAAAACGATCCAATAGTTTAACCAATCCGAAAACCTTATGCTAAACAATTCATCTATTAGAGCTCTAACACGCAAATCGATAATAAAATAATAAGACATAATTTCCTATAATTGTGAACTACCAAAATTTTACGGTGATCTTTTAAGTAAAACCTTAGACTCGAAGGAATCAGAATCCTAAAGTCAAATCGAATCAATCGTAAACCTTATAAAAATCAAACTCGATCGAACAATTTATGAAGAATCATAAAAAATAAATTAATTAGAAAAATATTATAAACTCAAATTATGACTGATATATAAAGTATAAACCTTAAAAACATCAGATAGTCAAAAAAATTAGATTGTTTCGGACCTTTAAAGGATCAGTTTCCGTATCCGATCGCGAACACGTAAATCAAGATAATATAATTTAATTAATATTTAGTAATAAAATAATGAAAATTTATTTTCTATAATATGGTATCAAATTTTCAAATCAAATTTCGTCAACCAAATAATTTTCCGAACCGATCGCTATTATGCAAACAGAGATAACAGAACTGGATAAAAATTAATAATAAAATAATATCAATTCATCTTTCAAAAATCATTTAATGATTTATCATTTCATAAAAATATCATATACAATTTTTTCGGTTCATAAAAGCGTCAGATATAGCTCATATATGCGTATTTTACTATTACCGGTAACTTATTTGATAATTTACTGTTACTATTCATCACTATTTACTTTAATTTCTGCCATTTCTTGCTGCCATATTTTTTTTCCTTGTAATTTACACCTATTTCTCACACATCATACCCTATTTACTACTTTTACAAGTTATCTCATTACATGTCAAATTTGTTACTTTCCAGCCACTATTCATCCTACAGTACCTTGAAGCAGCAACAATTTTTTTTTATTTTTTGAATTATTTATTCCAACTAAAATCTTCCCATTTATCTTTATATATACCCATTACCTTTACACACTCTTACACTTTACAACTTTCATCAAATTTCTATCATTTCCTCTCTCTTTTTTCTCTTCTTTGTAGCTTGATTTTCTCCTCCCATTGCTGCCATTTTTATTTTTCCAAGTCAAACATATTTATTTGATCCATCTTTTTGAGATGAACACCTCTCTCATACATCTTCAGTTGATATTATGTGTTTCAAGCTGTTGGTCTCAGATATGCAAACAAGAGGGGAGGGGTGAATTGTTTGCTTTTAAAAATTTTGGAAACACTTAACAAATTAAAAACTTTGGAAACTTCTTTTAACAAATAATTTAAAGAATCAGATTATAACAAATAAAAAATTACAGAGTAGTAAAGTATAGAAAATTAAATGAGCCAGAAATTTAAAGAGGTTCCTCCTTGCGAGTACATCCTCTCTTCCAGCCACTGCTGGGGATCCGGTTTCCAACCGGGTCGATCAACTAATCCAATTAATCAAAAAGATTACAAACACCAATTGAATCTTGTTCTGTCTCACAAGCCTATATCTATTGGCTAAACACAGACTACAAGATTATTTGTAATCCTCTCAACAACTCTCAATACACTCAATACAAGAGTAGAGAATCTTCAATCAAGAGTTACAATAGACACTCTAAGTATTTGAGCACAAGAACACAGAAGAAAGTAAGTTTTGGAGCTTTGCACAAAGTGTCTGACTAGTATTTGACTAGTGTCTGATGGAACGTCTGATGAAGTAGAAGTATAATATTGAAGTAAAATTTTAGCTCGTGTAATTCTGGGTTTTTTCAATCTCGTATCTTCTGTTGTTATTTTACCTGAAACATTATACATATATATAATATCTGGTCTTTTTCCTTCAGTTCAACAAACTTCAATAACTTTATCTTTATCCAACACAATAAAATTTGCCGTTGGAGCTGATTTAAAATTCAAAATAATTTGAAGAACTGAGCATATTGATATCCCGTAATATCCTCAAAAACACAGCTTCTGGTTGGAAAGAAGATTACGAGGAGAGAGATAGATAGAATAAAGATTATCTCATATTTTGAAAACCAAATCTGAAGAGAAATCCGCATAAGGTGCTTTGCTGGAATATTTTCCTGATACTGTGGAATAAAATCTTGAACAACAAGATGAGTTGTTTGCTGTAACTAAAAAGATATCACACAATTCGAAAAGATCCATATCCTTACCGATTTAGAACAGATTTGAAATTTATTCAAATCTTCCCACAAAATCCGAGATTTAGATATGTACCTTATCCAGAGAGTTTTTAACAACAATCTTCAGCTTGATACAATTCACGTGATATGAAGAAGTTAGAAGAAATCACTTCACGTCTGAAACAGCAAGCTACTTGAAGAAGATGAACAGTAAAAAATAAACATCTTTAAAAATTGAAAATCCTCATGAGATTTAAATCCTCGTTGTGTAACGTATTAGATATACTCTCTAATATCTAATAAAGGAGTTAGGCCTTCAATCAATTACTTATGCGAAAAATCAATCCAATAAATCCGATTTAGAAAAACCTGATCTGAACGTGACAGCTTCTTTATACTGTCTGATGAAGAACCATAAAATCTAACCTTCGTCTGATATATTAATATTTCACCCTTGAATTTTCTTAGTGTCTGATGCTCAAAAGATCAGAACCTTATTGTCTGACTTACTGTCTGAGAATCTGCACACTGCACACTTAATAAATCTTATTATATTTTATTCTTCTTTAGTTATCATCAAAATAAAATAAAGAGAACCTAACACAAGCATTATCCAAGGAATAAAATCTCCCCATGATGCATTAAGCTAGGGATGATAATGCTAAAATGAAATCAATAACCTGTTATGATGATCATGTTAATTTTGAGTTCTTGTTGCTATATTATTATCATCTAATCTAACTATCTATATGTGTAAATATAGTTATGTACATATTTATATCTATTTGAGCATATAAGCTCACTAATCTAACATTTATGTTCATGCACTTATTTTATCTCTTACAATTTATTTATTTACTTACTTTTTAAGACTTTTCTTAATCTAAGTCTCAGACTTGTCATTAATCAAGTCAAAACAAAAATGGGACTCATCCTTAATCTAAGTCCCGAGAATGCCTTGTGCAAGAAAATTCTAAGGCTTCCATTTTATTTGTTTTGCTCTTAATTATTTTGTGATCTAAGGGAACTTGTCTATTTCTAAGTCCTGGGGAGTCTTGACATGAATCAAGACTCCCATGCTTTTCTTATTATTATTTTTTTTATGGGACTTGTCCATTTCTAAGTCCTGAGAATACTTGAATGAAAATCAAAGACTTCCACAAATTTCTTCTTTTTCTTTTCCTTAAGTTTTCTTATGCTTTTCTTTTCTTTTTTATGGAACTTGTTTATTTCTAAGTTCCGGGGAGTCTTAGTACAAGCTAAGGCTTCCAAAATTTTTGTTCTTATATATGTGTTTGTGTGTATATATATGTTTATTTAATTCTCTATCTCTTTTATTTTCTATATGAGTTATATTTTATTTATTTATATATATATATAATATAACTACAAGCTCATATTCATACATGGTCATAATGTTTTTGTCTTCATGAAAATTTCAAGGAGATAAAATGAGTTATTTTCTTTCATAAGAATAGGACTAAACTCTCTAGAAAAATGATTTTTAACATTTACGAGAATTTTTCACTAAAACGTAAGATAATGGTCCAACTACATTAGTTCCAAATTGTTAAAGTAAATTTTTATGAATTTTAATGTTGATAATTCTTTGATATGAAAAATTTTCTTAAGAACTTATTTATAGGATTTATACCAACACTTTGAAAAACACTAAGAACGAAACAATTTTTCTAATTCAAGTTTAAAAGCAACTAACTAGTTAAAAATCCGCTTAGGAAATAAAATTGGTAAACAACTTAAAGAACCAAATTTTAAGAAGTAAATTTATTTTTAAGAAATATAAAAATAATAGATAAAATGGGTAGGCACTCATTTATAATAAATTCAAGATTTTAATTTTGTTTCCATCAACTTAAAAAGAGATTTTGTAAACTTCATATTTCAAACTCCTAAAATTAATTGTTTTATGAAAAACTATTGTTAGGACAATATCAGTAGAATCATGCATACAATATGAGCATATATCTATATTAAAGGATTTTCCAAATATATAAATACCTATGTGTTTGCTATAGAATTTTTTTTTTTGGATAAAATAGACGTTAGAAAAATACAATTTGAAGGCTGGAAATTTTATGTCAGTTCTGAACCGACACATTTTGAAACCTAAATGGTTTTAAATGTTAAAAATAACCTTAGAAATACATAAATCTTTTTAAGTAGGTAGAAAAAGACATCTAATATGCGAAGTTTTGAGTTAAAATGAGCAAGTTATGGTCATTTTATGTTGGAATTTCACATTATCCGAATTTTAACGAGAATAATGAAATAGAATTAGAAATTTAAGTAAAACCAATACGAAATACTCATTTTGGGTATTTCTTTTGTTTAGGTAACAAGGAATTTAACTTATCTTTCCCCAAGGACTACTCCGACTAAGGGTTGCACTAAGGACGAGTGAGTTTAATTTCCTATACTTTTGTACTTATGTTTTTGCTTGTAAATTAATGGTACGAGATTAGGAAAAAAATAAAAAACATGATAGCGTATGTGCTTTACTTATATGATTGAAATTATGTTAAGTATATCGAGACGGGAATTGTTCAGTAATTGTTGTATGATTTATTATAGGAATATTTGTCTGCAAATTCTATGATCGCTTATAAAATGTCTAATATTACGCCATGACTACTTAAATAAAATGATTCATGTATGACACGTAGTGAGTCACATTGCATTCATTACTATACCCTTAGTGGGACAAAGGCATAGTAATGAGGCTCGTAGAACCCAAAAATCTACTATATGGCTTTGATTGCCCGCAATAAAATGGTGGGTAGACACCCGAAATAACTGCAATTTAGCAGCTAGTAGGGGGCTCGTAAAAAAATTGCAAAAACTTCATTTGCAAACTATGACCTTGTTATGCGGAACCAATAACCCCGAATGGAGCGGTAAATCCATTCAACATATGATTCTTGGAAAATTATATGTATTGTTTGCTCACATGTTTGATTGCATCTCGTATGCTTGTTTAAATAACTTGTCTGATTATTGATTGCTTGAGTACTTTATTTATGGAAATAATTCTCACTAAGCTAGTTGTGCTTACTTCTCAATAGTTTGTTTTGCAGGAAAATCATAATGTCGGGATTGGGATAGGAAACGAGCGCAGAGCATGTCAAAGATCAAGTCATGATAATTAGAGGGTTAAAATGTCTATGGACTAAACCTAGTTGAGAGGAAAGACCTAAAACTTGATTTATTTCCTCTATAATCTCCTTTGATAGTAGATAATAGATAACCTAAGTTGCTTTACCCTGTTTCATCTTTGATAGGGTGTTTGAGTCTCTACGGTCCTTGTGATTTATGAAAATATCGGTATCCAAAACTATTTTTCTAAATATATACATATGTATAACATATGGAGAGAATAAGAAATTAGAAGTCTTGCAATCTCTAACTTACAAGGCGGTCTTTATGTTATGGATGCATACGTGATATGACTGCTTTAGAGTAAATCTAATAGGCTCCTATTTGGGGTCATGACAGAGTTGGTATCAGAGCATTTGGTTGTCAGAGGTAGGACGGACCTACTAAATAGTGAGATTGGGTAGATCATGGGCAGCAAGACTAAGATGATGACTAAAAATTTTAGATTATAACAGTATATATGTATATGTATCACTTTTAGTACTTTTATGTTATAGTTAAACATCCCCTCTATCATTTGTGTCCCCAAAACCCCAATGGTGATATTAACGATTAACCTAAAACCTTTACAAAAGAGAATGAGTCTCGTAAGAGACTTACCTTAAAAAGAGAATTAAATAAGTTTAAGTAATTAGACGTATAAAGAAGCATGATTCCACGAGAAAAAGGAAAATGTCTGTGATGAATGTCGAGAAAATAGGCATGGGTCATGTAACTAGAAATACGTGTTTTGTGCCACATATTGCTTGTTTTGAGAAAAAAGTCTTTTAAATATAAAGAGATTGAATGATGAAATGTAGGGATCAATTTTAGAGTAGCAAGAATGTGTTTTGTTACGTGATGATAAAGTATTAGAAATTATCAATTTGAAGACCAAACAAAGTATGAAATGTTACTCGAAGAATTAAAGTAATTATAGCTATACAACAAGAAAAGCCCAAAAAGGAATAGAGTAACACAAGAAGAGGTTTTGATAGAATAAGATGACATGGAGATTAAGTAGTCAGATTGTAATAAATTTAATACAATTTAAGGAAAGAATAGAAGAGACTCTAGTCTTAATTTTGCTATAGCTGGTTGAGATATTGCAGAAAGGATTAGGAAGCAAAGTGGGAATGTCATGTCAAACCCTAAGTGATATATGAAGTCATTAGCATATGGAAATAAATTCATGAGAATACCGATGAAGAAAACCAAGTTTTGGTTGAATCCTATAGCTAGAGATATGAAGGAATTTTATTGAAAGGTAAGATTTGGTTCGTAGAGGATTATTAAATGAGAATATAATTTGGAGAAGATTTGAAGTCATAATGATAAGGACGAGTTGAGTGGAATTATTGAGATCAAAGAAGAAAATAGGTTTTATCGTGCGGAATATCCTAAATCGGTTAACCTATGGCTTGTTCACTATAAGTAAATCCATTAACCAAAATAGTTTTCGATCATGAGCTATATGAGTTTGATGTGAAGACCCAAGGTATTTGGATAGTACTTTGACCAATAATCTCATAATCATTTTTGGAAGAAGTAGTGTAATACGATGGTTGTAAAGATTTCAAAAAGTTCACATGTAAATCAAGACGTTCTTGATGGATAAAGGGACAGTCATTAGCAATATGATTGTTTCGAAAGTAAGAAAAGTTATTACCTTACTAATATAGAGGTTGCCTAGAATATTGAAGATCACATGTAAATTTTAGAGACATCGAAATAAATATATCCATAACCAAATTGAAGCTCCTTAAGGAAGGAATTGGGTATTTTAAGTTCATTTGAAGTAATAGAAGTACTCCTTTGGAAATAAATGCATAATGATATCTTATCACACCGTAATGATTTTATAAATACGTAATGAAGAGGATAGATTAATATTCGATTTGGCGATTATAAATCATGCCTATTCAAAGATAATAGATATATGAAGTATAGAAGTATCTTCATATAAAAGTAGCAAATTGATAGAAGATACCATTAAGAATTTCATAAATAATGTTGTTGCTAACTGGAATGCTGTGGAAATGCAGAAGACTACAAGTAAGAAATGAAAATCTTTAGGATAAGAAATAATCCCAAAGATTTTAATGAACCATGCAAGTTTCGAGGATGAAACTTCCTTTAAAGGGGGAAGGGCATAGTAATGAGGCTTGTAGAACCCAAAAATCTACTCTATGACTTTGATTACCTGTAATAAAATGGTGGGTGGGCACCCGAAATAATTACAATTTAGCAGTTAGTAGGGGGCTCGCATAAAAACTACAAAAACTTCATTTGCGAACTATAGCCTTGTTGCCTGGAACATCTAACCCTGAATGGAGGGGTAAATCCATTCAACATATGATTTCCAGAAAATCATATGTATTGTTTGCTCACATGTTTGATTGTATCTCATATGCTTGTTTAAATAAATTGTCTGATTATTATTGCTTGAGCACTTTATTTATGGAAGTAATTCTCACTAAGCTAGTTGTGCTTACCCCTCAATAGTTTGTTTTTGCAGGAAAATCATAATGTCAGGATTGGGATAGGAAACGAGTGCAGAGCGTGTCAAAGATCAAGTCATGATAATTAGAGGGTTAAAATGTCTATGGACTAAACCTAGTTGAGAGAAAAGATCTAAAACTTGATTTATTTCCTCTATAATCTCATTTTATAGTAGATAATAGATAACCTAAGTTGCTTTATCTTGTTTCATCTTTGGTAGGGTATCCGATTATCTACGGTCCTTGTGATTTGTGGAAATATCGGTATCCAAAACTATTTTTCTAAATATATACATATGTATAACATATGGAGAGAATAAAAAATTAGAAGTCTTACAATCTCTGATTTGCAAGGTGGTCTTCAATGTATGGATGTACACGTGATATGACGGCTTTAGAGTAAATCTAATAGGCCCCTCTTTAGGGTCATGACAGCATTACCCCACATGCCTACAGGATCTAGCTAAGAAAATAAAGGAAGAAGACAAACAGGATGACATGAGAAGTCAATACAACCCCAATTATACACCCATAGGATCAGAAGAGATGGAAGGGATAGAGGAGATGAATATATATAAGGATTAAAAGACAAAAGAACTATTAAAGATAGGACAAGTACGGACATAGTCTACAAGAAAGATTCCAAAGCAATAAACTTTTACTATTCATGGTTTACCATTTTGCTTTATTCTGTTTGTACTTGTTATTATCTCTTATTGTTTTTGGTGCTTAATTAAGCCTATATAAGGCATCGACCATATGTGGAAGGGATCATCGAGTCCCAAAGCAAGAGAAAGCATAATAGTGAGAGTGTTTACAAAGTGTTCGAGTAGTATTGTAATTTCCTTTCAAAACTTCCCTCTGGAAAAATTTCCTTCAAGCATTGTAATATATCTCCATCAATAATATCTGTAAGTTTTCCTTAGCTTCTATCTTGCATTATGGCAGGCTAATTTTCTTTTAAGGTACAAGGATATCTATACTCTGAAACCATTATGGATTTTTTTTTTATTCCATATGATCAAGGTTTTATAGCTAAGATGAGTCTTAAGATACTATATTTCATAATGTGATATTTTAAAAGATTATATCAAAAGAGTCGACCTAGAAATCTAGAAAGAGGTTGTTACGGCATGAAAGCGATGGTAGGCCTTTGGATCATGGCATGGGCATGAGATATATTCTTTTATGATGCCTTAAGTACTTATTAATTATCTTCATCTTTAGTATTCATCCTTGTCATGAGGTTTTCTTCCATAGCGAAGATGCTCCAAATTGGTATTAGAGCCATGTTATTCTTATACCGTAAGATTTTATTTACTTTAAGACTCCATTTATCAGTTATTATAGCATAATTGCTTTATTCTTGATATTGTTATTAACACCATATTTTGCTTCATTCTTAATATTATGATTATTCAACTTTTTTTATGGTATATATGCATATGTATATTATATAGAAGAATCTTATTCTTTTGAAGAATATATAATATGGATGTTGTTTATTGAAGAGTTTGTTAAGGAGCAAAGACAGGAGATAAAAAGACTAAGAAGGTTTATTAAAAGAGCACAAAATTATATTGAGCAGTTAGAAAGGCTATTGAGATTACATTTTGATGACTCTAATCCAAAAAACTTAAATTATTTAAGTAATCAAAGAAGAGCAAGTATATATGATGACCTTAATCATAATTTTTATATTTATTGATAGTTTAAGAAGTAAGATACGGGATTGTGAGGATAACATAATAAGGATCTCAGGATAAATATGGTTTTAAGTTGTTTACCTATATTTTATATCTTTATATTAGGAATAACAGCTAAGATTCTATATATCATAGCTGATATAATAAATTTATTATTTAATCCTAAACAACATTTGATGATTGAAGACTATGACACATAGATATATCCAATACATAAGGAGGTACAAGGTAATAATTCTAAGATACAAAAGCTTTTTAGAAAGGGACATAGAAAGACTTGAAACAGAAAAAAAGAATATAGAAGAACAGATAGGAATAACAGCATCATAAAGATACTGAAATACCTTAGGTCTTCACCTAAGTTAGAAATTGAATTTAGGTAGATTAAATAAATCAAGTAAATTATATGATGTAATTAAACAAGTCAACATAATAAATTAGTAATAAATTAAGTTGAGATTTAAGATTTCGAATATCCTTTCAAAATCAAATTCCTAAACCCCTAAACTTTAATCTAAATTTCAACTTCTTAATCCTCAAGAATTTTGAGTTCCTTTGCTTGCCTAAGAATATCATTTCTTGAGTATAAACTCAAGTTAAATAACAATTTGATATAAGCCAACCTTCTAAACTAAATTTCTATTATGAGTTATTCATTTCTAACTTATAAATTCTTAAATCATTTCCTAAACACTTTCAGAATCAAAGATATTGATTTGAAAGGTTTGAACCTAATACCCTTACCCTAAAATATCTTTAAAATTATCCTTTTCGCTTTCCTTTGCCCTTTGTCTTTTCTTGCCTTTCTTTTGTCACACCCCAACAGAGTATCCTAGCTGTATTAGTACATTACATAACTCACTGAGGCCTTTAGAAAGTTACATAAATAATATACAACTAATATTCCCTATTTGAAGTCGACAATTAAACAAGATCTATAGTTGTTTTGAGTGAGAAAAATATTGCATATATATATATATATATTAGCCACAACCAAATATAAACATATAATTCTAAGACATCACATATTTTCACAACCATAGTCTATAAGGCTTCAACAAAACCTAAGAACCACCAAAACTTACTAGGGAAAAATAAATGTATACTATTATGACCCATTACTAAGTCTTTATTACATATATGGTCTTCATCTCAAAAGAGCACATGAGTCCATTCTAGACTAACTTCCACACCCGAGCTTGGTTTTATTCTTCATGCTTAAAACCTTATAAATCAATAGTCTAACAGAGCATGAACATTTAAAGCTTAGTGAATAACATAATATTAACACTATCATTAAGAGCAAACAAGTTTAATTAGCAATCATATGCAATGCATAGATCAACCATATACAATAAGCATAGTTTGAATAATCAGAATTCAAACCTATGGGGATTTATGCCCTCCCTTAGGGTTGAAGGGTAAATTTAGTGGTTCATGCCCATGAGAAACTCAAACTAAAGTAGAAGGATTTCCTCTTCTCCTAACCCGCTGGGGGAATAGCCTCTACCAAAGCCCCACAGGACATGAGTAGTCTTTTAGAAAACAATTTCAGTTTTCAAATAAAACTTCAACTTTTTTTAAAACTTGAGAAATCTAGCTAAATATTAACATTTTAAAGCCAACTCCAACACAGATGACCTCTTTTGCAACCCGCTTAGTTTCTACAAAGCTGATAATCCTATGGTAACCTACAAGCAGACTCACTGGTCCCAACAAGCGTTACCATAGAATCGAAATGTTAACACGTGACATGAGTACCATGCTAATGCAATATGATAATATGAAATGCATGTCATATTAATTTAGGAGTCTATTAAGCTTAATTCCATATTATCAAGTAGTCAAATCAATTTCAGACACTCAATGACGCAAATATAATTTAATGTTAAGGGAGTAGTTGTCACTTCGATTATTAAGAATTACAACTCAAACATACAACATATAACATGCAATATTTCTCATCCACATGCAATTGATTCACTATATTTAAGATTAAAATATATTCTACTATTTACAATCACAAACAAAGTGATAGTGTTCAAGTTACTCACCCGTGCATGCTCTTTAATTGCCGTAATAGTCTAATGGAAAATCCAACTCGTGATCTGAGGTTCCTATAAGATAGAAAAGCTTATATTACTATCTACTTAACAAAGACAAGAATGATTAAACAAGATTCTAAAGCTAAAGGAGACAAAATGACACTTTAAGGTTGCCACACCCTTCACCACACCCTATAACAAGGGTCGTATGAGAGAGGGCAACACACAAGCTTCACCATGCCCTTCGCCATGCCCCATATGGAGGATCATTTAATGATCAGAAGCCACCATGCCCCTTGCCACGCCCCATATCAAGGAGTGTGTCAATCCAAGTGAAGAATAGAGGCTACCACCATGTTTGCCATGCCCCGTATGGAGAAGCATAGGCCACTACCACCTTTGCCACGCCCCATATGGAGAAGAATATGGGGCACCACCACCTTTGCCATGCCCATGGCAAAGGGACTGGCTTCCTAAATTGCACTCAAAATGTGCCATGCCTTTCCCATGCTCCGTGGCCTTCTTTTAACAAAAAACACTTTTTCACTTCACATTTTTACACACTTTAACCAACTTTAGTTTCCTCAAACTATCCAATACCCTCTAACATCTTCATACAAGACTCAAATTCATCATCCACTCCTTCAATACTTCTAACCCATCTCTACATGCACATCAAACAACCAACCAATAACTTCTAGTTTTAAAGCTCTAAAACCACTTCTCCATCACTCTACTTCACATATTAACATCCAAAACTCATAACCATTCAAAATCAACCGTAAACCAACAGCAACACTAAGTTTATAACTACTCAAACACGTAAAGAATAAAGATGAAACATGAGTTAGCTTACCTAAACTTGCCTTTAACTTAAAGATGAAGAGTTATCTTGTTGTTCTTGATGATTTAAGAGAAGAATTTGAGATTGATGTGTGGAGTATGTGTGTGTGTGGTACACATCGGTTTTAGAAAGAGAGAGAGCCAAGATGAGGAAAATATTTCTGCTACTTTAAAGATAATTATATGCATATAAACAAAATTAACTTTGACTTTCAAGGAATTTTAAAAATGATTGAGTGTGTGTTTGTGTGCATGAGAGTTGTGGTAAGTCATCAAGATAATTTTGCAGCCAATAAGAGTTCAAAACAACATATATTACGCCATTTATTCTAATTTATTAGTATTGTCAATTATTCAAATTCAAGAAAAAGCTTAGTAACATTATAATTTATAAATTCCTATTTAATAAGTAATTTATAAGAATTTATATCAATACTTTTAATAAATCCAAATTCTAATTTATAAAATTCAATTTTTCTGTAAGAATACAAAATACACTTTAAATTGACAATTTTCTTAAAATAATTCAATTGATGATTTTAAACTTCAATTCTTACTAAACTGATTTTATAGCACTATTATACTTAAATTTACTCTAATCTCATATGCTACAACATATACAATCAAATACATAAATTCTTTACTTTCTAATCTATTTATGAAAAACTTGGGGATTACAGCTTTTCCTTCCCTTTTCTCTTCTCTTTCATTTCTTTCTCTTTCCCTTTCCCCCTTTTCCTTTTCTTTTCAAAAATCAAACCCAAATCTCAAATTAAACAAGATGATAGAAGAAAATGAAGTTAGAAAGGAAAACAGGAAGTGGGGATCAAGCTTTAGGTAGCTTCATCATCTAAGAATTGGTGGTGGTAGAGAAGATCAATTAACATAGAATTGTCGAACATGTAGGTTATGTTGTTTTCTTGTTTTAATGGTTGTTTGTGCATGAGCCTGATGAATTGATGTTAGTTATACATAGTATTTAAGATAAAACTTGTAAGCTTATAGTATATGAACTTATATGTTAAAACATCAGGGAAATCATGCATGTTAAAATTGAGATTTTGATGAAATATAAAGTAAAAATATGTGTATGGATGTTGTAAATGATGATTCTAAGTTTGTATAATGAGTATAAAATGTTAGATGTTAAGCAATGATGCAAAACAAGTAGTAAAATAAGTTGAGTTTTGAAGGAATCGAACAGGGCAAAGAATATGGGAGAAACATGGGCAGCTATATTTTGTCGTGCTCTTTATTTTAACATATCAGAGAAGAAACACAGCTGAAATATGGCTAAACATATCCAACTATGCTTCTCTTTTATTCATTTTATATGAATATTTCCAGAACAGCACAGCTAAAACATAATCTCCCCTATCTCCCCTTGTTTCTTTTTTGTTCTCGTGTATGTAACATGTAAGAAGAAGTACAGCTAGAACACAACTTACCCTATTCAACCGAGTTTCTCTCTGATTCTAGCGTGTTCAATGTGTAAATTGAAACACGATAAGAACATGGCTCATCGTTTCTCACCATGTTTCTCTTTAATCTATGCGTGCTTGGCTTTTGAAGAAACATGGGAGAAGCATAACTCATTTTATTATGTCGTGTTTCTCATTTGTTTGCATCGTATTTCTCAATTGTTTCTACTCAAAGAGAAGCATGATTAAAACACGGCTTGTTTAGTCATAACCTGTTCTATCACGTCGTGCTTCTCTCTGGCCTCCAAAACACGATCAAGCACAATGGAAACATAATAGAATGTATTTGATTGTGTTTCTTCATATGCATGAGCATGAGGTGAAACACAACCACCATTTCTAACCATGTTCTTCATAAAAATTTGAATAAAATAGAAACAAAATGAAATGAAATAGCTAAATGATAGTGATATGCTATGTTAATTAATTTATATAATTAGGAATGAGTTAACTGAATTAATGGGATTAATAACAAATTAGATTCAACATAGATTTAAGCATAAAATGAATACAAAGTATAAAATGAACTTAGTTAATAATCTGAAGTTCAACTTGATTAAATAGACTTTAATGAACTAAAATGGATTAGATTAATTAAGTTTAATCAACTTGACTTAGTAATTGAATTGAATGATTAATTTTAATCAACTTGGTTAAAATTAAGTTAATATAGGCTTAATAATTTATAATTGGCTTAGATTAATGTATTAAGTTAAGCTATGAATAATATGGGGAATATGCTATTCAAAATGCTTGTTTGTTCGAAATATGAGCATTTTTGAAAATGAATGTTATGATGATGTTTTATAATAAATGGTTTATAAACAAGAGAAAAAAAATAATTTGATAGACAATGAAGAACAACCCATATCTTAGCGGGGTGATCTTCACAGCCATGGTAAGGTTCTTAATTAGTATCAGATGAAATGGGTCTTTAAAATAAGTTCGATGTAAATGAATAATTAATTTAAATGTTTATATGAGTTTAATTCTTGAGCAGATATGGATACCTTATTTACCTTCTAAGATGGCTTTTGTCTCTATTTAGATTTCAGATAGTATAAGGTACGCAATGACATGCTTGTTTTTTGTTAGGATAGGCATTCCTAATGAATTGAAACTTAAAATCGACCTCATTAATGAGTGTTGCTTGTGCTTGTGTTGTTTAATCCAATTTGGGAAGTGACAACCTCATCAAGAGTCGGGCACGGAAGTTAGGCACCGAAGCCACTTCCTACCATAATGCAATGGTATTCTATGATGCAATGACAATTCATAAGTGTCTCAATCGGTAGCTGATGGAGCAAATGGTATTAGTGTGACGTCTATCCTAATCGGTGAGAAGTAATATTGTAGGGTTCATGTTTATTGGACCGGTTGAGCCTTATTATATTATGGACTAAGATGGGTAGAGTGCATATAACGAGTGTAAATCTTAGATGAGGCTATTTCTCTTTTTTTGTTAGAAATAGGAAACATAAGTATCTAGGCTATTTATATCAACTCCTTAAGTAGCTGTTATTACTCAAGATCCCTTGATTCCTCAAGGTTTGTTTTGAAGTGTGAGTGCTCCCATGTTATTTGTTTTGCTCTATTTTAAAGATAATAAACTGTTACTGTTGCATTGCATTAATTTAAATTGGTGTGTCATCTCGTATGTATATGTGTTACTGTTATACTAGGCTTTTGCTCATTGATGCTTTCTTTCATGGTGTTGATGATGATTTAATGTTGATGATGATGGGGATGATGTTATTGATGAGTGATTCAGGTGTGTGGGAGGACTCACGACGAGTTTGTTGAAGAGTGAAGTAGCTTAAGAATGTGAATGTATTTTATTCTATTTTGTTTTGTTAAAGAGTTGGATTTATCTTTTAAAGTCTATATTTTCTTTAAGGGCTTAGTTAAAAAGCCCATATGTTTTGTAGTGAGCTTTTAAAGTTTGTTTACCATCAAGGATGGTATATGAGTTACCTAATAGTATGGTTTTGTTTTAAATGTTGATCTACTTGTGTAAGTAGAAGTTAAAAATGTTTTTATATAGTTGTTTTACCACTGTTAAATCAGTTATCTCCAAAATCTAATTAAATGATTTTAGAATTTAAAATTAGCTAGCAATGTTCGACATAAACATATCTTTTAAGGAAGCATGAGCATGTAATATTTAATATATATACGTGGCTGGAGGATAGGGCAATACCTGATTTTAGATTCAGGGCATGTCAGGTCCTTATAGATTCCAACGCATACTAAAAATAATTTTCATAATAAAAAGGGAAAAGAGTGGAGATGAAAGATTAGTGAATTACAGTGAAGGACTAATGAATAGTATGATAGGATAAGTAATGAATAGGAGTTATGATCACAAGTTTTTTAATTTCCTGTAGTCATTACATAATCTAGAAATATTAAATATAGAAAAATGAAGTCCTATATTTGTACCTTAGGATTAGAAATAGAAGTAATCTTATGGATTTAAATGAAAAAAAAAACAAGGGAAGTAGGAGAAGAATTCATAGATATCCACCAATATTAAGCAAAAGACAGGTTTTATATCTTCATAAAAGAAGACTTTGAAAGATACCTTGTAGATCTAAATAATAAGAAAGATATGAATGGCTTAGGAAAACAATTAAGCCAAATAAGACTAACAGATCCATGTATTCTCCAAACACTAAGCTACTTGATTAGTAAATTTGATTGGCTTAATTTAGAGATCAAGGAGTATAATAAGATATAAGTACGTAATAATAGTTTCTCTCGCCTTTGTTACTTTAAGTATTCATCTCATCTATTGCATTCAGAACAAAGTCAGTTGAATAGTATTATAGATTTAATAATATCTTTTAGCACAATAGTTCACAAGGATTCAAACACTTTGTATAAAGTTCACAATCACTTAGGAGAGTGGATGATAAAAAAGGACAAAACAAATAAAAGAATTAATAGAAAAAATAGATTATGTGAAGCAAGCACGAGGAGATATAGAAAGAAAGTTAAGACATTTAGAGCACATAAAAACTATAAGAAAGGAACAAAGGGAAGAAATAGTGAATAACCTATAAATAGTAATCAAGGAATTGAGAAAAGAGGCTAAACAGTTAGGAGAAATAGGGAAGAAAACAGAAAAGATAGTATAGAAAATTAGGAAGGCATACTTAGGAAATGAGTTAAAAACAGATAGGGAATATATCTTTGCATTAGAAGGAACAAGAGAAATAGTTGGAGATTTAGTAGTAGGACTCTAGAAAGGAGATGATAATGGAGATACTAATATTGAAGGAATAATTAAGCAAAACAATACCATTATAGCTTTACTCATCAATTTACATACAAAGTAGAAGAATTAAGAACAAACTTAAGTAACTTGAGGACAAAAAATTTAAGAAAACAACCAGAGGAATACAAGAAACCAATAGATCTAGTTATATATATATATAAAAAAAAAATTAGACCTAAGCATAGAAAAACTAGGAAAGCTAGAAGTAGATAAGAAGAAAGGAAAAACTCAATGATACTTTGTAAAAGGAGATTGAAAATCTATAAGGAAATGAGTATATTTGGAAACACATAAGAAACAAAAGGTCATAAAAGAGACAGAAGAACGACCTAATAACAATAGATACAATAGGAATGATAATGCAAGATTTTTAGACAGGATCAAGTGGTTTATAGGAGAATCATATGTTTTATAGTTAGGCAGACCAAGCACAAGTTCTACAAAAAGAACTTATAGAGCAGGAATATTAGATAAGATAATCACTAAGAGAAAAACAAGGAGATCATATGATCCAATTGGAAAAAGCAGTAGAGATTGACAAAGATGTAGAAATATATGCAAAACATGCAATTGATCTTTTGAACCCAAGGACACTATACTAAATAAGCTTATTGAGCTGGCAAGATTATTTAGGTCAAATAGAGAAGGAAGGATTACAGTAACAAATGGACCACTAAACATTAAACTAGTAAAAGAAGAGTCATTGAGGCAACTAAAAGGATTAAGAAAATCTTTAGTCCATCTTGGGCTAATAATAATAGGAATTAGAGTATTTACAAGACAAAAAGTGGGAGGAAAAGTTTTGGTCATGCTAATAGATAAGTCATGGAGAAAGGACATAAGAAAAATCTTATTCACATCTATGGAAGTAGATGTGAACAATGGAAAAAGATTATTCTACTGTGCACGTAACTTTATGATGTTAATGAATAATCTTGGTAATGTAGAAATAAGACTACAGAGCAAAGGATATGAAGATTAGATAGGAGAAAACTTGCTTATGGATGTAGGCTTCATTTCGAAAACAACTAATAACAGTGAAGTGTCTTATAAGTTTAATATAAAGGGAGTAATAGATGCTATGGCCTCACAAGGAATAGAAATGATTAAACCCATGGAGATAGACTCTTCTGTTATAGAAGGAGAAGAGTGGAATCTAGGGAAAAATATGGCTAATGAAACACAAAGAGTTCCTACATAAAGTTTAATGTACCTAAATCTTGATGGAACACACTCTTTAAGATTCAGATACTATAAAAACAGACCAAAGCCTATAGATGATGAAGACAATATTTCAAAAGACTTTGGTAGGACATTAGAACAAAGAAAAACAATAAGCATGATCAATATATTAGAACAAATAGATACCTCAAGATCGAATGGATATAGATCTACAAGGACAAGTTGTGTAGATGAAACAATAAAATAGTTAAAAGAAATAAACAAGCATTTTAAAAATAGAAATTTAAATTTAAACAAAGGGATAGAACCAATACGCTAAAAGTAGAAAGTGAACTAGGAAAACAAGCAATAGAGCCCTTAAAGTATTAGGAAAACGGATTCATAATAAAACATGGAGAAGATCCTATAAAACTGGTACATATATTAATAAATCTATATTGATATGTATTATTTTAATATATTTAATACATAAATATATTATCGTATTTTTCATATGTTTTATATAAAATCTTATATATAATAACATACTACGTAAAAAGATAATATAATACTTTAAATATAATATATCAAAAAATACATTATGTAAAATGAAAAAATAGCAAAAATATATAGTTAGTATATTATATATTAGTAGATATATATTTACATTTATATAATTTATAGTACATTTATTAAACATATTTTGTACAATTTAAAATATAAATTATATTTTACTAAAAAATATTTTATATTTAAATAATATAATATATGATGAAAATTTAAAAAAATTATAAAATATATAATTAATTTATATGCATAATATCTTATATATTTTTTAATGCATTTATTGTATATCATGTATATTTTATATTTATATATATTATATAATATTTTATATGAAGTAATATATTTAAAAAAAAGGTAAAATAAACTACTTAAAAAATAATGTATTTTAATAATAAATATATAATATGAAATAATTAGTATAAAATGTAAACATAGTATATACATATATATTAATTAGTATATAAATATTATGTATTATTTGTTCATGTATTATTTATTGAAAATTCTTCAAAAAGAGGTAACATATAACTGTAAATTAATGATTATCCATTCAAGCTGGTATTTATCAATCAAAGAAATAAAGTGTTACATGATTATAAAATTGTTGATATCAATGGCGGAATGGTAATAAGAAAAGAATCAATTGGTTTAGCGAATTCAAGCTTGACAAAATTTCATTGTAAATATACGATAAATAACATATTTAGAATGGGTGAAAACTACTTTTAAGATAAAAATTGTGATGGAAATTCTTTCTTTGAATTAATTTTGAAATTCTTTTGCTTTAAAGTTAGAAATTTCTGTCTTTAAAACCATAAACTTTTGTAGTGGAATAATGTTGTTTTTATATTGTATTAGTTCTAATTGGAAGATACTTGTCATCAAAATATAATTGATAAGCGAATAAGTTATCCTTCGTCCTTGTCTATTGCAATTTGAAGTTGGTAGAATATGAAGTTGAAACATGTAATTGTACTTAAAATTTCCATGTAAATTTATAGGGACAAATACATTGTATTTTCTAAATATTTTGATAAAATTCAATTAAGTTCCTCACCTTTTAAGTGGATTATTTAAATATTTATGTCCTTACATCATATAAGTCCTTATGTATGGTAGTATATGATAGGAAATACTAAAAAGCATATATAATTGAAGCATTAGTATGACAAATTCTGTTAATGAATTTTTTTTAGCCAAACTTTTTTTTTTCTAATTTTTTTTTTTTTTTTTGCCAGCTACTTTTATATTACAAATTTAAAAGGGGAAATTGAATTGGCTCTACCTTCCCAAAAAACTAATGATAAAGTTGTGGATTATATATATATATATATATATATATATATTGACAAACATAAAAGGGACTCATTTTTTAAATATGAAAGAGGTATGATATGTTTTATATTTTAATTAACTTCATAACAGTAGAATAAGATAACTATTCTCGTATACATATTTCTATGTTTGACTAACGGAATAATTATACCATTGAATCGGTATTATTGCAAAATAATCCATTGCAATTCTTTTATATGCCAAATGAATAGCTTTTTTTAATGCATTTTCATCTTTATTAATATCCCTCCATTAAAATAAAAGGAAAATGTTACTTTTTTAATTCTCCTCTTTAATTAATTTTGTTCTTTGTTTCTTCTAGAAACCAAAGGTATCAAGTGAAGGTTGCCATGAACTTATGAGACCTAAATGATATATGATAAACTTACAGCTTGTTCACTTGAGGGAATAACTATTTATTTCCTTATCTTTCTAAATAATGTTGCTTTATGGTATTTAATTGAAGGGAATAACAATTCATAATGAATCAATATCATACAAAATAATGAATAGCAATTCATGTCTCGACACGCCTTATAATTCCTGGGTTTTGACCATAGCATGAGTTAAAAATTTAAAAGAATTAAAAAATCTAATATAATTTTATATCCTAAAATAATAAATTTTTCATAGTATATTAATTAATATCCCATAGATGTTCTAAAGTCTAGTTATTTTATATGCATTACAGATTTTGAAATTTCATTTCTTATATTTAAATCTTTTCCAAAAAATAACAGAAATTTAATTGCAAGTTGTTTACAATAAGTTTTAAAGCATAGACGTACTATCATTTCTCATTAATAAGGTTTCTTTCATTAAATGCTGAAATGACAATTCTCAGTTATATCATACTTATTTTTTTTAACATAAAAGAAAGGTAATCATAGTTTTGAAGGTTTACACCAATTAGACATTGTTGTTTCTAGGAAATGAACATGACATTTTTTAAATCTACTTATCTAACATACTCTCTTTTACTCGTACAAAATCTTTTCTAAACCTTCATATTTTTCGCTTGAAAAACCCTAAGATTGTATTTACAAGCTACACAACTAGTATTTTTGTATAGAACAAAGTGAAGTAATCTCAAAATGCATGATTAGTACCTTCGTTTACCTTGTTTTCAAAGATTTCATAAAATATCTTTATAAAATACACTAGTAAATGTGCACATTTCACCATTCACGTGTGAAAACATCATTTTTAGCATATATCATGTTTTAAAAAGCTAAAAAATGAACTTGGTTTGCTAAGAAGTGTTAAAAATAAATAAAGGCCTACTTTTTGAGTTTATTTAAGCTTAAAATAAATAATGTCTCTTATGTGTGTATAAACAAAAGTTATCTTAAATTATTTGAACAAAGAATAACAAAATATGCAATAAAATAGAGTATATCAACCTTCTAAGCTCTTATGATGATCTAGAGATAGGTTTGAGATGATAAGTCTCACGTTGGATCAGTTAGTGTAAGGAGTTGTTGTGTTTGGATGTCTTTATGTACGTTTTAAGCTAAGGATCTGTTCTGGCTGTGTTAGGAGTGTTTTGGAGTTCTTTTAGAGGTTGTTCTATTGTTTTTTAATGCCACGGCCTAGTTTTGCCTCGAGGTGGATTAGTGGTAGACTTAGTATAAGTGTTGAAGGGTAAATTTTGATGTACAGTATCTATCATGGACTAAAGTCAAGCCCTCAACATGCCCATGACAGATACTGAAGGTTATTGCGCTTAAGAATGAGTTCAAGTATTGGAGCACAGTACTCATCGTAACCTATGGTCTAACCCTCGACGTACCCGCAACAAACACTGAGAGTTGTCACGACCAAAATAAAACAAAGTGCATGGAGCATACCTTCTGTTGCGACCTTATGTTGAAGCCTTGACATGCCTACAACATAAGCCTTGAGCTTTTTAACAAGCATGCGACCCAAGTTTATTGAGGCACAACATGGTTTTCTTGTAGCAATGTATCCTGTAACCCTTCCTAAGCTGCCCTTGACCCTTAGTTTACTTCGGTGTTAGCCTAGTTTTGTGTACCGATATGATCCTTGACCCAACTTAAGTACTAAGCGATGATGATAAACATAAGTTAAGAATTTTTTATTAAAATCTAGGATGCTTAAGTTCTAATAAGAGTCCTATCTTCTCTGTTTGTGTTTAGTGATGTATGCTTTTTGTTTTATAGGAGCTTCAACAAAGACCAAAGTTTCCAATAGACTTGATGCAGTGGAATAAAAGGGAACTATCACAAGACATTGATTCGCGCATAAATACCCAGCTTGCGATCTTCAACACCTATTGATTATGCGAATACCTACGTAGTTGGCATCAAAATTCGAAGACTATTGTAAAAGAACTCGAACTTTGGGAGAAAAAAACAAAACTCGCTCAATAATATTTCATTCAACCCTAGGGCTTACATATATATAGGCAAGCATGAAAGCTACCAAAAGGAAAAAAGACTAAAAAAAGATATTCTATTAAATGACATTAAATGATATTAAACAAAGGAAAGACTACTAAAAAAATCCTATTAACTTGACGTTGACTTGACTTTAAAAGAAACTCTTATTTGACTAAAAAAAATCCTATTAAATATCCAAGTAAATGATACTAAAATTTATTCTTTAAAAACATTAAATAATATTCTAAAGACACTGACTACATAATTAATTACGAAATTGAAAAATCCAAAAGACTAGTAAAGTGCACTGCTCCAATGCCGGTGATGTAGAACTAAAGTCGGCGACGTAGATTATTGGCATAGGATTTTTCGTCTCTCCATCCTATGCTGCATTAAGACTATTGCGATCTCTAAGCAAGATGCACAGGTGAGTCACTTGAATCTTATCATGAAGTTATATCTGTAATGCAGCTGCACTTATCTCTATATAAACTAATTATGTATGGGGATGGGGAATATGTATGTTGTATGGTGCTTGGATGTGTTACAAGCTTTAATATTAAAAGTAATAATAAACCTCCTTTTGCTGATGTATAATGAGCATTGATGATTGTCTGAACATTGCTAGGCCATCAATAATATGACCTAAGCCTTATCCAACCCTTAATTTAAAATGGATATGCATTGCACAATAGCACGCTACATTCGCATCGTACCCATGTCACATATTGATATTCTGATTCTATGGTAATGCCTTGTCACTCTAGGAGAGTCTAGGTGGCTTTATCATAGGGTTGTCGGCCTTACGGGAACTATATAGGCATCGAAGGGCGTCGCTTGAGTTAAGCTCGGCTTTTAGGGTGTTAACACTTAGGGAGATTCTGATGGAACTAAGGTGAAGTGGAGATTATGTTGAATATGTATATAAGTAAGTATATATATATACCAAGTAAGTCTTGGAAAAGCTTCTCCTTCTTTAGTTCTTAGTCTGTCCTAAATATGGACTACTTAAGCCAGTCCCTTCAATCCCTAAAGGAGGGCATAAATCCACATTGGTTTGGATTTCAATCGTCCTAACTATGCATTTCATATGGTTAAGTATAGCGTTACATATGTTGATAGTTTGAAGTATGGTATGATTATGTTATCTCACTAAGCTGTGTTGTGCTCGCTCTCCTATAGACTTTATGTGCTTTCAGGGATCTCTAAAGTGAATCTAGGATTGAAACAAGGACAAGCAATAGGCTTCAAGGGAGGGCTTGAGTGAGAGTTAGAGATTGTTCCTTTTGCATAAAATACCTTATGTTTGTTTCTTTAAGTTTTTAAGGCTTTGGAGGAGCTTATCTTAAGTTGTTTGTAAGGATATATATTGTAAAGAACTTATATATATGCGAAATTTTTCATCTTAACAACCTCACGATCCTGTTTAAAATGTCCCCACGCTATGAAATATCTTATATATGATGTCTACAAGTTTTATTGAAAAGCCTTGGTTGGCTTATTTATGTGTCATGATTTTCCAAGTTGTCGCAAGGGACATCAATACCACTAGGGTGACTTGTGGGGGTGTGACACACATGGATTGTCATAATCTACGATTTTAATATGTGAAAACATGGTGCATTTTGGGTGCAATCACTTCTACACAATTACCAATAGAAGCGGTACTCAAAATTAAGAGAAATAAACATCATCATGATTCTGGAATCGAACCAAACTTGAACCAGAACTACCAGTACCGGAATCGAAACTATCTCCTAGGCTTCTCAATTCCAATTTTGGAACCACAAAATCACCATTTTTTAAAGTGAAAATAAAAAAAATGAATAAATGAATTTTATTTTAATAAAATATATGTTTAAACCTCAAAATAATAATTGAGTCTAGAATGTTTAAATTATTTAACGAAATTTTTAAAAATTTATTTAGGAAGCACATTTATTTATTTACATACACATCTACTATCAAGTATAGTTAGTAATATAAATTATATAATATTCTAGAGGTGAAAATAAAATTACAATACAGAAAATAGTCTCACATTATTAAGGAAAGAGATTTGCTTTTGAGAAAAGTTTATAAAAACTAAATTATATATTGCTTTTAAGTTTTATTTATTTTTGTTGCTAATAAATAACATATTGACTATTGTGAATAGATAATAAATTTTTAATCATTCATTTGACATAGTTTAAGTATTAATAATTATATATTTAACATTATTTTTTAATTGTTTCTCTAATTTTTTTTTGTCGTCCGTTGGAACCGGCTATAATCATTGATTCTACCTAATTATAAGCTGGAGAACTGTCTAAGATCAAGGAAAACTAGCGATTTCCTTAGCCCATTGTTGAACCACCCCAAACATTTGATTCCTAGCTTGAACCAAACTTACATATGTTTAAAGAGAAGTCTTCATTTTCATGACTACTAAGGTTGTAAAAATACGTATCAGCCTTTGGGGATAAAAGATTGCAATGGAAAAAAATAAAGATCTATCTTTAATTGACGATAACTTTAAATAAAAAAAAAAGAAAATAAAAAGTTATCGAAAAGGGACAATTTATTAAGGAATTTCCAATAAAATAGCAAAAGTTGAGTGTAACACAGTCTACAACATTTATAGCAAAAAATTACCTAACTATAGATTGTTTGAATATAATTACCAAAATCCATTACAAAATCATGTCTTGCAAATGGGGTATCAATATTTACTATGCAAATTGCACTTATTAATTACAATATAAAGCTTTTATATCGCAGCCATATCACGATTTGCAAATGGGATACATATATCACAATATACAAAAGTGATTTTAGTCCATGGATCTCCATAGTTCCAAAGTAGCTTTATCTAATTTTACATGTACAGTCCCACTTTCTCCTTCTATAGCTTTATCTGATTTTACATGTTGGGGTCTCAATTTGTCCTTTTGTTATCTTCATGATTACAGCTCATTCGGGTCCCTTTTTATTGGTCATCTGCTTTTTAAGGTTTATAATTTACACCATACCTGCTTTCTCCGATTTTACTGCCCACTTTATTATATACGTAAAAGGTAAATTACACCATAAGGTATCAATGGGGATAAGTTCATTTAAGATATCAACATTTCCAGTGGTTAAAAAGATGTATCAACATTTTGCAAAGTTCTTTTAAGGTATCAACATTCCGATTAATATTTAATTAAGTTTCTAAAATTTTCATCATTGATCAATTATCAATATCTTATTTGACTCATTTTACAAAATGTTTATACCTCTTTTTAACTATTTGAAATATTAATACTTTAAATAGATGGGTTAATATTACAAATAGTACTTGAATTTTGATAAAATATATAATAAGATATTTAAAGTTTGACATTAAACAATTTAATACCCAATTTTTGAAATTGTCAAGTCTAATACTTCAAAGAACTTTTGCGCATGCTAATAGTATGCCCATTAAGTGTTTTTAGGTACTAAATTAATCAATTTAAAGTTTTTCAAATGTGAAAGTGATCGATTCAAAATTTAGGTGTCGCGCCCTACAAGATACCCTAAACATGACAACCCACCATACACAATATTAAAGCCTATGAGTAACCACCATAATCATGTGAAGGCTTCAATACCGAGCACAAGATGTATTTTCACAAAGGAAGGAATGCCAATGAGTTTCGCAGTTTGGAAGTACTCAAATGGCATGCAAGAGAAACTAAACCAGTAAACTTAAACAAGATAAGCTACAAGTCTTAGGGGCATTCCTGCACTAAAACCATAAAGGCATCAAAAGTTATCACATTTTTAGTCTCCAAAATAACATAAGTCTTTGTACAAAAGTTGAGAGAAAGTCTAGCAAAGAGATTTAGAAGAAATCTATTCTAAGTCTTCTTGTACATTTCCTTTAAGAGCTCCTTAAAATCATCATCATTACCTTAGGTTTCACCATTACAGGTAAAGCCATAAGTAATCTAGAGATATTAGAAATCTATATGGGTATAAGCAATAACATGCTTAATAAGTATATTCCTGCTGACTTATCATAAGAAAACAGAACAAGCAAGTTTGTTTATACAAACATATGCTATACATCAAACATATGGTGCAAACAAATATACACAGGTATCAGGAAACCGTACACAGCATGGATTTATGCCCTTCGTGACAAAGGTTTGGAATACTCTTGTAGGTCTCCGTGACCTCTACTACTAGAACTTGGGCACTCGCTGATAATGATCGATCTAGCACGGCTCCCTCATGAGGCCGTATTCTAAATGAAGTAGTTTCCCAGGAAGGGGTAGGACCCACACATCATATGCGGTTTGTAGCCCTCGTGATCCCATGCATACGAGTCACAGCCTTTAAATGTGACTCAATGGAATGCAATTTGACCGATTCTTAAGTTATACTAATCTCATTAAGTTCATTGAAGGGTGATCAAGAAACCCAACATTGCACTCACAATACAGCAAATATAACATCAACATGTTTAATCAACCAATCCATATCGAAATATGCTTACAAACCATTGATCACACAACATAAGTCACAAAAATAATCCCACATCATCCCCACAGCAAGTCCAATTTTTATATTTTTTTTTTGTTTTTATCAACTAGTGCACTACTTTACACACAAGAATAGATAAGCAAATATGGAATTAAACTCACTCGACCATTTGGAATCAATTACTCAAAATAATCCTTTAGATAGGGGTATTGACTTCTTCATCACCTAAACAAATAAAATATCTAAAATGAGTATTTCCTATAGACTTTACTTAAAAATTTTAATTCTAAAACTTAATTCTCGATATTTCCGTTATCTAGTTTTGACCTTAAAACGGACATATCTAAGTCATTTTAACTTTGATTTTTATGTATGAGAAGTCGATTTCTACCTATTTCAGATGCTCTATCCATTTCCAAGATTATTTAAAACATTTAAGGTCATTTAGGTCTTGGGATCTAAGGAGTCATATTGTGCTCAAATTCATATCTAATCCATTTTAACACTTTTTGCAAGTTTTACCTCAAGTAGATTTTCTAAGACAAGTTTAAAATCTACCCCTATGCTCAAACTCTTTAAGATCTTAAAAGTAGTTCATAAAATGTGCATGACCCTAGTGATATTGCTTAAAAGAATAATTTTTCATTAACTAGTCTCATGACAATTAAAAATTCTTAGATTTACAAAATTTCAACCTTAAAAACTTGTTGTGACTTCTTATCTATTATCATTTATAAATAGATGAGTTGATCTTTTTAAAATAAAGTGCCATTCTTTATTTTATTCTTTGAAATTCTTTTTCAATATTTTACTGAAAACTTACATGTCAAAACATTGTTTTTTTTTTTTTTTTCATATGTTTCTAAGAAGAAGTTCATGTTGTAAATTTTTCAAAATACAATGTAGGGCCATGGCGTATGTGAAAATATTAGGTTGGTTTTGTTTTCAAATATGTCTTTTGTACAAGAATTTCTAAGGCTTTGAAAAATAAGTTTTCAAAAATTATTTACATAATAAATAATTCTCAACATTAAAATTCAAGGATTAATTTTACTATTATGACAACATCATTATGAGTATTATGTACATGAATAGAAAATTAAAATCATAAATATTTTTAGCAAGTTGGACCCACAATAAAAAGATAACAAGGATGAATATAAATATAAATATAATCAAACTAAAAACATGGGAGGTATAGCTTATGATCAATGCTCCCGAGGCTTGAAATAATCCAGTCACCATGTATAATAAATAAAAACGGGACGAGATGTAATAAAACAAAATAAAATAAAATGGAAGTCTTAGACTTTTTTCAAGATTTCCCGAGACTTGAAATGATCCAGTCTCCTTTGAACTTAAATATGGACAAGTCGAAGACTAGAAGTTGACTAGTCTTATATAAATTGCATGAAATAAAATTGCTTGAAATAAAAAAAAGATATGAAATAAACAATAGTTAGATTAGTAAGCAATATGCTCTAAAGCTTATTTATACATATACATATACATACTTATGTATATACATAAATATTAAATTAGGAAACATGAATGCAACATGTAAATAAACATGACAATAACATGAATAATATGATCATAAGTTGAAACAAAGCATGTTGTCTTGTATTTTTCCATCCTAGTATGGTTGATAAGAGCATTTCAGTCGTATCAAATTATAAAATTTAAAAAACCAATAGAAATCCTACAACAAGCTCTAAGGTAGCACACTTATCGATTGTAGAATAGAATTACTACAAGTGTCATCCTTTAGGATCTGGATATCAAGTACTAGTATTACCGTTTCTCTACTATTCAACCTAATAATTGAGATGATATTATGAATACAAATTATCTAATTAATAACCTTGATAGTTAATTATGTGTCTTCTTAATATAATACAATCACAAAACAATACCCCTTATCTTGATCCACCTTAAACCTTAATTTCTTATAACAAAGGATTGATTAATGAATCATCTATAAATTGAACTGTAGGAAATTCTTAAATTCATCAACTTCTCTATCAAGATAATTAAATTCTAACCCTCATAATTAATGGAAATGTCTTTCATCATTATTTACATATCGAATTACATTATTGTTCACGATTCCTCAGAAAGATTCGATCTTTATGCAGAAGGTTCATGCAGTCTATGTCTAGATCCACATTCAAACCTCTCTATTCATATAAATCTATTCTATTAGATAAAATCTCTTTTTATCTAAAAGAAATCAAACATGTAATCAATTGTGGCCACAAATCAATCACAATCGCAAATAAGAAATCATGAATAGACTCAAAACATAAACTTTCAATAATCAAACAAATTCAATACATAGATCTAGGGTTTCACAAGACTTAGGGTAAATAAATCTACTCCTCCATGGATTTTACAATAAAAACAAGAAATCTAGAGAAGTAATCAATAAACATGATTAAACAATAAAACCCATTAATGTTTTGTGATCTTCGATGAAGCCCTGGCACTTCTGCACTTGAAGCTCTCAAGCTTCTCTCTAGGATTTCTAATAGAATGAATGAATTCTCATAAAGTCGAGCTAAGGATGCTATTTCAGAAGGAAAAATTGTCTTCTACACAACCATCCTATACAACCTATCTTTGAGGCAATGTAGGATGAAAACTGGTGAATTCTCGCAACTGGACAATGTAAGCCGCCTAGTACACTGGCATCTTTGAAATGTATGCCACTAGCCTTGAGCTCTTAAGTCACCGGCCTTGAGCCGATATTCCTTTAAAATTGTCAAAATCTTTGAAATCCAATGCTACATGACTACGGACATAGCTTATGTAAACAGGCCGTATACTTTCAAAATCAGTTCTGGTCACTTTTGATCCTCTATATGAGTACCCTACACGCCTTGTGTATGATCCTTATGTACTTCTAAAATGCTTGCTGATCATTTTTCACCCCCTACACCAGTGTTTTACACAGCTTGTGTGGATTCTTGAGTATGTTGTAAATCTTCTAAATTCCTATGTCTTCATCAAACTCTTGCTCAACTCATCCAAATGTTTTTATTAAGCTCAAAATATTCTTTAACCCTGAAATAAACATTTTAACCATGGGAGTATCTTTTTCCTTAATAATCCACATAAAATATATATAATATCATGCCAAAACAATGTGAATAAGAAGGGTTTTTAGACACTTATCAATGGTGCATCATAAGGATATTTTATGAAAACTATTCAAAGACATACATACTCATTTTACATCTTAACATAAAAAGGTGGTTTAGTGTATTTTCTAAAGGAGGAAATTGAGATATATGTGTGTAGTAGAGAGGGGAGGAAGAGAAGTCTAGAGTGAAGTTTAAAGAGTTTTAGAATAAAGAGAGTTATGTAAGTATAGGAAAAATAAAGTAGGGAAAGGGGTATTATAGAGGAAAAAGTGTAGAATTAATGTGTGTTGGAGGTTGTGTGTAGGTTACGCTAGCCACATGAGAGGGGAAGAGAGAGAGATAAACAGAAGTGAAAAAGAAGTTAAGTATAAAGCTTAATAAAAGTTTATGAGAAAAGAAAATATAAGATATAGGTTTATAAGATATAATGATAGGTGTAAGAGTAGATGTAAAAAAGTATAGTAGAGTGAATAATAAATGAATAATAACAAATAGTAGACAAGACAAATTAATTACCGACAGAGATAAAAATTTGCATATATATGCTACAACTAATGTTTTTATAAACCTATAAAATTTCAGCTGATATTATATGGATATCTTAGTATTAATCTTCGGATAGACTTACCATTTTAGGGTATAAATCCTATACTCATATTAATTTTTAGTGTTTTCATTTTTTCTACTTCATCTAATCTCTTAGGGTTCTAGAACTATATCTAAATTTGTCTAGGATTTCTTTAGGGTTTAAGGTCAATTCAGTTTGTCTTTAACGTTTTGTTTCCAATACTGAATCTAAGGTTTTTACCATAAAATTTTGGGTTTAAACCAGGTACTAAATTGATCATTTTCAAAGTTTAGGTATCTAATTGTATATTTTACCAAAGTTTAGGTATCATGTGATACCCCTCAAATATAAGATGGTGAAACTCTAATCATCAAAGCATGTTTTGGTGTAATGGCTTAGAGTTCATCACAACTTTAAAGTTAAGCATGCTCGGTGAAGAGTAATCCTAAGATGGATGACCTTCTGGAAGTAGCTGGAACTAAAGATAAAATCATATGGGATTTTGCCAAAGCGAACAATACCACGGTAGGTGGAGTTCCGGAGCATTACATAAGGTATCAGAGCAGTTCACCAACCTAAAGTGGGTGAGCTAAGTGTTGCATGAGGCAACGTATCTCACAGTGGTGGTACCTCTTGAGCTTGTATGAAACACCTCTAGTGTCTTTCTTGTCTGGTGTGGTTCTAAACCAATGTAGGGAAACAGAAGAGACGTCAGTTCTGTAAAGAGGAGAATATGTAATACCCCTCAAACATAAGGTGGTAGAACTATAATCATCAATACGTCTTTCGGTGCAATGGCTTGGAGTTCATCAGAGCTCTAAAGTTAACGTGCTCAGTAGGGACACTCCTAGATGGGTGACCTCCTAGGAGACAGTTGGCACCAAGTACAAAACCATGTAGCATTTGACCAAGGCAGACAATACCTTGGTGGGTGGAGTTCTGGTTGCTACATATTATTTGTGATAATATCCCTAAATGAATTTATCTCCAAACTTTGATTCCTCTTTTGAACCACTTGAAACGTTGATACCTTACATGAACTTACCATCAAATGTTGATGCCTTTCAATATAATTTATCCTATATGTAAATTACATGATGTACATGCAATTTATGTCCTAAACAACAAATTATTTTAGCAGAAGTTACTAATAGAAAACTTAGTTGCCAATTACAATATATTTATATATTGTTAATGTGACAGTGGGAATGTAAACCTTTGAATTTTTGTGTGATTATAATAATTTATAAGCTTATTTTAAATTGATAGATGACAACATTATTAATATGAATACAAAATATTTTTCTTGATTCCAATACGAAATAGAATATTCAAATATAAAATTTAGTAAATAATAACCTCAAAAACCACTCTCAATTTTTTTTTTTTTGGCTAATTTAATACCTGGTAATCTATCTCATGTAAAACGCAATTCTAAATCTTCTTAACTTGATAACGATGGTTGGATAAGTGCGATTGCAATATTTGATTATGTTATCATTGATAAATTAATTGTTACATAAATTATAATTACGACAATTGAACAAAATAAAAAAAATATTGCTAAGTAATTAAACTAAATATAATAGAATTTGTTAACAATAATAATAATAGCAATAGCAATAATAATAGAATTTTATCATACTATAGCCGGTTTGTTTATTAAAAAAATAATATTTGAACACGCAAATAAAAAATTTGCTTATTATATCCTATACCCAAGTTAAGCATAATCAATTAAAATCCTACAGTCAAAACATAGCAGTTTTGGAAAATGATAAAACCCATACACGATTAAGGTAGTTATCCTAAAAGTGTAATTACAGAAGTATAAGATATGAGAAAAAAATTGACAGTGTTGGCCATTTAAAGTGAAACTAATATTATTAATGTAAACCCTCAAAATTTCTATTATGAATAAACCCTGATGATATCATGTTAGGTCATATCACAATGATCCCTTATAGGTATACAACCTTACAGAGATCAGATTGCGACCTAGATCAATACCAGAAACCCAAAAATCATCTAATAAGATCTAGAACCAGAATAAAAATAGTGTCAACATTATGAAATGTCAACTAAAGCCCAAAAATCAAGCTCAATAGTTTTATAAAATGGTTTTAAGACTAAAAATCACATTTTAGAGCTAATAGTCAATCACGTAATCATAAAACCCTAAATATCAATACCAAGAATTGTTTGTAGTAAATTAGCATCATCATATAGTATAAATATTTATGTCCTTTATTCATAAATAAATTTATCTTCTAGTACATAAATGCTCAATAGATAATAAAATTATTCATCATATGTGTATGATAGAAATTCAAAATATTATTTAAGAAATAAAAACCCCATTTCTTTCTCTCATTCCAAAACCATAACCTAATTAGCAAATTTCCCACTTTTCCTTCTTTTTTGAATTTATCAAGTTTCTATGTACAAAGTACAAAAGAGACAATGACACATGACACTTTCACCGTTTCTCTTAGCCACCTTCTTTATGCACAAATACCATTTCTCAATAAAGCAATGACTGCATACAGTCTTTCTTCCCAAATGTTGAAATCCCAACTTTAAGCAACAATCAAATCACTCTTCCTTCTACAAAATTAAACTCCTCACAACTCCCCACATCAATTTCTTTCTCTCCCTCGATTCTCTCTCCCTCCCCCCACGTTTTCTCTCTCTCTCTCTTTTCTCCATGTCACTCCCTATTCTACGTCTTTCGCTCCCTCTTTTCCTTTTCTTTTCTCTTCTTTTTCCTTCTTTCATTTTCTCAACTAAAAACATACCATACCTTTTTCCCGCAAAAGTACCACTTTTCTAAACAAGAGACAAAAAGGGAAAAAGATGAACATGGTGTAGAAAGCCAACAAACCACTTCAGCATAAAGGTAAGCCAAGGCCACCTTGACAACTTTCAACTTTTAGGTTAGTTTTATTACTCATACTAGAGATTTTCCCCTTTTATGTCTCCTTAGATTCAAATCTATACTCAAAGGAGGGGACTGATACTCTATCACTCCTCAAAATTCAAGGTAAACATCAAGAATTCGCTCTAGGTAGTTTATATAAGTTGAAAAGTATAGGAAAAGTAAGTATGAGAATGTTAAAAATTCATTTTTCCTCTTAAGGCCATTAAAAAGGAATTGTTCTTCCTACTAAAACATCATTTTTAAAGGTATAAACAATGTTAGGGTCGGATCCCTCCAGTATGTGATTAAAAATATTATCTTTCTCACTCAAAAACATCTCGTTACTTAGTATAAGCATCTAGAAAGCTTAGAACATTAAAAATCCTCTAGTACCTTACTTTATGACTCATGTTTTTGTGGGATCTCTAGAGATCCGAATTTACTTTTCTTATTTCCTCTTTGTTTATGACTTATACTTAGCAAAGATAATGTTTTTCTAGCTTCTTTACACCTAGATATGTTGTATAAACCTCTAGAAAACTTAAGGCATGAAAAATTCACATATACTCTACTGTATGACTCATAGTTTTGAGGGGCTCCTTGAAATTTGAATTTATTCTTTCTATTTCCTTTTTAGTTGTGGGTTATACTTAGTAAAAATGGTGTTTTTCTAGTTTTCATATATCTAAATATGTTGTATAAGTATTTAGGAGGCTTAAAACAACAAAAATACACCCTTAGGTGCATCATAAAGGTCACGAGTTCATGGGTCCCATTTTGATCTGAATTTCAGCTTTGTCTTCTTTCCTTTAGTTATTTGTTATAATAAGTAAAAATGATGGTTAATGGTATAACTTAATCATTCCTAAACAAAAAGGAGAGTAGAATATTATTTTTGGCAATATAATGTGAGTTGGACATTTGGAAATTTAATGAAGCCATCAAGCTTTGTTCTCCATGAAGATCACAATTGGAATGGGAAGTCAAAAGGAAGTTCTTATTGCTAATTTTGCTAAAATTGCCACCAACTCAATGTTAGCTAAATAATGGAATTATTAGAGAAAGTGAAAAAGGATCAAAGGAGAATAAATGGGTTTATAAAAATTGAAAGTTGGATTATGTGTTTAATGGGCTCAGTTAGGTTTAATTCCAATTAATTGGCCCATAAGTTGGATCAAAGTTTCAATAAAAGAAAATGAATTAGAATATGGGCTTTTCCCATGTAAGTATTGGCTCAAAAGAAGTTTAGGGCCAAGAATAAACAAATCCTATCTTTATACATCAAAACCCATGAATACATGAAGGGAATGTCAAATACAAAGTTATAACAAAAGCTCTTAACTAAATGTGTAAATGTATATTAAGAGCTCATAGGAGGATTAAAGAGTAGCAAATATAAATTATGACCCATGTGTGCAACCCACATAAGTATGTAATGGAAATAATGGCTATTTCCATTCCTTGATCACATAAGCCCATAAATCATTATATTAGAGTCAAGAAAGGAGAAGTGGATACAAAACTTGGAAATGGATAATTCTGGTCCAAGAGAGAAATGAAATGACAAAGTAAAACCGTTTTATGTGTTGAGAATTACAAGGCCCATAAAGTGACGATCCATAGATAATAGAAGTTATGCAAATTTAGGAAATTTAAGAAGATTAAGTTGGACTAGAAATTAGGTAAAAAGCCTTATTGTTGAGATATAATTTACTCAATCTATAATGGATAAAACTTGATAAACTTGTTATTAATCTTATAGAAATCATGAGGAATTGATACTTAATCAAGTTAATGTTGTGTTTCAGGTTTATAAAGCTAAAGGAAAGATTTAGATGAATAAAGCATGGAGAAAATGACCAGAAGCCTGATGGCCGCCAGCCATGAGAAGATGGCCGCCAGCTATGGAGCCTCGATGAAGCGAAGAAAATGGCCAGAAGCATCATGGCCGCCGGCCATGGAGCCGGCCATCAAGACTGCACCATTTGTTTCGCGAATAATAGCTGCCAGCCTTGTTGCGACATGCCTCCAGCCATCTTTCATGCGAAAAACACTCTTTATATCTGATGTTTATCTCATATATATAAAAAGAAGGAGGAGAGAGAAAAGATTATTCATTATTCATTATTGATTTATTCTTGTTCTATACTTTCAAGAACCCTAAAGATTGCTTTTCTTGAATCATGAACAACTAATCTCTTAATCTAGCCAAGGGATTATTGCAACTCAATTCAAGATGGATTGTGAGACCTAATTGGGTTTGATTTCTATTATTCTCATCTTTGCATATTTGTATTTCATCTGATTCTATTGTTATTATTGCTTGATTATCTCTTATAACTTTGGATCCGGTTGTAGGATGATTGAACAATAATCAATCAATTAGAACTCATATCCGTAATTGTATGAGTAATCTAATATAGGTGATGAAACAACACGATAGTCATAAAATAGATGGTTATTTGATGTTGTGATGAAATATAATCTAATTTAAATGATCCATGCTCTATGAGATTGTTGATTAGGGTTAGGTTTCTCTTTTCTTAATGCAATTGATGGATTAAACCTTAAGAGCGTATTTAGGGTTATCTATTCGATTAGGAATAATCAAAGATCTTATCTTGGTTATTTAATATCTAAGGAGATTGAATTTCAATGCTTATTGGAATTTATAACTAACCTATTCAAAGTAGGAATAATAATATTTGAGTCTATGATCAATCCTGAGAATTGAGTTGTAATGAAACCTAGGCTAGATAATCTTTTGAATATATAAATCTCTTTAATAGAAATAGGTTTATTTTATTTGCTTGATTTCAAAACCCCCAATTTTATTTTTTTTTCTCTTCTCAACCCGATAGAAACTTAGGATTTTTACCAGTCCCTGTGGAGACGATCCTGCTCACCACTGTTTACAAATCTTAGAGTAGGTTATTTATTTTTGTTGGATTCGACACCCACCAAATTTTGGCGCCGTTGCCGGGGATGGTGTCCAAAAATTCCCGTTTCTATTTCTTTTTATTTTTATTTTTTTTCTTCTGTTTATGACCCGTGCTTCTCACAAAGGTATTTAGAATTTGATTCAGAATTGAGAAGACAGAGAGGAATGCGCAAACAAGCAAAACTGATGCTCAGACGCAACATCATCTTCATCTCCTGGATTAACTCAAGCTTGGAATTAACCGAATCATCTAGTGAGTCTGAAAAACAGGAAACTGAAAGTTTGGATTGAACAAAAGAGAGGAAGAGATGGCAAATCAAGATCGCACTTTGAGACAACTAGCCACTCCGGATGTGACTCAACAACCACTCTGCATTCAATACCCTGAATTGAATGTGGATTTTGAGTTGAAATCCGGGTTGATTCATTTGTTGCCTTCTTTTCATGGCTTGGAAAACGAGGACCCTCATAAACATTTGAAGGAGTTCCACGTTGTCTGTTCAGGTATGAAACCTCATGGGATATCTGAAGATCAAATTAAATTGAGGGCTTTCCCATTTTCATTAAAGGATAGAGCCAAAGATTGGTTATTCTATCTACCCCCTGGATCAATCACCACTTGGACCGACATGGTGAAGTCATTTTTGGACAAATTTTTCCCTGCTACTAGAGCCGCAAACATAAGGAGGGAAATTTGTGGGATTAAACAAAGAGAAATTGAGAATCTGCATGAGTATTGGGAAAGGTTCAAACAATTAGTTGCCAGTTGTCCTCAACATGGCATATCAGAACAACTCCTGATACAATATTTCTATGAAGGATTGCTTCCTTTGGAGAGGAAGATGATGGATGCAGCGAGTGGAGGAGCGATAGTAGATAAAACCCCTGCTCAGGCTAGGGATTTGATCTCACTCACGGCTGCAAATTCCCAACAATTCGGTTTCAGACAAGATCCTTCAACAAGACGAGTCAACGAGGTAAGTGTCTCACACTTAGAATCTCAATTATCTAACTTGACTTCTCTTGTCCAGCAGGTTATCCTTGGAAATACCCAACAAGCGAAAGCTTGTGGTATTTGTGCTTCAAATCACCCCACAGACATGTGTCCAACCCTTCAAGATGACTCATATGCGCATGCAAATGCAATTGGTGGATTTCCAGGACAAACACATCCCCCTCAAAGAAGATATGATCCCTATTCCAACACATACAATCCTGGTTGGAGGGACCATCCAAACTTCAGCTATCAACCAAGGCCTCAACCACCACCACAACAAGCTTCGTCTTCAAGTTCATCACTTGAAGATATTGTCAAGTCTCTTGCAATTAACACGAAGCAATTTCAGGATGAGACAAGAAAAAGTATTCACAATTTGGAGAGTCAAATGAGTCACCTTGCCACCTCTGTAGGAAGTTGGAGCAACAAGGTAAGTTACCTTCTAATACTGTTAATCATAAAGAAAATGTGAGTGCAATTTCCTTGAGATCTGGAAAGGAATTGCAAAACTCTAGTAGGAAGGTAATTGAGACCACCTCCAAAGATTTTGAAAAAGAGAACCCCCACATGGAGGAAAAACAAGTAGAAAAATTTTCACCCCCGTTCTATAAACCTGTTCCCCCATTCCCTTCTAGGTTGAATAAGTCCAAGATATTGGATGATGAGAAGGAAATTTTGGAGACTTTTAGAAAAGTCGAGGTAAACATTCCATTATTGGATGTGATTAAGCAAATACCTCGATATGCGAAGTTTCTGAAAGATCTTTGTACAAATAAGAAGAAGCTTAAAGGGAGTGAGACAGCTTTTATGGGTGAGAATATATCTGCTGTCCTTCAAAAGAAGCTACCACCAAAGTGCAAGGACCCTGGTACGTTTTCTATTCCTTGTATAGTAGGTCATGTTAGAATTGAAAATTGCATGTGTGACCTAGGGGCTTCAGTTAACATTATGCCTCTTTCAATCTATAAGAAACTGAATATTGGATCTTTGAAAGAAACAAGAGTAATCTTGCAACTTGCAGATAGATCCAATATATATCCATCAGGTATTTTGGAAGATGTTTTGGTACAAGTCAATGGATTAGTGTTTCCCGCTGACTTTTATGTAATTGATATGGGTGAGGAGATATATTCACAATCACCTACACTTTTGCTTGGGAGACCATTTATGAAAACATCTAACACCAAAATTGATGTGAATGAAGGAGTCATGACAATGGAGTTTGATGGGGAAATCATTAGATTCTCTGTGGATAGTGAAAAGAAAATCACTTCAAATATTTCTCAAATTTTTGCTATTCATAAAGATGAAAAACAGGTTGTGGAAGATTTGGAAGATAAGAGCCTAGTTGATGAATCTAAGAAGGAGGCTTGGAGAGATTAGTGTTGACACTGGACAATTTGAGGAGAAAAGAAGAGATGATGAGTTGAATCTCAAGAAGGAGGATGAGCTTAAAAAGCACACTAGTGATCAATTTTATGATCAATTGTTGAGGGCTTTAGATGGAGAAATCACTAGGGTGAATCAAGAGGAGTTTATTGGAGATTTTCCCCATGGCTGAAAACGGGGAGACTTTTATCTTTGAGCCTCCATGAGATGAGTTGGAATAGTCCAGCTAAGGACTATAAAGAAGCGCTTCATGGGAGGCAACCCATGGTTTTATTAGTTACTAATGTTTTTGCTTTTGTGTGCTTTTGTTTTTCTTTTTGTTTTTGTTTTGCAGTTAGTTTGGTTTTTGAAGGAAACATTCTCTCAGAGCTTTAAAGACAAGAACTTCAAAAGAGCTTCAAGTACTAACCGGGAAGTATCATTATTCCTTTATCCTTCATCTTTATTTCCTTAACCATTATGGGCTGAATTAGGAAACAGTGAGGAACGTTGACAAATAAGTGGGGGAAGGGATAGATGATAAGGAGATTTGAATATTATTGTTGTTGATGTCGGAAATATTTGAATATATTTGCATATTTGAGATATCTGATTTGATTTGTGTACCCACACTTGAATTGTTAAATTGTTTGTTCTTGAGTACTATATTCCTAATGCGCAATTTTAGGCAAAATTTTTGCCTAATTTTTTCAAAAATTTTATGAAATCTGGAGATTGTGCTAAATGATTTATATAGCATCTACATAAATATGGAAATGGACTTGCTAAAGTGTCTTACTCATCCATTGTTGTGATTATAATACTTGGTCAAAATTGAGTAGCAAAATCTTTGAGGAACAAATTTTATCGTGTATTTAGCCTTAGAATTGGAAGTTTAAGAGTAGGTCGAGTTCTTAAGTGAAAAATAAACAGGTTTACTTCTAGGAATAAGTTAACATGTATATACTCCTCTTGAATTCTTTTTAAAGAATTTTTCAACATCTAGTAAAAGAGATAAATGACACTTTTTACTTAGTGAACATGATAAAAAAGTCTTTTATGTGTGTTGCATTCAAAGTAAAGAAACAAGTATAGCCACTACTCCGCTGACTTGAGCATTTGAGTTATGAGTATCCAAACTTGAATGTTAGAGTGAGAGAGAGTTCTTAGGGGTCCCTTTAAAACTCGGTCACTTGGGTGATGAGCCCGGGACCCGTATGTACCGACTCAATAAACTCCTATAACGATAAGGGAGGAAAGGCGAAAGTTCACTATATGAGCTTTGAAAGAAAAAGAAAATATATAATAAGAGCTGAAAAGAAGCGGGCAAAAACCCGTCCAGAGAACACACTCTGAAGGCTCAATATATGCTTGAATAAATCAAAAGGAATATGAATGCTAAAGTACCACTGAAATAAGACTTATAATAAATATGGAGAAAATCTAAGGAAAGAGTTGATATCATATGCTTTTACTTTATGTTGTGAGGAGTATATATTTGTTAAATATCCAATGAAGTCCAAATGGGTGTTTTTCTTTACTGAACTGAGAATTTACTTTTGAATAGAAGAATCTTGCTAAACATTTGGATTAAAGTTTGTTCTGTTTAGATTAGCTTTTGAATTTTGATTGAAGTATTTTAATTACATGTGATCAATTTGGTTAGAGTGGTAGGCACAAAAATTGCATGTCATAAGAATAATCAAAGAAAGATGCTTGGAATTCAAAAGTGAAGTTAGCACTCTTTATGATAGATTTCAATTGTAGTTCTAATTGTATTGCTTGAGGACAAGCAATGGTTTAAGTGTGGGGGAATTTGTTGAGATATAATTTACTCAATCTATAATGGATAAAACTTGATAAACTTGTTATTAATCTTATAGAAATCATGGAGATTGATACTTAATCAAGTTAATGTTGTGTTTCAGGTTTATAAAGCTAAAGGAAAGATTTAGATGAATAAAGCATGGAGAAAATGACCAGAAGCCTGATGGCCGCCAGCCATGAGAAGATGGCCGCCAGCTATGGAGCCTCGATGAAGCGAAGAAAATGGCCAGAAGCATCATGGCCGCCGGCCATGGAGCCGGCCATCAAGACTGCACCATTTGTTTCGCGAATAATAGCTGCCAGCCTTGTTGCGACATGCCTCCAGCCATCTTTCATGCGAAAAACACTCTTTATATCTGATGTTTATCTCATATATATAAAAAGAAGGAGGAGAGAGAAAAGATTATTCATTCATTATTCATTATTGATTTATTCTTGTTCTTTATACTTTCAAGAACCCTAAAGATTGCTTTTCTTGAATCATGAACAACTAATCTCTTAATCTAGCCAAGGGATTATTGCAACTCAATTCAAGATGGATTGTGAGACCTAATTGGGTTTGATTTCTATTATTCTCATCTTTGCATATTTGTATTTCATCTGATTCTATTGTTATTATTGCTTGATTATTTCTTATAACTTTGGATCCGGTTGTAGGATGATTGAACAATAATCAATCAATTAGAACTCATATCCGTAATTGTATGAGTATTCTAATATAGGTGATGAAACAACACGATAGTCATAAAATAGATGGTTATTTGATGTTGTGATGAAATATAATCTAATTTAAATAATCCATGCTTTATGAGATTATTGATTAGGGTTAGGTTTCTCTTTTCTTAATGCAATTGATGGATTAAACCTTAAGAGCTTATTTAGGGTTATCTATTCGATTAGGAATAATCAAAGATCTTATCTTGGTTATTTAACATCTAAGGAGAGATTGAATTTCAATGCTTATTGGAATTTATAACTAACCTATTCAAAGTAGGAATAATAATATTTGAGTCTATGATCAACCCTGAGAATTGAGTTGTAATGAAACCTAGGCTAGATAATCTTTTGAATATATAAATCTCTTTAAATAGAAATAGGTTTATTTTATTTGCTTGATTTCAAAACCCCCCAATTTTATTTTCTTTTTCTCTTCTCAATCTCCGATAGAAACTTAGGATTTTTACCAGTCCCTGTGGAGACGATCCTACTCACCACTGTTTACAAATCTTAGAGTAGGTTATTTATTTTTGTTGGATTCGACACCCATCACTTATGATCATGAATAACAACTATAAAGGCCCATTGGCCCACAAAGGTTAACATATAGAGAGCTTAATTCCTAAAGCCCATGAGTAGTAATAAGAATGTTGATCCAACTTATAAGTGTAAAAATTCAACCCAATGCTCCAAAAAGGAACTTATCTATTCAAGGGAGGATAACTAAGCTTACATAAGGAAACCTTAATTGGAGCCCAATTAAATTAGGCGCAACAAGAGAAACTAAGATGAGGACAAATTACATTACCATAACACTCTAGCTTTAACTTAACTACTAAGCACATGCCATCTTAAGTATTGACACATATTATATTTTCTTATATGTGTAGGTGAGCTAGACTACTCTTAGACATTCCATTGGGTTATTACGATGCTTGACTATCTTCACGGACCATTGAGTAACTTGACTTTATTCACGTTGTATGTTGAGTAGTATAGTTGCACCCAAATGAAAGATAATAAATGGGTTTATGTGGAGATTTGGGATCATGTTTGTTGATATGTCTATTGATTGAATAAAATACCTTAATTATAAAGGTAACTTCATGTTGTAGTCCTATGATGTGTTGTTAATATCTTATGAGTCTCCACAATTGCTTGAACACTAAGAATTGGACTTAATATTATTTGATGAATTATCTAAATGATCATGCATGGCACATCACCCTTACATTAGCATTGCATACTTTTTTGTCACTATTGCTATGTATTACCTTTCTGGGCATATGATGAATTTAGGGGTTCTAATGGTAAAATTCTAGTTCCGCTTATTTTATCATGAGACTTATGGATTCTGCAGAAACTACTTGGTTAGTGGAACACTGTCGTTGGGTTTCCACCTAAAGTGTATAATACTTAGGGAGTTTCTTTGTTTCTAGGTAAATAAATGTTTTTAAAAGGTTTTAAAGGCATTACCCAGTATTTTCTTATTCTCCCGAGCGTTAGTGACAAGTGTTAGTTGCTTAAACCTCGGAGAGGGCGTAAATCAGTGACCTATTTAGATTCCGATCATCCAGACTTATCTGTGTGTAACATATGATTTGAGTGATGCATTGCATATGGGTACTAATAAAACTTGTCTCTCTTGTCTGATATGTGTTTACAATCTAGTTACTTCACTAAGTTATGGTTTGCTCACAACCTTATAGGTTTCATTGGTTCAAGGGTAGTTCGTAGTTCACTCCTACGAGAGTCCTCGCATCGATACATGCTAGTATCTCTCAAGTAGAGCAGTCGAGCGAGTAAATATGGAGAATGAAGACTAAAGTTATCTATTTATTTATTCTATGACTTTATGTCTAAGATTATATGCCAAGTTAGCTCATATTATATAGTATTAAGACTATATTTATGCAGTATGCTCATAATGCTATTTGAGTATATACACTATATTTGACTCCATACAACCTTGATCCTAGATAAACATGTTACACCACTTTGAGTAGCCTAATCATATTATACCCTTGTGTCTCTCCAAAGCCATGGCCAAATTTAGTCGGCAATGGCTACAAACAGATGCAAGGTGGGATAACACGTTTAGAATACCCTTTAGGGTGTGTCAATTACCCATATATATATGTATTAATATAAAAAATTAAAAAAATTAATTCATTGTATTCAAATTATAATTTTTAACATAAATATTTAAAAAAAAAAACAAATCTAATTTCCAAAGACGAACTAAGACTCTAACATGTAAGCTGTAATTATTAAAGACCTTAAATGAGTATAGATATAATAAACTAATATAACTGAACAAGTCGAAATACTCAAAATCATTCACAATGCTACTAGCACATCGAAGAAAGAGAACAAATGCTTTCCCTTCGATCATAGAAAATACTGACCCAGGTTACATGTAACTAACCATGACATCACATGAGCTACAACATCACTTAGATATTTCTCTAAGCTACTTCTAGGCGAAGGAGAGTAACAAACTTCTAAAATAAGCAATCTTGGGAGTGTCATTTACCGCAATTAAATAAACAAAATAATAAACCAAGTATACAAATGATGGTTCAAAAACACATAATCCTTAAACATCTTTAATTAATTTTTAGCAAAACTCCTAGAGTAGCTTAACTAAACTAAGATATATAGAAACATGACAAGGATCTTTCTCAAATTCCCACTCAAACTACGCCTGGACCAAGCAAGATTAAATCCCATTGACTTATCAAATACTTCTTAGCTAATGATGATGATGATTATTCTAACATCGTAAGAATTGCATCACGTTCACTTTCAAAACAGATTACCTTCCTAGCAAAGGAATTAAAGTGCAATACAATTTTATGACTAAATAATCAAATGTAACAAATTAAACCAATCATTTGATGAAAAACACATTAGATGTGATAATCATTTTTTTTTTCTATGAAAACAAAAATTACAAGCACACTCAATTGTCAGCAATTAAAAAAAATGTCAGTAAATAGTTCAATCATCGTAGAGTTATAAAAGGGATTTGTTATGATTTGGAAATCCTAAAACTGATCCCAATATTAATTATAATATTCAAATATATAATAAAATATAATTCATCTTTATATTGTATACATTGAAAATCTGTAGTATTATTACCGTAAAATTATTTAAAACCAAATTTTTAAAATATCACTATTACAAACTCAAAATAAGTATCATGATATTTTGAAACACAACTTCATATTTCAACTTAAAAACTATATTATATATAATTTAGAAATTTAAAACTTAAACTAAATAGCCTTAACTTATACCAATTAACTAGGGATGTGCAAAAACAACCGAATGTTTAGGATAACCGAACCGAAACCGCAAAACCAAACCGAAAAAAATGGTTAACCGATCCACCGGTTTTGATTTAAGATTGAAGTTTTTAATTTTTCCCGATTTTTGGTTTTGGTTTCGATTTATAGAATCAGAAACCAACAATTTTAGTTTACCGTCCGTATTTATATATAATATACTTAAATAATTATTTTATTAAAAATAGCAATAGTCAGATATTAAAGGTTTCAAACCCTAAAGGTCCAAACATTGAAGGTTTTAAACCACAATCTATCCTAGCTTAATTGTTCTAATTGTGTGTACACTTGATGGGTATCATGGTGCTTAGCGTTGCGAAATAAATGTGGATGATTATCTTGATGGTACCGAAATATATTGACAACTTTTTTACTTATCTTACATCTTAATTTACAGTTTTTAATATAATTATAAAAAAGCCATACTTTTTTTTAAGGACATATTGAAAAATACGATTAATTGTAAATTATGTATAACAATTATGTTAAATGGTTAAAAACCAAAAATCAACAAAATTAACGAAAAAAAAAGGTTAATCGTTAAGGTGGTTAACCGTTTAGAATGAATCCGTTTAAGATTGGGATATTAAAAAATCGATCATTATGATTAGGTTCAAAAAATAGAATCACTAACCAGTTAATCAAATCGTGAACACCCCTACAATTAACAAATTTATCCACGTAATCATTAATAACTATCTCAATACTTTAAAGAAATTATCTTATATGAATTATAATCAACTAAAAGTCAATTAAACATGTTAAATTTATACTAGAATATTAAATATAACAAATCTCATTTGATAGCCAAAACTTGGAGGAGAAGAAAAAAAATTAAATTATTACAAGTCAAAATCATATCAATGAGGTAAGAATTAAATCTGATAACTCACATAGGCATTTAATGACTTGGTGATGTCATTGTCCTTTAGTTTTATCCAATTCATTCCTTCTCTAGGAAGTGGCCTAAGAGATATGTTTCTTTTCTTATTTGTCCATGTGGTGAATGTTTTTGATATAATTACTCTGAACTACACCAAGGCAGAAAAACAACTAAAGGGAATTTTCTTTGTCTCATTTCTTCTAAGAATTCCCCTGACCGAAACCATAAACCCTTTCCTTGACCACAAACAACAACAACCAATAATCCTTAAACACTTTAAGCAAATAGATTCCATAATATAACTTTAGTTTCTTAGTGAAGTTGGTAGAACTATCAATCAACGTAAGAAAACTTTTTCAATTTTTTTTATTTATATTAAAAATTGTAAGCCTAACAACTCCCTCTTATCTTTAATTTTTCCTCAAGGTTCTGTATCCTTAGGAAAGTGGAAATTCATCAACTATTCAACTAAAGCAAGGTAAATTAATGTTAAGATTATTGTATATATACACATATATGTAGGGCTAGTTTTATAGGGTAAATATATATAGAGTTCATTATAAATTTCCATAATATATATAGCAATTTCTAAGTTAAAAACTTAATTGATGAATATAACAATAAGCAAAGATTTAATTATCATATCATTTTTGGCCTTATAAAAATTAGGAAAAGATTATGCTAGATTAATGTTAAATTATATGTTAGTAAACCAAGCCTAGTAATTAATTAGAATTATATAGTTAAAATAACAAAGAAGTAACTTGAGTATATGCATGTACCATGATATGTTCATCCATATAAGGTTTAAAGGAAACTACGTTGATTTAATTATAACTTTTAAACTGGTTGTTAAAATTAGATGATTGTATTAATAAATTAAAAGGATTAAAGATTAAATTTTGAAACAAATAAACGTAGGAATTTCAACCCTATAGAGTATTATAGAAATCATAGCAATTTCCAAGTTAAATTGCATGTAACTTAACATTGTTTAGGTTGTTAGTTGGATATATAAGGTGAAATTAATAAGAGAAACAATTTAGATGTGTGTGTGTGTGTGTGTATTGTGCTTGGCATATGTAAGTGTGTATGACAATCATATTTAATTTTGATTAAAAAATAATAAATAAATAACGATTTAGGCCTATATAGATTAGAGAGAGATAACTGTGTGATTAAATTAACTGATTAAAGTTGAAGTTTAATAATATACATATAGGTACATCTCTCAACCTATAGAGCTTTATATGAAAAAAATTATGTTAGTTAAATTTAATGTGTATATTAATAGATGTAACTTGAGTAATTAACTAGGATTATGTGGTTATGCATTCGACTCATGAATGTAGATAATAATAGAATTTAAGTTAAATGAAAAAATAATATATAAATATACATATATCATCTTTATTGAAATTTTAAGAGAAACTATATTATTTTGCATAAGTAGAATTTATTAAATTATTAGAAGAAGAGATTAAAATAGATAAATATATGTATAGTTATAGATATACACATTCAGTCATATATAGGATCATAGGAGAAAATCATGTTTAACTTCTAAACAACATAAATTTGATGTTAATTAAGCCTATTAGATTTAAGAAACAACTCAAATTAACATATATCTACATGTACCTCTTAACCATAGTACATTTAGAGGGGGAAATTAAATAATTTGATATTAGATAAGCAAACTAATAGATAGTACAAGAAATGAACTTTCCAATGAGTATTTATATGCGAAATTCCAACTTACAATGAGTACAATAAACTTAGTTTAAGATTACACGATTGAAATCAGTATATAAAATCATTTAGGGCACTTTTTCAAATGAAAATTGAGTTCGTGGAAACTTTATGATTTGGTTTAAGAAATATAAGCTTTATGAGCTTTAAAACAACTATCCACATGATAAAATCGAATTAGGAATAATGCTAAAACTCAAGTTTCTTATAGGTAAAGGCACAATGGGATTTATTACATGAATATGAGTATAGTAATGAATATTCGTTATCTAATTTCTTAGGGAATATAGATTATTCTTTGAACTTTCCAGTAGATTACTACAATAATTTAGCGATGATACACATGTGAGTATATTCCTATGACCTCTATACTTGCTTGTGCGTAGTAATAAAGGATGGTGTCTTGTTAACAAATATTAATAATTGATAGATATATGGGTTTGGGAAGTTTATGCTTGTGGTTGCTTGTATTTGTTATTTTTCTTGAAAATACTATAAATTATATTGAATAATAAATATTAGGTATTGCTTGATTTTTGATTTTTGAGAGTGTCTGATATTTGCTTGATCGCTAAATAAATAGACTTAATAAATGCTATTTTGATAATTAAAAATTAAGCACGCATAGCACAATTGCATTGTTGAAGGTAATCACCACTACACAATGGCTTAAATGGGCTGTGATCATGGAGGGTCGCATATGTACCATGTGTCCTATTCCAAGGGATGGGAACTAAGTTGTCTTAGGGAAAATGGCAAAGAAGTCTAGGCAAGTCATATGTGGTAGCGTTTGTGTCATTGTTTCAGATTTCTTGTTTTATGTATATTATTTTCTATATATGAAAGGAAAAACATGTTTTGATCAAGTTATTTTAAGCCCTGAAGTAGTAGAGTTTCTAGATGCCGAGGTTAGTGGATATTCCTTAACCCTTGATATGAAGGCATAAATCCATTTATATATGGTTACTGATTAGCCATATATATGTTCATTTATTTGTTTGCATTACATATATCCATTCTAATAACTTGGTTGCTATTACTTAAACGATATGGCGCGAGAATATACTTCACTCAACTAGATTTAGCTAGCTCTCTAATAATTTGTTTTTGCAAGCAAATTGAAAACTGGAAAGGATGGGATCTAAGTGTTGAGCGCATCAAGGATCAAATTTCACATTTGAAAGTGTAAACCTAGTTGAGAGATAAAACTTTAAAATGTAGTCTTCTTTTTTAACTAAATCTAGCTGATATTTTTGTTAAATCTAGGTTTACATTGTCTTGTCATTTGGTAGAATATCTGATTCTCTACGGTTCTTGTGGTCTATAGAAGTTTCGATGTCCAAGAAATTATTTTCATAATAATTAAAAATATATATGTATAATACAATGAGATAACAATTAATTGGAGACGTGCAAACTCTGGCTTCCCAAGTAATCTTCATATTGCGAGTGCACATGTAATATGACAATTTAGGACAATCCTACTAAGCGCCCACTAGGGACGTTATAGGGAAGTTATAAAATTAAGGTAAGAAATCTAAGACGAATATTATACCCCTGATTCATTAATGTTATTCACAAACCGAATATAAGTGAGAAACTATCATAATAATAATAAGTGGTAAGTTTACCATGATACAGCCAATAGCTTTGTAGCATAATAATTAAGGGTAAATTACACGGACACCCCTTAAAAAGTTTTGAAATTACATGGACCCTCACCTTTTCAAAAAAATCAACAATTATCCCCTAAAGCAGTTGCGAAATCCACATGTATTATTAAATGATAACTTATTTAATAAATATATATATATATATATATGAAAAAATTAATAGGGAAAAAAAAGGTCATGTCATATTTATTTGTTGATGTGGCAATATAATATTTCCAAAACATGTCTCTCTTAATAAAACTATGTTGTAAACCAAAATCACCAATTCCTTTTTCTTTTTTTTTTTTATCTTTCTAAATGAAATGTATATTTCCAAGCTCTTTTCATTTTTTAAAACTTCTTTTGTGAAACAACCTTACTGCTTGTGTTTGTAAATTCCAATTTCATAGATAGAGATAAAGACAACGAGGCATGCATTGGTAATCTAATTAGTTTTATTGAGAGATATGTGTTCAATTTTAAACCTTAAATCCAATTTCTTCTTAATAAATCGTGCTTGTCATATGATTAGGAATTGTTCTATGATATTTAATTATATATTTACACTATGACAAGGTCAGTTGTTGGATTTTATTGCACTATTTATAATGACTCATGATCATATTTATTAATTAATTCTATCTTTTCTTTCAAATGAGAGAGAAAATGTACTCTTTTTCAAATCAATTTTTTTTCATTCTTTTTTAACCTTATCAAATAAGTATTTTTCCTTTATTTCTTTTCTCTACACTAGACACAGTGTAAGGAGTCTCAGTTATAAATTTGAAAGCTTAAGACTAATCATACATCTTAAATATTAAAAAATGTAAAAAAAATTGAAAATATACATTTTATTTAAAAAGATGAAAAAAATAGGGTTCAATGATTTTGGTTTAGACTATATTTCTATTAAGGAATCCATGTGTTGATTTTTATTAAAAATATTGATAGTCAACAAATAAATATGACATGATATTTTTTTCAGTTAATTTTCTCATGTCATTTTATTTTAAAATACAAATAAGCTGCCATTTAGTAATATATATAGATCTTGTTTTTGGTTCAAAGGGGTAATTGATAACTTTTTAAAAGGTGGGTCCGTGTCATTTCAACACATTTTAGAGGGTTTTCGTGTAATTTACTCAATAATTAGTAACATTATCCAAGAACTTTGGTCTTCCAAGTGGAATATGGAAAGTTTGAACTTCCATTCTCTATTGTAACTACTGGAATATAGAAATTTACGATAATACGGAAGCAATTGGGCAATAACTCATATCTCAAATTCCTTTACAATGTTTTTATAGATTTTTCAAAATGATAATTTAATTCACATTAGATAAAAATTAATTTTAATTTAGAGGCGATCAGTTGTACAATTTACTGTCGCCTAAAGTCTAATATTGGTCTTCTTTGTTGAAACAAAAGAAAGTCTTCTATCGGTGCTATTGCTAATGCTAGTGCTAGTGCTAGTGCTACTTTACCGTCTAGATTGGAATTTGGGATATCACAAGTTTTCCACGGAAGACCATTCATATTTTAAAAGATTGTGCAATGACTACTTTTGCAATAGACTTTGCATCGAAAACTTCTAACTCTGAGACCTTTTTTCTTTTTCTTCTTCTTTTTAATAAATTTGTGCACTTAATTATCAATTACTAGCAACACAAAATTATTAATTATATAGTGCTCTTACCCGGTGTAGGTTACACCATGAAGCCATTTCCACAAGGTCATTGTTCATACCATTCAAGAGGTTGACTATAACAGATTATTCAATTTGAAAAATCATCAAGATTTGACATTTTTTACGAGGATAAAGAATTGGGTTTAATTGCAATCAAAGGTCCTTTCAGTGGTTTCACTATTTAATTTTAGACCAGTTCACTTGCTCTAGTTCATGAACTAGGGTGGGTTCAAGTTCCATTGACAACATAATCTACAAGCGGTAGAGGCACGAAACTTCACAATTTAGGTTAGACTAGTCACAGGTAACAGGTTTAATATATAGACTTTGACTAATCGAGGACTCACCTAAGAGTGCATGCACACGTGTAAATATACACGCCATGTATGCGTGTATGAAAATGTTTTTTCGGTAGAAATCTATATGTAAATATTGATTAATGATCAATCATAACATCATATTTGGTTCACTAGAATAGAATCAATATTCCAGCTTTATTAGTATAGAATTTTTATTATTTATTTGGTTTGTAAAAAAATTCTATTAAAAAAATATCTATTTCATATAATAAGACATAGATAAAGAATCCACATTTATTTCCTTTATTGGAAGAATGACTAATATTGACAAAAAGCATATTTTAATCAAAAAATGTCTTTAATTATAAAATAAAATAAAAAATTTATAACCTTATTCTATTCTAGTGAATCAAACGTACTATAAGTAAACTATATCGATGACCGATGACTTAGCTTGATGATCATTCAGTAAAATTACTATGAATTGACTCCTATCTTCAATTAAGCCTACTTCATTAGCATATTTTAGAAGCACTTAATGAAAAAATAAATCTATCAATGATTTAAGTACTCAATCTGCAATCAAAGATATGTCGAATCTATTTAAAAGGTGCCAAATAAAATTTATTCTTTTATTACATTCTATCCACAGCCTAAATTTTAGTGATATCATCCATGAAATATTGAAAATATATAAAGTAAATTTCCTACAAGTAAATTCAAAAGGGTTCAAACAAATACCACTATCAATTTACCACATGCCCATAAGCATTTAATCAAATCCATCAATAACTAAAAATGTGCATACGCACCATACATAGTTTTTTGATGATACACTATAAGATTTATTAAATTACACACAAGCACAACAACAAGCATAGGCACTTATTTTGAATAGAGAAGTCCGATTTATGTAACCAAAGTATTTAAATAAGATCAGTGCTTATACGGACTAGTTTTAGACCCGTAGGTGCCGGTCTATGTTTTTGCCTATCATAATTTTAACTCAAAAGCATTGCATTGAATGGGCATAGCCTTTAAAGGATACAACAAAAGTTATAAAGCTGAATTGATTTTATACAGGAACTTAATAGCCTATATTAATCAAAGTCTCGTACACCCATAAAAATGTCATATTAATTCATTAACAATCCAATTAAATTACAATGTGTTATTTTAACTATGTCAAATTCTACACTTAAGATTATTTTTATATCGAACATGCTTAAAACAACAAAGATTAAAATTTAAACTTAAACCTACATTCAAAGGTGAGGATAAGAAAATCTTTACACCAACTTAATATCGGCACAAGCCTATACTTAGGTGGGCGAACATATTCCCATTTTCTTTCTTTTTTTTTTTTTTTTTTCTCTTTTCTGGTACGCCGCTCCGCAAACAAAGCAAATGAAGAGAAATCCAACCTAGTATCATAAATATGCTTCGATCCTTATCTCCAATCTTCCTATTTATAAGCCAGCGCTTACGGGGTATGGTAGAGGAATCTAATTAAAGTAAGTTTACGATTCTAGCACGTACATACCATACACAATGAAGAAAACAGTTTTAATGGTTATAGACTAATATAAAAATAAAAATTAGTTATGAAAATTCATGCTTAGATTATAAGAGACTACAATATCATTATTAGATTTTGGGGTGGTGAATGAAACTTTTAAAAAACTATTAGTTGATAAAAATTTTCTACATGAAAACACACTAAACAAGATATATGTATAGGCATCAAAGATTAGACAAGAGAAGGTTATAATAACACCAAAGCACAAAAGTAAAAGAAAGAGTTCAATAGGTATTACACGTCACATGTTATATATTTATATATATGTCATAAGCAAATACCAATCAAATTTTAACAGACACATATATAAAAATCACAGGTAATTATTTTGAAAATTCCCATTTCGTTAATAAAACTGTCAAAATTCAATCGATATTTATATCATAGAGTCCATATACATGATACGTAATACCTAATAAATCATTTTTTAAGTACAAAATTTCATTAATAAGATCTTCTATACCCGGCAACTTGCCAAATGAGATTTAATAATATAAGATCATGTTAAATGGTGATTAAGTATTTACCAATGTTGTCAAAACCGTACTGCACAAGCCGATTTGATCTAGTTTAACTAGAATCGACATTTAAAGTAGGCTAATTCCTAGTAGCCATGTAAGGACCTAACATGACCCAAATCTAAATTCAGGCATGCCTAATCCTTAGCCACGTATAATATCCTTGGTATTATATGCACAGGCTTCCTTAAATAATACATTTATATCGAACATTATTAGAAAATTTTAGATTTTGAAAACGTTTAGTTAGATTATGGAGACAACTAGATTTAGTAGCGGTAAAAACAAATTTTATAGAAGTATTTTTAACTTCTACTCATACGAGTAGATCAACTTTTTCATAAAACAAAACCATATCATCAGATATCTCATATACATTTCTTGATGGTAAAACAAAACTTTAAAGAATGAATTACAAAACATATGGGCTCCACCAGGTCTTTAAAAGAAAATACAAACTTTAAAAGATAAATCCAATTTTAAAACAAAATAAAATAAAAGCTACCAATCCTAACTCGTCTTTTTCTTCAACAAACTCTCCCCAAGTTGTCCCATACAAGTTTACATGCTTCATCTTAAATTCTACTCATAATTAGCATTAATCCATCATATACATATATAAACAACAATCAAAACAAACAAAAAGAACAACTTACTTGTTTGTCAACCATAAGCAACTTTTTTGTTTGTCAACCATAAGCTACTTGACTTCAACTATTACTACTTCTTTCTTAATTGTTGTAGCTACTTCAAGCTTAACTTCCATCTCCTATCTTGTTTTCTGTCTTCAATTTCTCTTATGGTCTCATTGTATTTGAGATTTAGGATTGGATTTTGATGAAAGAAGAGAGAAAAGAGAAAAGGGGAAGAAAAGAAAAGGAAGAGAAAGAAATGGGAAAAGGAAATTGAAAGGGCAGAAAATGGAAAAGGAAAAAGGAAAGAAAAAGATAAGAGTAAGGAAAAAATAAATACATTTTAAAATAAGGGTATTAGGTTTAAAACTTTCTGATAATTATTTTAAGGATCTTAAATAATTAGAAAATAATTTGAGAACATATACATTAGAAATTAATAGTTTAAATAAAAAATCTAACTTAAGAGTTTAATTTATAAAGAATCTGTATTTGATTTAGATCTAAATTTAGAAACCGATATTTTTAAATAAGCAATTGAATTAAAAAATTATAGAGATTTAATAGAATGAAAGTTAAAATAAGATTCAAGGGTTTAGGGATTTACTAAGTATTTAAATTGAATGTTTAAGAGCACAAAAATTTAAAGTTGAAGAAAATGGGTTATATTTGAAAATTTTAGAAATTATTATGAAATTCAATTTGTCAAAAGAGATAATGAAACAATTAAGCAATTTTAAAAGGGATATTTGAAATCTCAAATTTCAACTTAATTGATTTGTTAATTTAGCTATATCATATTGTCTATTCTTATTGTATTATTTGCTTCTTTTATTCATTTAAATTATCTAAACCATGTTCAAAATTAACTATTTATCATACTATTCAATTAAACTATTTCTAACTTAGTTAGATGTAGGCTTTGAGTACCTCAAGCAAATTGTTTTTGAGTTGAACCAATCAGACCAGGATGAGTTGGTTGATCGAGCGAGTCATCCGATCATCTTATTAAAAAAAAAATCGAGCTAAACCTAATGCCAAACCCCGGCACAACCTCACATGTCCCTCACTAAACCTAACTCCTAGTCGTGCTAAACCCAACAAGGCAACACACCATCTCTTCTTCAATCCCAGTCAGCATAACCTTATCTCAATTGAACACAACCATCGAGTCAACTCACTTCTCAATGGCTGGGTTCGAACCTAATGATGCCCTTTCACCTCTCAACCCATCCATCGAGTGCACTTACCCATACAAGTCTTAAAAACTAAATTTCAACACAACACAGAAGCACTCCAAATTGATTTAATCGTCGATTTATTAAACTTAAATGCGGTATGTAAGTTAAATTTACATCTTAGTAAGTTGTAAAAAAGAAAAGGGTCGGTAATTGGGGGGGAGGGGGGGGCTAGCGGCGGGGGGAGGAGAGAGAAAGAGAGAAAAGTTGTGAGTGATAAAGAGAAAGACAAAGAAAGAGAGAGAGACAGAAAGAGAAGTTTAGGGTTTTCACTTTTTAGGAGAGAGATAGGAAACCCTATTTGTTGTTCAACAGACAACCCCGTAAAGTGAAGGAAAAAATAAAATAAGATCAAATAATTGAAAATGGGATAAGTAAGAAAGATATATATATTTTTTAATCTTATCTTAGAGGAATCAAATTGGATTATTTGAATTTTTTTTACTTGCTTAAGCGGAAAACTAAAAAAGTAGCAATTTTTAGCTACTCAGTTGCATAAAATTGTAAACTTTGGTTACTTTTGGTTCACTTTATGGGTGGTGTCAGATGTCTTATATCAACTTTACTAATTTTTAGCTACACCCTATACTAGGACACAAGCACTAGCACTAGTACTATTTTTGAGGGTTAAAGTCGAATTTGGTACCTCAACCTTGCCAAAAAATTTAATTAAGTGTTGAACTTTCAAAAGTTCAATTGCAATACCTAAATGAACTTTTCATGGCTATTTTAGTAGCTCTGTTAATGGTCTTAACTCCATTACTTGATGAGAATGTACGAACCAATCACGTTGTAGCACATGTCATCCGATGTGGCATCTTAACCTTTTTTATTTATATTTCATTTCTGATGGGGCAAATTTTCTATTTTCATTATATTTTTTTTTATTTTTAAAATAATTTGAAATTAATATTCAAGGCCAAGCCCATCCAAACCAATAATGCAAGCCTATAGATCCTTTATAGGCTTTTCTTCTCCAACCATTTATTGCTCTAAAATTACCTTATAGACAAGCCTATTTATCAAGACTTCTTCTACGTGGGACTAATAACAAACCAAAAACTAAAAGCCATCATGCAAATACTTACCACATTGAGAAGGCGACGTTTAAGTTTCACCCACCTCACCACCAATGTCGAAATGTGAATAATGAACCTCCCAAATTTGCAACTCAATGAGTCCTCGAATCACTCATGATAATTATTCCATTATGATCAGTACTATCATGATAATTTGCAAAAAATAGATACAGTGTTTGAACTACCTTCAGGTACTTGATAGCAGTAGGTCGGTAGAAAACAGTTCAGGTACTTGAAGCCCAATTACCTTCATGCTCTGTTTTTACGATAGAAAATAGAGCAAAAACCAAGTAAGATAAACAAATAAGCTTGGATAGCCACAAATTAATGGGTATAAGTTTTTTGTTTTCTTTTCTAGTGCCTATAATCATGTTAGAAGTTCAACTTCCTGATAACATGATTCAGATTCGCGCAAATTAGAATCAAAATCTTGATAATATATATATAAGCTATAATGGCTCCTTGGTTTTAAATTTAAATACTATTTTACCACAAGTTCCAAACGGAATGTTCTCGAAAAAAAAAGATATTATAAAAACATATATTCTTAAAAAATAACAAAGAATAAATTGACCAAACATACAATCCAAGTTAAAGAGATTTGATAAAAATAGAAGCCTAAGCGGAAAATTTTAGTTGATATATAACAACTATTATTCTTTTTTTTATCTTTTACCATTTCACTTGTGTCATTATAATTTACAAAGTGGTTTTTTCATTGCAAAAAAATGCAAGGTAATAACAATGACTTCATCAAACCAGACCTCAACACTATTGCAAACAAAATTCGACCCTGTCCCCAACCAATCAATTATGATGCCGACTCTCAGCAATCTGGTAAGAGTGAAAATGGGTACTGGAGTCAGATAAAGATAGTGAAGAACCAGAAATGAGAGCATATTAGCCATTGTCTAGACCAATGTTGATCAAAAGAACTATGGATTGGTATTCTGCTTGAACGAAATCGGTTGTGTCTTATTGCTAGGAGGAGAGCAAGGAAAAGCTTTAATTGATGGAAAGAAAAATTTAATAGACTAATCATTTCTAAGTAGCGAGAGAAGAAGACAAAGAGTAATGAGAGAAAGAAGATAGAGAAGAGAGAGAAGTCATGATTGTAGAGAAGAGGAGGGGGGGGGGGGGGGGGGGGGGGAGGGGAGGGAATTCAAGTGAGAAGCTCAAAATTGAGCCTAATGGCTACCGGCATTGTTGAGCACTCCTACATTGCTAAAATTTTTGTAATCTATCTTCTTTATAAGAAGTAATTACCCAAATGAAAATGAAATTATAATATCAAGATAGAAATAAAAATTAATATATTCTCATGTTAGAAGGGAAAAATAAATTTAAAAAATTATTCATGCCATGTCAAATGACACGTGTCATGAAGTGATTAGTTCGTACGTCTACATTAGCAACGAAGTTAACACTATTAATGGAGGTACCAAAAATAGCTATGAAAGATTACTTAGGTACTAAAATTGAACTTTTGAAAGTTCTGGTATCTAATCGAATTTTTAGGCAAAGTTGAGGTACCAAATTTGATGTTAACCCTATATTTATTATCATTATTAATACATTGTGTCTGTCTAATCAATTGTTTTATAGGAAGGTAAATAAGTAATTAAAAGTATAAGTTTTATATTTTACAATAAAATAAATAAAATTTAATTTTTTTATTGATCCTGGTTCAACTCGGTTCGATCCCTAAACCCCTAACTCCTTAGCGTGTTCAGGTCAATCGCCAGTTTAGTTCTAGCAATATTGGTATTTCCTCTACAATTTGAGAATATCTAATATAAGTCATCACTTTCTTAGAACTTGTACAAAATTATGCCATGTCCAAAGAGATCAACCAATATGCTATAACCAATGGAAACAAAGGGCATCCCTTACTGCCATTAAACTATCCACAAAAATAATACATACAACTTTCAAACTCCACTAAATGGTAAACCCAAGACTACAGGTTTACCCACTAAAATTGGATCAAATTCTATAAATGATAATTGATACAATTTGAAGTGGAGTTAGAGATATCAAATGGAAATCCTTCGAATTACCTTATCATAATTAATGTTATGTGACTAGCAAACTAAGAAGCCTAATACCTTGCAATTGAATTCTTAGAATTAATTAAGAGATAAGAAAAATAGATAAGAAGAAAATGGAACAGATAAATGCTAAAGAGGGAATAAGAAGATGAACCTCTCACATAAATGATGAAGAGATGATCAAGGGATTTGCTTCTAATGACTCACTCTTTCTACATATTAAGGTAAGAAAGGAGTCAAATAAGACTTAATGCATATGTGTTATGGTACACACTCATAATGGAAGGTTACTATAAGCCACTAGATGATGTTTTACGCCCATCATTTACACATTTTATCATTCCTAATGTCACATGTCACTATACATGGTTTCAAGGTCACATATTTACATGGATTCAAGATATAAGGCTTTAATGGAAGACTTAAAATAAATAAGCCATCCATTCATGGTTGTTAAAGTTATAATTTTACTATTTATTAGAATGTATAAAATTGGTAAAATTGTATAAAACTATGTAAAACTGATAAAATTGTAAACTTATGAATTGTACATTTAAGTTCATAATTATACATAAAGTTTGTAACTAAATGCTTTGGCATCCATTTTAATTAGAAAAAAAAACTTATAAAATTATAAATTTATGGTGGGATAGTTCACTTGCAATTTTGGCAAACATGTTCGCATTAGATTTCATTGTATGGACACCATTAAAAGAAACACAAGCCCAATATCCAATTCTTCATCTCATTTAATAAATTATTGGTTTCTAGGACTACCTCCATCTTTTGTCTCTATTCTTACTCCAAAAACACAATCAATTAATTTATTTGCCTTGAATTTTCAATTTTAACTTTCAAAACAAGTTAACCAATTCCATATGGGTCAAGCTGAGATTCCCTAGCATCTTCCATTTGCACTCAATCTCTATACTTATTGTTTGTGTGTGTGATCTTTAAGGTCCTCTTTCTAGTGGTCATACTAAACTAACACATAAACTCTCAAAAGAGCTAATTATCCTCTTTTGAAGCCACACGTCGTGAGAAGATATCTTTAATCTATACCAATTAAAACCTACGCGTACTATCATATCTCTCTATTTTAATATCCCATATCAACTACATCAATGAATGCATCATCAAAAAGTTGGCAAATTATTTAGTTAACTAAAACAATGTAAACTATGTTAGATTGGCATGGTCATGGACGTTTAAACCACATGAATCTAATAAAATGTTTTAATATATGTAATCTCCTAGTAAGAGATGAACATATATCATCTTAGCTCGTAACAGTCACTCAAGTGTGCTTTAGGCTATACCATAACTAGTTTAACATTAACTTATGGATAAGCCATATTTAACTGTATGAATGCATGATATGCCACACGCCAAGTGCACAATATCCTAAATATAAAGATTTATCACTTTAGATTGTTAGGGAAAAAACAAATGATACTAAATATTATATTTTCTTGAACCTAGTTGCTCATTTAACTATGAACAATTAATTAACATAATGTTGGTGAACCCTCACAAACGACCAAATACACCTAGCACCAACATTGAGAAATGTGGTGCACAATAAATAACATTTGCGCCTTTGCTCTCCATGATCTGTATATAGTATCTTAGCATTGCGTAATAGCTTATGCACAGTTGCACATAAGTTAATATATCATAGTAATAAAAGACATTTGCTATAGTTTAAACTATTTTATCTTGGCATTCTTTATGTTATATTTGTCCATATGCAATAAATTATGAGACTTCTATATTTTCGCATGTAACATGCTCTATCTTATATTATTAAAGATTTTGATATCCATTGTAAGACCTCCTACATTTTAAAGACATTCTGCGATGTGCTCAAGACCGAAACTTAAGAATTCAAAAAATAAATGTGTGAATCATCCTTCAAGTTGTCAATTAAGAAACTAAAAGCAAACAAAATTAGTCAAGAACAAACTTAGGATTTGAATTGGAATCAGAGCAAAACTTGCAAATTTAAGCTTATTATTATCTAATAGAATCCTTACCAATTGGCTGTTAAGCTATTATAATGAATAGTTCCAAATTCTATATAACAACTCGTAGTTGTTAATTCAAACAGTTGTTCAATATGTTAATATTTTCAGATATATACCTTTGTTCATTTATATTATAGTGGGTTTGAATTGGTGTTGAGTTGTGTTGGTGCACTTCTTCTTCTTCTTCTTCTTTTTCTTCTTCTTCTTGTTGATTGTAGGGTTTTAAGGAGCTTTAAATTGCAATATAATGTGTTGTTGATGATTGGTGAAGATTATTGCAAGGTGCTAAGTTCTCTCATTATTAATTTTAATAATAACAAAAAGATTAAAGTTTACTAACAAAGCTATTGAGTGTGCAACTTTTAAGTTATAAAAAATATGCATGCTTTGAAGTTTTCTAAAAAGGTTTTTTTTTTTTAAGAAATATTCAACTCAAAGGCTATCTGGAAAGCATTTTAAGAAGTCTATAACAGTGAGAGACTAACTGTGGGAGTAAAGCTACAACATGCCAAAAATGAACTAAACCTTGCATAAATGAATAAATTTTACAGAATAAGTTTATCTTTAAAGTTTTCATCCATTTAAAGACCCAACTCCAAAGTTGAGTATATTTGGGTAATACATTCAAAATATTCCACAAAGTTGGTTGATATATCCAAAGAATTTGAATTTATGATAGATTAAAGCTTCTTAAGAATTTTTTTTTTTTTTTATGATAGAAAGTTCAATTTTTTATCAAACAAGTTCAATTCACTTCAAGTACGTTTATTTTTTAAAGATGGTTATCTATGAAGTACCAAAGTCATGATTTAATAGTTGATGGAGTTTAAAGTTTTAGAGGATAAAAGGAAGCAAGACACATCCTATTTAATCAAGATATGAAGATATTTTTGAACAAGCATGTCAAAGGAGGTTTCTTATCAAGAATAGTTAACAACTTTGCAAATATCAACCACAAATCTCGCCTACAGCAAGTGGAAGTTCAGCATTTCAAATTTAAGAGATAAATACAAAGAATATAATCTCCAGTAGGTGTAACATGTTAGGAATCAATCTTGTTTCAAATGGTTAGCATATATCTCTCATATCCACTTCTAGCCATTGAAAGACATGAAGATATAAGCTTGTGGAGTTCAAAAAATCAATATACACGAAGAAATCCTCATATAAACTATGAATTTGCGATCACACTCCAGCTTACTTTTGTGCTAAATATTGCTACATTCATTTTACTTAATAATTGAGCCAAACTTTGAGAAGATCTATTACTTTCTATTCCTTACTTTTCTTTTATTATTTTATGAGAGTTAGATTATAATAGGCTCTAAGATCAGAGAGAGCTAAGTGATAGCATGGACAATATTTGTAATTTTGATTTTGATTTTGATTTTGATTCGATATAGTGGAACATACTAGTGTGGAATACCGAGTCTCCAGCTTAGAGCTGGAAAAGAAGACTGATACATGAGACGGAACCTCTATAAATAGTTACGCATTTTCTTCTTTGCTTACTCTTTTTTCTTTTGTGCTTTCATTACTTATTTGCTAAGTATATTTGTGATTGCAAAGCGAATTGAAAAAGTTATATATTTTTAATAAGTAATTAGGATTGTGAAAATTTTTAAAAGAAAAAGTTTAAAATTTTAAGTGACCAATTCACCCCCTCCTAATTATACTTTTGGTTTTGGCTCAGCTTGTTTACTAATCGAGCTCGAGCCGAACCGAGTCTGAAGCGAGCTAAGCTCGAATAGCTTGCAAATGGCTCAATTCACTTGCAACCCTAATAGCCATTGTAGTGAATCGGTCATTTAGATTCTAGTATTGCTTTCATCCTTTTTTTTCTGCATTATATATGAAAACATCCAAAACCATTTATTTTCCAACTCAAAATCGGATTTGTTGCATGCTAATTTTTTTTTATTTTCACATTTTATACATGAAAACACTAAAAACCATTTATTTTCCAACTTTAAATCGGATTTGTTGCATGCTAATATACATGTTACAGATCAAACCATGGTTGTGGCACATTATTCCGGAAGGAGAAGAAATTTTACACATAAAAAAAATAGAAGGAGAAGAAATTTTACACATAAAATAAAATAATACTCACACATATAATAACACAAAAATTTGATAGAATAAAGTCACGTCATAATTAAATTATTTCACCTAATCTAGTATTCTTATGCAATAATTATTTATAAGTCCACGTATTATTTCTCAACAATGAAATCCATTAATCTTCTAGTGGCCAGCGGAATGATTTGTTGAATAGAATGTGGAAATTGTAAATAAAGGCCGTGGACACATATGGTCTACCCCAGAAGTCATCCTGTTTAAATTTTAAACAATCATTACAAGACTCTACAACTGAGGCAATATTTTTGTCTCCCTATGTCACTCGAAAGTAAAGTTCGTACAGTAGCAAGTGACCCCACTATGCCGTCCTTTTAGGTAATTCGTCAAATTACGTTATGACACTTTTCATCCGCTTGACGTATGTTGAGTAAGTGCATTTCTCCACAAGAAATTTCTGCTCCTATCAGTCCGTAAAATGGTAAAAGCCGCCAGCTGTTCAAATTTTCCTCACAGAGAAACACATTGCTGATGCTGGATATCGACATCATCCTTCGACCTTTTAGAATTCCGGTATTTCTTGCATACCCTCGGCTCCAATGAAAATGCTATACCTAAAAGCCATATAATCTTCTTTAAGGTTGTTATTGTTGTTACTGTTTTCATTCCAAACACTCTCATTAGTGTTGGGAATTTCGTTTAGTAGAAACTGAAGTTGCATTTCGCCGCTATCGAGATCATATGCATATCATTTGTTGGGGAATAGCTCGAAGAGTCCGTAGATGCCGGATTCGAATCATCTGACCAAAGCTCTCATCAATTATGGGATGGCATTCAGAGTAATCCATTTGTTCACTCTTAATTTCTTGAGTAAAATTGAATTAAACCTTAACCCTAGTTAAATCGAAGTTTCAAAAGTCAATAAAGATCAAAACAATCAAACAATTTCAACTCTGGCAATTTTGCGCTCTCAAACCCTAGAAAACGAAATAGAGTTAATGGCTTATAAGAGTTTGTAATAATATAGAAAAGTATAAAAATATCATATTCGTCGATTTTAAGTGTCATTTAGACTCAAACGAGATCAGTTCTCAAAAAACGTGTCTCGGAGTCCGGGATAATAAAAGTATTCCGAATACACCATTAACTGATTTTATACAAGGATTTCAAAAATATTAGTTTCACAATTTTTCGGTAGCTAAAAAATTATAGATATCGCATTTATACACATATTTTTATTACTACTGGTATTTTATTTGTCTAGTCTACTATTCATAGTACTATTCCTACTATTCATTACTTTTTCACTATTTCTATTTTTTCTTACACATATTTCTTACTACCTACATACATATTTTCTTACTTTTTATCTTTCCAATACATCTTATATCAAATCATATATTACATATTAAGTATTTTCTTACAAAATACAAAAAATCAACTCACTCTCTCTCCTTTTTCCTCTATGGCCGGCGCAAATCATCTCTCTCTCCCTCTCATTTATTTTCTTTTTCAATTATTTTATTACATCTAATTTCCATCCACTCCAAATTCTATAAATACCCCATTCCTCCTTCATTCTTTCACACATCCATTTTACATTACAAAACTTTATCAAGATTCTCTCTCAAAATCTCTCCAACAATTTCCTCTCCAAACACTCTCTACCATTTACTACTCTTCAAGAAAAATAACAAACACATTATCCATTCACCTCTTTTCAAATCCTTCATTAAACCTTAGGTAAAATCCTACCTATATCTTTTTCATATTCACATAACTTAGCATGAGCTTAGTGTATGTTTTCTTAGACTCATATGAGTTAAAGAAGCAACAATATGTTCATGTTTTATTTTTTCCATATTCATGTTTTACATTATGTTATTATGTTGTTGTTATTATTATTTTTACTCTAATCTAACTATAAAGTATTATGTATATTATGTATATATATTTCTTTAGGGCATATAAGTTCACTTGTTATTTATTTATTTTCATGCCTTACAACTTATTTATTTACTTGTTTCAAGCAATTTATTAAGACTAGTCTTTCTAGTCTTAGACTTATCCATATCAAGTCAAAACGATTTTTCTTTCTTTCCTTTTCTTTTCTTTTGGGACTAGTCTATTCTTAGTCTCAGGTTGCCTTGATGAAGCTAAGGTTCCTAATGTTTGACCATATTATTATTACGTTTATTTGCTTATGAATATTTCTTTCTATCTTATTATGCATTATTCTTACCTTTTCATTACTACATAATAATATTCATGCATGATTAGAATGTTGTTGTCATAAATAAAAATAAAAATGGGTTCTTTCTTAAACAAAGGAAAAGTGAACTAGATTTCTTAACAAAGAATTTTTGAAACAAAAAGTTTAAGTATTGTTTTTAAATAAATTCTTTTCAAAAGCTTAAATAAGTTAATCATAAGTTTTAAAGTATTAGTGCCTAAGATTTCTTCAAATAAAAAGAACTCAAATCAAAACTAAATACTCCATAAAGATAGAATTTTTAGCATTGAACTTAAGATTTTAACTCAACCATATCTTTTATAAACTTAAATAGGTTCACCTTAGACTTCAAAAATCATATACTAAAAAAGTTTCTTCAAAACTTAAATTTTTATATTGTTATTCTCTTTTCAAAATTAAAATGAAATTTTTGCTAAGTTCTAATGTTAACAATTCTTTATTAAGAAAGCTTTTTTTATAAACTTGTCTAAAGGAATTATTCTACCACTTGATAAATATTATGAATAAAATAAGCTTTGTCAATCAAGGTAAAATCAACTCACTATTTTAGAAACTAACTTAGAAAAAAAAATTTGCCAAGAAAGTAAAGTTTTAAAGGTAAACTTATTTTCTAAAGAAGAAAAGGATATAAAAATGAGGGAAAAACATACATTTAACACAACTCCAGATATTTGACCACACCAACAACTTAAGGAAAATTTTGAAAAGCCTATTTTTTAATCACTATAAGTAGAATTGGTAGATAACTTAAAGAACTAAATTTATAGAATGAATTTACTTTTGAAAAGTGAGAAAATGAAATTACAATAGGAAAACACTTACTCATAACAACCCAAGTATATTTTAGTTTTCTTTCTAGCAATTCAAAAAGGAGAAAATTTCAAAGTTTCATCTTTTAAAACTCTTAAAGACAAATTGTTTGTGAAATATCAATATTGAGACAACATTACAAAAATCATGCATACAATATGGGAATATATATATGTTCAAAGGATTTTCAACTATATAATTATCCATATATTTTGCTTAAAGACTTTTGAGTAAAGAGAAGTTTGGAAAAATCATATTTTGTGAACTATAAATTCGTAACTATTCTGTACCATAGTATTTTGTAACCCCAAGATCTTTTCGAATAGGTAGAAAACGGTATATATGCACATTTCCGAGTTAAAATGACCAAGTTATGGCCATTTTAAGTTGGAATTACCCTCCATATGAATTTTAACGATTTTATGACATAGTTCATGATAAGTACCATAAAATCAACAAGAAATACTCATTATGGGTATTCTTCTTGATTAGGTGATCCCAAGGAGGAGTGTTCATACCTGGAGGATTATTTTAATTAGTGGATTTACCGATCGACTCATCCGTAAGAAGAAATATCCTTATGGTCAAGTGAGTTTATTTCCTACCTTTTTCGTACTTGGTTGTGCTTGTAGCCAGAGGCACTAGAAGTATGAAAAAATAAAAATGAATTGTGTATGATAATACTAGTTAAAATAATGCTAAGCATATCGAGACATGAATCGTTGTTAATTAACTTATGTTTTACTATTATTCTGTTGGAGTGTATGCAAATTCTGTGATCACTTTTAAATTACTCTAATCACGTATTATGAGTTATATTAATTGATTCATACATATCACGTAGTTAGTTTCATTTCATAAGCTGCTATACTCGATGGGACAAGAGTATAGTAGTCGGGTTTGCAGAAGCCATAAATCTACTAGATGGGCGAATAGAAGCCTGAAAGAACTATTTCAAGATGGGCGAGTAGGAGCCTAAAATAAACTACATACATTGGATTTTAAAGATGGGTTTTAAGAGCCTGATACACCTAACTCTGATTGGAGGGATAAATCCATTCAAACATATGATTTCCAGTAGATCATATGTATTGCTTGTTCATTTGCATGATGCATTCATATGCTTGTTTAATAACTTGTTTGAAATTATTGATACGAGTACGTTAATTCAAGAATAATCTCACTAAGCTAGTTATGTTTATACTCTGATAGACTTTATTGCAACGGGACTAATATATTTTATGCCCGAGGACTTCATATACTCGAGTGGGATTATGTTTTGGGGAGCTTCTGGAAATCTTTTGAAGATCTTAGGCTAAATATCCTTTAATATCTTTTAGTGTTTGAATTGTTCCTTGTGTGAAAAACTAAGTTGACATTATGATTGTTTGGAGATTTATAGGGGAAAACCTTTAAGATGATGTAAGGATTATATTCTTATAATATTAAAATGAGATGGTTATCTAGAATTCTTGTATGTTGTATTTACTATCTCGAACTATACATCCCATTGGTGTCTCCTATTGTTATGATAGACGCCTTACATATGGTGTTGAAAACTTTCACTTGACTTCAGGAAGTCATTCTTAAGTTTTAATACCGTATGTGGTGGAATGCCACATTTAGGATACCCTTTAGGGCGTGACAGGTACCCTTTGCTACCATTAAACTATCCACAACAAATAATACGTACAACTTTCAAACTCCACTAAATGGTAAGCCTAAGACTACAGGTTTACTCACTAAAGATTGGATCAAATTGTATAAATGATAATTGATACAATTTGAAGTGGAATTGGAGATATCAAAATGGAAATCCTTCGAATTCCCTTATTCATAATTAATGTTATGTGACTAGCAAACTCAGAAGCCTAATACCTTACAATTGAATTCTTAGAATTAATTAAGAGATAAAAAAAAATTAGATAAGATGAAAATGAAACAGATAAATGCTAGAGAAGAATAAGAAGATGAACCTCTCACGTAAATGATGAAGAGATTATCAAGAGATTTGCTTCTAATGACTCACTCTTTCTGCATATTAAGGTAAGAAATGAGTCAAGTAAGACTTAATGCATATGTGTTATGGTACACAATCATAATGGAAGGTTACTATAAGCCATTAGATGATGTTTTACGCCCATCATTTACACATTTTATCATTCCTAATGTCACATGTCACTATACATGGTTTCAAGGTCACATATTTACATGGATTCAAAATATAAGGCTTTAATGGAAGACTTAAAAATAAATAAGTCATCCCATTCATAGTTGTTAAAGTTATGATTTTACTATTCATTAGAATGTATAAAATTGGTAAAATCGTATAAACTATGCAAAACATATAAAATCATAAACTTGTGGAATTGTACATTTAAGTTCATAATTATACATAAAGTTTGTAACTAAATGCTTTGCTATCCATTTTAATTACAAAAAAAATTAGAAAATTATAAAATTATGGTGAGATAGTTAACTTGCAATTTTGGCAAACATGTTCGCATTAGATTTCATTGTATGAACAACATTAAAAGAAATACAAGCCCAATATCCAATTCTTCATCTCATTCAATAAATTTTTGGTTTCTAGGACTACCTCCATCTTTTGTCTCTATTCTTACTCCAAAATATAATCAATTAATTTATTTGCTCTGAATTTTCAATTTTAACTTTCGAAGCAAGTTAACCAATTCCATATTGTTCAAGCTAAGATTTCCTAGCATCTTCCATTGGCACTCAATCTCTATACTTATTGTTTATGTGTGTGACCTTTATGGTCCTCTTTCTAGTGGTCATACGATCATATCTCTCTATTTTAATTTCCCATATCAAATGCATCAATGAATGCATCATCAAAAAGTTGGTAGATTATTTAGTTAACTAAAACAATGTAAACTATATTAAATTGACATGGTCATGGACATTTGAACCACATAAATCTAATAAAATTTTTTAATATATGTAATCTCTAAGTAAAAGATGAACATATATCATCTTAGCTCATAACAATCACTCAAGTGTGCTTTAGGCTATACCATAACTGATTTAAGATTAACTTATGGATAAGCCATGTTAGATTGTATGAATGCATGATATGCCACACACCAAGTGCACGATATCCTAAATATAAGATTTATCACTTTAGATCATTAGGGAAAAAACAGATGATGCTAAATATTATATTTTTCATGAACCTAGTTGCTCATTTAACAATGAACAATTAATTAACATAATGTTGGTGAACCCTCACAAATGACCAAATACACCCAAAGCACCAACATTGAGAAATGTGGTGCACAATACGTAACAAATGCGCCTTTGCTCTCCATCATCCTTTGTATAGTATCATTGCATTGCGTAATAACTTATGTACAGTTGCACATAAGTTAATATATCATAGTAATAAAAGATATTTGCTATGGTTTAAACTATTTTATCTTGGCATTCTTTCTGTTAGATTTGTCCATATGCAATAAATTATTAGGCTTCTATATTTTTGCATGTAACATGCTCTATCTTATATTATTAAAAGATTTTGATATCCATTCTAAGCCCTCATATATTTTAAAGACATTTTGTGATGTGCTGAAGACCGAAACTTAAGAATTCAAAAAATAAATGTGTGAATCATCCTTCGAGTTGTCAATTAAGAAACTAAAAGCAAACAAAATTATTCAAGAGCAGACTTAGGATTTGAACTGGAATCGAGGCAAAACTTGCAAATTTAGGCTTATTATAGTCTAACAGAATCCTTACCAATTGGCTGTTAAGCTACTATAATGAATAGTTCCAAATTCTAAATAATAACCCGTAGCTGTTAATTCAAGCGGTTGTTCAATATGTTAATATTTTTGGATATATACCTTTGTTCATTTATATTATAGTGGGTTTGAATTTATATTGAGTTCTGTTGGTGCACTTCTTGTTGTTGTTGTTGATTATAAGGTTTTAAGGAGCTTTAAATTGCAATATAATGTGTTGTTGATGATTGGTGAAGATTATAGCAAGGTGCTAAGTTCTCTCATTATTAGTTTTAATAATAACAAAAGATTAAAGTTTACTAACAAAGCTATTGAGTGTGCAGCTTTTAAGTTATAAAAAATATGTATGCTTTGAAGTTTCCTAAAAAGGTTTTTTTTTTTTAAGAAATACACTCAAAGGCTATCTGGAAAACATTTTAAGAAGTCTATAATAGTGAGAGACTAACTTAGGGAGTAAAGCTACAACATGCCAAAAATCAACTGAATCTTACAAAAATGAATAAAATTTTACATAATAAGTTTATCTTTAAAGTCTTCATCAATTTAAAGACCCAACTTCAAAGTTGAGTATATTTTGGTAATACATTCAAATTGTTCCACAAAGTTGGTTAATATATACAAGGGATTTGAATTCATGACAAATTAAAGCTTCTTAAGATTTTTTTTTTTTATGATAGAAAGTTCAAATTTTTATCAGACAAGTTTAATTCACTTCAGGGACGTTTATTCTATTAAAGATGGTTATCTGTGTAGTAACAAAGACATGATTTAATAGTTGATGGAGTTTAAAGTTTTGGAGGATAAAAGGAAGCAAGATACACTCCTATTTAATCAAGATATGAAGATATTTTTGAACGAAGCATATCAAAGGAGGTTTCTTATCAAGAATAGTTAACAACTTTTCAAATATCAACCACAAATCTCACTTACAACAAGTAGAAGTTCAGCATTTCAAATTTACTTAGAGATAAATACAAAGAATATAATCTCCAGTAGGTGCAACATATTAGGAATCAATCCTATCTTCAAATGGATAGCACATATCTCTCATATCCACTTCTAGCCATTGAAAGATATGAAGATATAAGCTAGTGCAGTTCAAAAAATCAATATACACAAAGAAGCCCTCATACATACTATGAATTTGCGATCACACTCTAGCTTACTTTTGTGCTAAATATTGCAACATTCATTTTACTTAATAATTGAGTCGAACTTTGAGAAGATCTATTACTTTTTATTCCTCAATTTTCTTTGATTATTTTATGAGAGTTAGATCACAAATAGACTCTGAGATTAGAAATAGCTAAGTGATAGCGCGGACAATATTTGTAATTTTGATTTTGATTAGATATAGTGGAACATACCAGTATAGAATACCAGGTCTCTAACTTAGAGCTGGAAAAGAAGACTGATACACGAGACGGAACCTCTATAAATACTTGCACAATTTTCTTCTTTCCTTCTCTATTTTTATTTTTTTTGTTCTTTCATTACTTATTTGCTAAGTATATTTGTGATTGCAAAGCGAATTCAAAAAGCTATATTTTTTAATAAATAATTAGGATTGTGAAAAGTTTTAAAAGAAAAAGTTTAAAATTTTAAGTAACCAATTTACCCCCTCTTGGTTACACTTTTGGTTTCAGCTCAGCTTGCTTACTAATCAATCTCGAGCCGAACCAAGCCGGAAGCGAGCTAAGCTCGAGTAGCTTGCAAATGACTCGATTCACTTGTAGCCCTAATAGCGATTGTAGTGAATCTATCATTTAGATTCTAGTATTGTTTTCATCTTTTTTTTTTATTTCTGCATTATACATGAAAACACCAAAAACCATTTATTTTCCAACTTCAAATCGAATTTGTTGCATGCTAATATTTTTTTATTTTCACATTTTATACATGAAAACACTAAAAGCCATTTATTTTCCAATTTTAAATCGGATTTGTTGCATGTTAATATACATGTTACAAATCAAACCATGGTTGTGACACATTATTCGGGAAAGAGTAAAAATTTTACACTTAAAAGAAAATAATACTCAAACATACAATAACACAAAAATTTGATAGGATAAAGTAACGTCATAATTGTAGATATAGATTGTCAATTATATAATCCATAATGTGGATATTATGCTTAAAATAAGGAAGAAGATTAAAATGAAACAAAATTTTGGTATTCACCACAATCACAGGTTTGATCTCTATTATCGTAATGATAATTTTGTTTCAACGGTTAATTTTTTAATAGTTGCAATTTTTGATCAATTTCTTAAAGAGTTTTATGTATTTGGGTTGCATTGATTCATGATAATGGTTCATGTTAATTAATAATTTACTAACTTGAAATCCAAACGATGCAACCCATGTCCAAACAATATGACTCTTAGAGAAAGTTGTAATGGTTAGAATATCTAATCATTATAAATAAAATGCGTTGCAATTAGTAACGTTTGTATGATCAAAATTCTTCTCGTTATTTCTCTCTTTTGTTAACAATATTATACATATATATCTCAAATATATTTAAGTGTGGCTTGATACTTGAAAATTTGCTATTCAAGTATCAAGACTTAGTTGCATCCTAGGAAAATTCTGCAACATAACTCTCATAAAAAACTTTGTGTGATAAATTCTCTAAGGAAAGCAATATCATTCGAGCCTCTAAGTCATTGTTATTCTCCAAATTTGTTTCATTAGAAATTATTTCCTAATAATAATTCAATTATTTCACCTAATCTAGCATTCATATGCAATAATTATATGTACGTCCACGTATTATTTCTCAACAATGAAATCCATTAATCTTTTAGTGGCCAGCGGAATGATTTGTTGAATAGATTGTGGAAATTGTAAATAAAGGCAGTGAACACATATGGTCTACCCAAGAAGTCATCGTGTTTAAATTTTAAACAATCATTACAGGACTCTGAAACTAAGTCGATATTTTTGTCTCCCTATGTCACTCGAAAGTAAAGTTCATACAATAGCAAGTGACCCCACTATGACCTCCTTTTAGGTAATTCGTCAAATTACGTTATGACACTTTTCATCCGCTTGACGTATGTTGAGTAAGTGCATTTCTCCACAAGAAATTTCTGCTCCTATCAGTCCGTGAAATGGTAAAAGCCGCCAGCTGTTCAAATTTTCCTGACAGAGAAACACATTGCTGATGTTGGATATCGACATCATCCTTAGACCTTTTAGAATTCCGGTATTTCTTGCATACCCTCGGCTCCAATGAAAATGCTATACCAAAAAGCCATATAATCTTCTTTTGGGTTGTTATTGTTGTTATTGTTTTCATTCCAAACACTCTCATTAGTGTTGGGAATTTCGTTTAGTAGAAACTGAAGTTGCATTTCGCCGCTATCGAGATCATATGGCATATCATTTGTTGGGGAATAGCTCGAAGAGTCCGTAGATGCCGGATTCGAATCATCTGACCAAAAGCTCTCATCAATTACGGGATGGCATTCAGAGTAATCCATTTGTTCACTCTTAACTTCCATGTTGCTGCTTTCTGCAGCCATCGAGGAATTAGTTACCGATGATGATTCGCTTGACGAATGCCGCGGCGATGTCGGGTTGCTTGTGCAATTCTCAGGCTTCTGAATCGACGATGCCTTATTGGATGATTTGCTTGGCAGGGAGACTGCTTCTTGGGCTGTGCCGTTTTGTTTATTGAGCTTTTTCTTAATGTGTGTGCCAAACATTTTTTATTTCGTTGTCTGTGCGCCCCGGTAATCTAGCCGCAATGGCCGACCACCTGATAAATCACATAAAGATTAGTGTAATGATTATTATTTTGATTTAATGTAAGGGTTGATTAATGATTCAAGAATGGACGGTATTATTCAATGTTATTATGTCAATTTCTGGTCCGATGGCGCAAAAATTGAGGCATATAATATCGTAGAGCTATGTCTTATCATATGATGCATGCATGTGAACGGTTTAACGTTATTTGTACAGATAATGACAGGAGAATATACCCTACTTGCATGTTAAACTACTATGAAACTTTAATTTGAGAATTATATATCATATTTTATATTAAGAGCGGATCCCTAAAAATCACCTATTCGGCTATCATACAGATATCAAAATTTTAATAATTTTCAAACACATACACATAGTGTGTAAATTGGTGAATTTTTAAAAAGTTACTATCTATATTTTTATAAATATTGTTACATGTCAAAATTTTATTAATACCTACACAAAACTCGAACATATACACGTAATTTCCATCAATCATTTTAGTCGGAAAAATAATAATACAATGTTTAATTAATGTCTTCACTAATACCTAGGTCCATTGTTTGATTCAAATTTGTAAGTGAGTTGCATGAACCATATTACTCAGAATTAGATGAGGACATATACACATATATAGTTCTTACCTATTTCCGAGCATTTCATGCAACTTAATGATCGTGTCTTCTTCTTCCTTGGTGAAATTGCCTCTCTTTATGTCAGGCCTCAAGTAGTTTATCCAACGAAGCCTGCAGCTTTTTCCACATCTCAACAGGCCTAAAATGAAAAACCAAAGATTAAAAGCGTTACTCTCATGAATTTTCCAACCTAAGATGAACACAAGAATCTAAGAAGCGGTCATGAGTATAAAGATTTTTGTATGCAGTGTCCTCCTATGTTGTTCTATTTTATTTCCCACATGCAGTCCTAGAAAAAAGAGTTACGTAGAAGGAGGCAACTGTTTATTACCGGCAAGCCTAGGAAGAGCACGCCAATTGCCATGGCCATTCTTTTGGACGTAATCAATAAGGATTCGATCTTCTTCAGCAGTCCATGGACCCTTCTTCAATCCCGTCTTCTGGCAACATGGAGCTCTTCCCATTTTTCTCTATATCTTCACCTTCTTCCTATTCGATTCTCACTGCTGTTAGGGTCTTGTTAATATAAATATATGCTTTCTCCAGTATTGCTAATAATTCTGAGATAAATTCACGCTTAGCAGCCATCATATATCCTAATATATAAGATACAGGGGGCCAGGCCCAGCCATACTACACGTGCTTTAGAAAAGTCAAGCCAACACTGGCGTATTTATTCAATTACTCAGAAATTTCCCAGAAGCGAGCATCGGACACTGTCTTCCATTCTCTCTCTGTCATTTTGATATTGCCAGTACATAAACTTGGACTAAATAAATAAAGTATAAATTTATTAATTTGTCTTTTATTAGACGTCAAAAAGTAGAAGATAAAGAATAGGACGAAATATTTATATACATCATCAGATGACAAAATATATATTTTAATTAAAAACTTAAGATAATGAGTTAGTAGTTGTGGGCTTACGTTATACAAGGTTGAAACAGACAAAATTTAGTCGTGGTAAAATCTGTATTTGTTAGATATTTTAATCCCACCACATGGACTTTTTCTAAGATTACTTCCACAGTAGATGTCCAAATCTTTGAACTTTGAATATGGCACCTAAATGCTTTGTTTATACAGTAGAAAAATTGAAATTAATTGTATATGGACTAGCTAAACTGGTCAAAAATCCAATTCTATTTTATTTTTTTTTCTTTTCTACTTTGAATTAGACGGCTTGTCGACTAATGAGTCGAATTTATCGTTTAGATTCATTCCATCCAACATAACATGCATGCATGTATTTTTATACATGGGATGGTGTTTTTCATGTGAATCGAATAATTTGAGGCTACTTTATGCCACTTGACAATTTGTCCATAATTAATAAAGAAGAATAAGTGGATAATGAACTTGCCTGTGATATTTAGCGCTTTGAAAATAAAATAAAACTATTATATCACTCAAGAGAGAATGGGACCTCATGAATAGTAAATGGTTTTAACTTTACAATTAAGTTGCCTAAGTATTCTTTTAAAACAATATCTTATTTGATTATATTATAATACGAAAATATAAGACACTAATTTTGATGTTGTAATTCTCAAAAATTAAAACTAACACTCCAAGAACGTGCCTATGGTCAAAATGTAATCACCAATGAAAAACATCCATAATCCATTACCTAAATGTTCTTTTGAAATATAGAATTTGAGAATTTTGTATTAAACTCTCACACTATATTTTTCTCTAAATGATAATGGAAGACCAGCAAAAAAGTCTAAACCGTTTAGTAGTCTTCTTTATTTATAAAGATAGAATGCCTTTTAGGAAGAGTCACAATTCTTCCATATATTCCCTTTAGGGAAAGTCATGTTGTTTCATATTAGAGAAATATGTCCCTTCATATATATTAAGAAAAGTTACAAATTCTTAGAAATAAATTATCGCATCCCATCATGGGTGCTAACCAATATTTCTCATTCACACATGATGAGTTGTGAAAATCCTCATAACTCATATTTCAAATGATATTTACAAATAGGTTGTTCAACCTGCACGCACACCTTAGAAGAAGCGATGAAAAAAAAAAAAAGAGCTTTATGCACCTGTTAGGGATAACATAGTGTCTTCCACCCTATAATATGCGTCTTGCTATGCCTTGGATTTATTCTCTACGTCAGTTAATGCATCTCTAATCCCTCGATTAATTTCAAAAAGAGTTATGCTTGACTCACGATCAATCATAACATTATACATGTATTCACAATTAACTCAAGTCCCCAAGGATGGCTTAATAGGTCGACTTGTGAACACATGCATCAATGTAGAAGAATAATATCCTCCTTTACAAGCAAATATTACTCAATAATTAAATAATTGCTTTCTTAAACATTATCCCATAGAGTCAGATTATACCTGATTGTAGGTAACATACTATGGTAGTAACATTATTTAATTACTTCGCAATATTGACAAAAGTCATTGAGGGCACTTGTTTATAACTTTAATATTAAAAAGTCTCTCACAGTGAGGAAGCAGGGATCCATTCACTCACTACCTTTTGTTTGGTCATCTTGACATATCTATTTTCATCTAATAATGTGTTATGGTGTTTTTATTTTTCATGATATAACCCCTTTTTTTAATGGATAGTGAGTCATCCATATCGGTATTAACAATATACCTCATGTTAACCTTTTATCAAGGCAACTTCAATATAAATTACAATCTCATCTTTGCATGCTCACAAGCATCAAAGGTAATTACTCATGTGAGAAGGTCAATCATTAACATATCGTAGACAAACTCAACAAACTACATATGTGTTTGCCAAAATAATAATAAATCTAAAAGTAATGCCATTGAAACAACACAATTAAAGTATTTACAATCTACACAAACACAAAGATCTAACATATCCCAAATAAACATCTCTAGGTATCGGTTTGGTTAGAGGATCAACAATTATTCTATGTGTTGATACATACTACAAATTTTACTTCCTTTTGAGCAATAATGCTTCTTACAAAATTATATTTAGTGTCTATATGCTTGGTCTTGCAATGGTATTGGGATCCTTAGTGAAAGTAATCACTGCTTGACTATCACAATTAATCAACACTAGTTTCAACTCTTCAGAGAAAATTCCCATAGGCTGCATAAACCATCTAAGCTAAACTGCCTCTTTTATTACTACTGAAGATACTACAAATTTAGCCCCCATTGTTGATAAGGCTATGCATGTTTGTTTCTTACTACTCCAAGAGATAGCACCATTGTTAAGTGAGAAAACATAACTGGAGGTTGATTTTCGTTCATTTAAATTTCCTCCTCAATCAGCATCAATATATCCTACAAGATTTATATTGACCCCTTGGTAGCATAGAGAATAGTCCAAAATACCTTGAAGATACCTTAACATCCTCTTTATTGCCATCCAATGTTCATGTCTTAGATTTGACTAATATCTGCTAACAACTACCACTACATAACATATATCGGGTCTAGTACACATCATGACATACATTAAACTTGCAACTACACTTGAATAGGGAACTCTTTTCCTTTCTTTTCTTTCTTCTAGAGTCTTAGGACATGTTTTGAGGCTCAAACTATCACATTTTGCAATGGGAGTGTCTGCAACTTTGCAGTTATAGCAAGATGTTTCTTTAAATGATCCCTTTAGATTTTAACACCTAATACATAAACTGCTTCACCTATGTCTTTCATTTCAAAAGTTGAAGACAATTATTCCTTAATAGATATGACAAACTCCAAATCATTTCCAACCAATAAAATGTCATCAGCATATAATGATAAAGTCACAAACTTACCTTTGGAAAGCTTAACATATACACAATGGTCTTCTTTAATCATCATGAAATCGAATGAAATCATTTCTCGATGAAATTTTAAGTACCATTATCTAAATGATTGTTTCAGGGTACATATAGATCTATTGAGTTTACAAACTTAATGCTCTTGGCCATCAATTCTAAAACCCTCTAGATGTTCCGCATAAATTTCCTCATCTAGTTCTCCACTGAAAAATGTTGTTTTAACATCCATTTGGTAAAGTTATAAATCCATTTTCACAGCTATGGTGAAAATCAGACAAATAAAATTAAACATCACAATAGGAGAGAAGGTTTCCTCATAGTCTGTGCTCTCCTTTTAGCATATCCTTTTGCTACAATGCATGCCTTATGTATCTCTATTGTCCCATCTACCTTGAGAACCCATTTGCTCCCAATTGCTTTACAACCTAGTAGTAGATCAACCAAATCCCATACATGATTAGATCTCATAGACTCTATTTCCTCTCCATTGCATTTCTTCGATTTTCCTTAGCAAGACCTAAAGGAGCTTCTTGCTAGAACCTAGGCTCTCCATTATCATTAGTTGATATCATAAGAATTTCCCCTTAAATGTCAAAGCGACGATGTATCATCTTCTTATGCTCACTTTTACACAATTGTTGATCCCGTGGAACTAATCCAGTAGATGAAGTAATGCTCCCACATGGCATAATAATTCAAGAAGAACTTGGCTCTTCTCTTGTATTATTAGTAGGGTAGTTTCCATCTATTGGATCATCAATCTCGTAAAAACCCATGGTTCTATCAATGTGACCCTTGCTAGGAAAATCAGTTTCTAAAAATGTGGCATCCCTTTATTCTAATTAGTTTCATCTATATTTTGACCAGGAAATACGTAACCTTTTGAATGTTTAGAATATCTAATGAAGATACATTTCTTTCCCTTTTGACTTAATTTTCCAAATTCTAGGAAAGGAATATGAACATAAGCTACTGACCCCCAAGGTCTTAAGATACTTAAATCCAATTTCCTACTAGTCCATAATTTGTAAGGCATAGAAGGAACTGTTTTAGAGAGAACTCTGTTAGGTATATACATGCCAGTTAATAAGGCATCTCCCCAAAAAGAGATGGGTAAATTTGCTTGTGCCATCATAGACCTAACAATTTCCATTAATGTTCTATTCCTTCTCTTAACAACACTATTTTGTTACAGGGTTCCAGGAATAGTTAACTGTTTTACAATTTCTTTTTCATTACATATCTCTTTAAACTGCTTAGATAGATATTCATGCCCTCTATCAGTCCTTAAAGTCTTTACCCTTCTATCTAATTGATTCTCAACTAAATTTAAGAACCTTTCGAAGCAATTAAATGCTTCAAATTTGTGAGAAATCACATAAACATGACAAAACCAAGTGCAATCGTCTATGAATGTAATAAAATAAGAGGATCCATTCCTTGCCCTCACATTCATGGAACCACACATATTTGAATGTATTAGTTGCAATGGATAAGTGGATTGGGTTGCTTTTCCAAAAGGTTTTCTTGTTAGTTTACCAACTAGACAAAATTCACAAGTAGGCAATTCAATTTTAGCTAATGAGCCTACAAGGCCTTCTCTAGATAATCCATTCATTCTATCTTGCCCAATACGACCTAATCTAGCATGCCAAATATTTGCATCAGAAATATTATTTTCAAATGATGTCGTAAGAGAAAAACAACCATTAAGTCTTTCCTTATTTAGTTCAACATCTACTACAATAAACCATTTGACATAAAACCATATCCATAAAATGCAGTTCCCAAATAAACATAAGCATTATTGACATCAAAATTAAGACTATACCTTAAACTTAAAAGAGCTGGAGCAGAAACTAAGTTTTGATAAACCTCTAGGGTAAAGAAGACATCATGTAGGAAAAAGGTCTTGCCACCACACAAGTCTAACCTGTAAGTGTCTATGCCTTTAGCTTTAACTCTATTATTACTCCCAACATATATCCATCTCGATCTATTTGGTAAAGATCCACAATATCTAGCTACATGGTCTGTGACTCCTGAGTCTACAATCCACATAGGATGAGATTCATTAAGAAATACACAACTTGAAACATAAATAAAATGTGGAGGAGTGGATTGTACCCTATTTGGCTCAATGCATTCATGAACGAAGTTTCCCTATTGTCCACAATTAAAGCACTTCATTTTAGCCTTATCTTTCTTGCCACCATGTTTTCCTCTTTTGAAGCGATATTTCTTGGCTTTATTGCTCATCGGTCTAGCTCTATTTCCATTCTTGCAACTCCTCTTCCTTCTGGATCCTAAAGCTCCATTTGAAGTGGATTTAGCGACAAACACATTCCCAGTAGACTTAGTAGCTTCCAAACAATCATCTTCCAATTCAAGGTAACATGAAATATCATCAAATGTTTTAATGTTTTCATTATGAGTCATATTCACCCTCATGTGTTCCCAATTATCTGGAAGGGACCAAATCACAGCTTCCACTTATTGTTCATCATTTAGGGTACATCCAACAAATTTCATTTCCCTAATCATGTTTGACATCTCTCTCAAATGCTACCTCATTGTGTGATTTTGGCGCTTCCTATAAGTGTCAAACTTGATCGTAAGTCTCCTCAATTTGCTTACAGAGGCACCCCTAAACTTTTCTTTAAGAATATCCCACATCTCTTTTGCTGTGAGATATTACTCAAATTGGCACATAATGTCATCTTGCATGCTACTAGGCAACGTAATGCAAGTAATACCATTCTTTCTTTTCCAAACATTATAAGCCTCAAGGTCCCTCTTATGTTGAGCATTTATTCCATTTTCGAGCTCCAACATGATGTGATTAAGGGTTTCTAGTACCTCTTGCTCCTTAAGAATGTATTAAATTTTAGGATGCCAAATATCATAATGGTCACTGTTGGGCTTTTCTTTGTTCAATTCAAGAATGAGTTTTAAGAAGCAAACCCATTTTCAAATGGCTCTCTACATTTTATATAGACACATGTAAATAAAATTTGGCACAACACATTCAACATGTATAAAATAATTATTGAATCCAATGACAATTCCATGCGCAAAGATATCATATTGAATCAAATGACAATTTTATATATGATATAAAATTGAAAATTCACTAATCTCTTAATCATCATCCATATTCACATATTCAGTCATCATCATAATCAATATTATTTTACACAAATATTCAAATCAGAGTTCTCAAATAAATAATCTAAGATTCTCACTCAAATAAATAGGTATACATATCAAGCATTCTCATGACATAAAAAATGATAACCAGACAAAATATTGCCACAAAGGATAAATGAGAATCGGCCACAAATAGCATTTCATACCATGCACATAACATATGAAATGCAAATTAGAGAAGTTCACTATTCATGCATACACAAAACATTTCAGCAAATTTGGACATTGTCTCCGCGTTTTATCTATTTACTATAATCTGTGAGTTTTTGTTTTGTTTAGACAATCATGTCTACTAATTAATTGAAGTTGGTCGAAAAACATGTGGAATCTATGGGTTTTCTAGTATGACATGTCGCAAAAACACAATGATATACATTATATATCCTCAGATATTGTTGATATCAATATTCCTTATAATTATGGAGCCCCTTCGGATTAGTCTTGTGCTTCGGTAGCCGTCTACTGAGACAGAACCACTGAAAGAAAACGACTCAAAGAGATAACAATTCTTAGTTAAATTCTTATAGATTTTTCTATTTTCCTGGAGTCAGGCGTGTCCCATTTGTATAGTGAGATGCACATTGATCAAATTCTTACGAACTCATTTATCTTTATTACCAGGTAATTTGATTAGAAAGACAGACAAACCCTCTTTTTTTTTTTTTCTTTTTTTAATCACTTTTGTCTATTTATCTTTCTACTAACCTTGCACATTGATCGTCTTTATAAATTTCCAGAAAGACACTTTAACTTTTGACAAATAAGATTCCATAAAAGATAACACGGTGACATTCGCTAGCAGTGCGTTCTTTCCTATATATAATATATAAATTTACTTATTTAAAACACAATACCTTCTTGGTAACCAATCTCATGGTGTGTTCTCAAACTTGCACATGATTATGACTAAACAATTTATTCTTATTACGATTAATAACAACAAAATATTCATTCTTGAAATTATTTTAATCCATAAAACCCATGCCAATAATCAACTATAATGGCTCTGATACCAATGTTGGTTAATAATAACAAAAAATAAATCATGATAGATCTACTAACCTCTTGTAGATATGCATTGGAAATAAACAAAGTTGAATTACTAACATGAATCTCAACACTCCAAGAACGTGCCTATGGTCATAAAATATCCATAATCCACAACCTAAATATTCTTTTAAAATATATAGAATTTGAGGATTTTGTATTACACTCTCACACTATATTTTTCTCTAAATGATAATGAAAGATTAGCAAAAAAATCTAGACCGTTTAGTGGTCTTTTTTATCTATGAAGGTATAATACATTTTGGGAAGAGTCGCAATCCTTCCATATATCCTTTTTGGGGAAACTCGTGTTGTTTCATATATTACAGAAATATGTCCCGTAGGCTTGTTCTTGGTTAGCACCCATTGATGGGATGTGATGTTTTATTTCTAAAAAATTATACAACAGTTAAAAATAAAATGTTGTGTCTATCTTTGACATAAATGATAAAGCCTTCATGCTTTAAAAATAAAAGGCCGCCCCCCACCCTCCCTCAAGTCCATCATCCATATCCCACCATAAATCAAAAGTTCTGTCTATCCCTTAGCAGATTTGACTTAGTTAGATTGCATTAATTGCACTTATATTGGAGAAGCAAGTTGGTTGTTTTTTATTTTCCCTCCCCCAGTCCATCCGTATTCAACCGTAAATCAAAAGTTGTGTTTGTTCCTTGGCATATTTGACTTAGTCAAAGTGCGTTAATTGCACTTATATTGGAAAAGCAAGTTGGTTGTTTCTAATTTTCTTTTAACAAAAAGATATCTATTACCTATTCGATAAGTTCGTATCGCATTAAATTTGGAAATATATATTATTGTTTTAGATTCGTTTTTTATTTTTCGCGGATTGTCTTTTGATTTATTTAGAGAGAAGTATTGCTGAAAAGATCGATACAAATTCCATCATAGATGAATTTTATGACATGAAAGAGCGACGAGTTCGACTTCGATGATTTTATACTTTTTCTTTTATATAATAATAACATGGAAGTTTTTTTTTTTTTTTCTTGAACATGGAAGTGGCTTTGATAATATTGATTATGGCCCCCCTAGATATCTAATCTTGCATCCGTCCCTGGTGCTAACCAATACTTACAAACATTTGAAAGTTAAACTAATACCAAATTTTCTTCATCATTGCTGAAAATTAAAAAAAAAAAAAAAAAGTTATAACACCTCTAATACATATTATATTTTTTTTATTAGTTTGATATGCATGTTTTGGGGTGAATGTCCATCAAGATATATGGTTATATGAGAAAAACACGAATTTAGTTCTTAACATTTGTGTAACTTTTTTTTATTTAGGTTCCTAACTTTTTTTTCCCCCTTCCACTTGAGTTCTGGACTTAAAACTTTTCTATTTGAGTTCATATGTTAACTCCCTTAAAAAATTCTATTGAAAACTAACACATGCAAACTTTTAATTAGTTTACAATATATAACTTAACATCATGTTATTAAATATATTTATTTAAGTTAATTGATACAAAAATGCAAAGTTATAGGAAAAACATAAAAGAAAAACTAGACACCTCTACATGTCTTCTACTTCCTTCACCCTACATCTGGATTTTGATGAAAAAAAAAAAAAAGAAGAAGAAAGGAAGAAAGAAAGAAAACTTTAAGTAAGTACTTATAGAGACATTTGGATCTCACAAATATCGTAGTTTTTTTACAGTGATTTGCATCATCTCATAAATGAAGGCGTCTCTCTCTCTCTCTCTCTCTCTCTCTCTCTCTCAGTTATTCTCTTATATACATAGAGAGTCTATAAACTTGGTGATAGAGAGAATCAAAAGGCCTTTAGGAAAATCAATAAATGGAATCTCGAGTCACTTGATAATGTTTGTTTTGGATTTCACCATGAGATCATCCAGATACATGGAAGCCTAACGATGAGGTTTGTCTTGTTATTTTTAATTTTGATATGATAATATTAGCAAACACCTCAAGAATATATTTGTGCCTTGCAAATTTGATGATAATATTTTGTTAAATCAAGCATTGTAAAACAATTAGAAGTTGACACATGTTAATTCTTAATAAAATTTTTAACGGAGTCAATACAATAACCCCAATGGAAAAGTTTTTAAATATTGGCGGCTCAAATAAAAAGAAAAAAGTGTTAACGGCCGGCTCAAATATAAAATTAGTGAAATATTAAGAATTAAATTTTTATTTTTTTTCTAGTTATTTTTTTAAAAAGTCCGGTTTTTATATAAAATAAGATAATTAATTTTTTTGGCCAAAAAATAAGATAATTAAATTAAAAATTTGAAAGCATCAAAGTCGGATACGATTTCTTACGCACTTTTTTAATGTCAATGTTAAGGCGGTAAAAACGTTAAAAAGTCAGTCCTCTTGGTCCTTGCTTACTGGTTATTGTCTTGTGTGTACTGGCATCATTAGTCTAAGGGCCATTTTCTAAGACTAAAAGACAACATTACTCGTATTTTCCAAGAAAGTACAGGAAATTTAATACCCTATGAAGGTGATGATCACAGGGTGATGAAATAGACCACTTAAGACGACAAGTCAGATAGCATCTTCAATCTTGTGAACTTTTATTAATATGACCATTAGGAGGGATCGATATTATAAGCATAATAACGGAGTTGATACAAGATGTTATGTTCATGAGAATTCATTATTTTATAAATTTTTCATATAATCCTTATTTGTTTTTCTTGTGAAAGTTTCTTAATCTTACTTACGCTCGTATCCTAATATTTAAGTCAAGCAATTTTATTCCATCCATAACTCAAGATTCAAATTAACAATTAACTATAAAATGATTTTGACCATCAAGAAAAAAAAAAATCATGATAAAAAGTTGGGTAATTAATACGGATACCCCTTAAAAAGTTTTGAAATTACACGTATCCTAATTTTTTAAAAAGTTAATAATTACCCTCATCTCTAGCAACAGCGGGGTCCATATATATTATAAAGTGATAGCTTATTGATCTTTTAAAATAAATAAGTACGAGAAAATTAATTAAAAAATATCATATCATATTTATTTGTTGATAGCAACATAATCCATTTTTATAACAACAAAAATATGGATTCCTCAACAAGTCTAAACCAAAATCATTGAACCCTTTTTTTTCATCTTTCTAAATGAAATGTATATTTTCATTTTCTTTACATTTTTTTTTTAAATTTAAGATGTATGAATATTCTTAAGCTTATAGATTTTCAACTAAGACTTCTCACACTGTATCTAGTGTAGAGAAAAGAACTAAAGAAAAAAATACTTATTTGACAAGGCTAGAAAATAATTAAAAAAAAAATTGAAACGAAAAAGACTATACGTTTTCTCTCTTATTTGAAAGAAAATATAGAACTAAATTTAATGAATAAGATAAGTAGTCTTTGTAAATATTGTAGTAAAATCCAACAGCAGATCTTATCAAAGTGTAACTATACAATTAAATATCATAGAGCAATTCCTAATCCTATGATAAGCACTCTTATTAAGGAGAAATTGGACTTTAAGATTTAAAGTTGAACCCTTATTTCTTAATAAAACTCATTAGTTTACAAATGCATGCCTTGTTGTCTTCATCTCCATCTACGAAATTGGAATCTATAGATACAAATAGTAACGTTGTTTCATAAAAAATTTTAAAAATGAATAGAAATTAGAAATATACATTTCATTTAGAAAGATAAGGGAAAAAAATAAAATTTGGTGATTTTGGTTTACAACTATATTTTTATTAAGAGAGACATGTTTTGGTTTTTGTTAAAAATAAAAGAAAAATGGATTATATTGCCATGTCAAAAAATAAATATGACATGACATATTTTCAATTAATTTTCTAATATTTATATTAAGAGACAATAAGCTACATTAATAATATATGTGAACACACTGCTACTCAGGAGGGTAATTGTTGACTTTTTGAAAAGGTAGGGGTCCGTATAATTTAAAACTTTTCAACGGGTGTTCGTGTGATTTATCCTAAAAATATTTTAGTCACATGCTTTGAGATTTTGTTAAGGGTGGAAAAGAAAAAGGAAAATTGCATGTTATGTGCATTGCAAGCAAATAACTTTTAAAAGCATATTTATGCAAAAGGAGTTAGTGATATGCTTATATTTGATATATATGTACATATACATCAATCTTATAATGAGATTCATTAGGTCATGTGTAAACAACCCACAAACTAGGTTGAGTTAGATTGGAACTTGGACCCATTAGGTCCCCACTCAAAATTTTTTGAACAAAAAACTACCCATTAATGATAGGCTAGGCCTATATAAGACCCTAGATCTAAATAGTTTATAAGTAAGTTTTAGAGCCGGAATCGAAAATCAAAACCATAAAATCAAACCAAAGTCAACTCTAGATCCTACAAACTAGAAATCTATCAGATGAATTCTAGAATCCTAAATTATAGACAAGATGAGTAAAACAAGTAAACCCTTATACTTAGGTCGAACATAAAGCTATATACCCTAAATCGATAATCGCTTTCGAAACTAGAAGGATTCCAGACCGTTTCGATAACAATATCAGTAATCGATCACCAACAAGAAAATGAGACAAAATAACCAAAACAAACAATTAATAGTAGAATAATAGTAGCTATGCATATAATATCAAATAAAATTAATGGTGTAAAATGATTAGTTAAGTGACTTATACGTATATTATTCTTTACTGGTAAACAATTGTCTTGTCTATATTCACTACTATTCACTCTACCCTACTTTTTCTTAAACACTCTTGCACCTATCTTACAACTTTATAACTATTCTTACATTTACTTTACAATACAACTTCTTACTTAGCTTATTTTTACTCTTCTCTCTCTCTCTCTTCTGGCGATGCCAAACCCCCCCCCTCCCCGTCTCTTACTTATTTTTATTTTTTTTTTTTCCATTTTCTTTTCATTCATTAATTTACTCACTTTTCCCTATAAATACCACCTCTCTCTCTCTCACTTTTTCACACTTTAATTCTTCTTTTCCTCTCAAAATCCCTCTGTCTCTTCTTCCCAAATTGCCGCCACCCGCCTCTCTCTTTGCCTTTCATTTTTCTTTCATCCAACAATTTAGGCAAACACTCCAAATTCTCTCCATAAATTATAAAGTTAGCATATGTATGTTTTTTAAAATACTCCAAACTATCACCAAAGTCAAAAATTGATTAGATAGATTAAGTAAGTCAAACGACTTATAGAATGTAATTAGACAAGTTGATATAATTATATTAGTAATTAATTAAGTTGAAATTTGAGATTTCAAATTCCTAAAACCCCTAAATGTGTTGTTTAATGTTCAATGGATTCCTAACCTTAAATAGCCTAAATTCTAATCCTTAATCTTTATAAAAATTTAAGTTCATTTACTTGCATAAAAATATCAGTTCTTAAACTCGAACTCAAATTAAATATCAATATTATCTAAATTAAATTTCTTAATTAAGTTCTTATTTTAAGTTCTTAATTTATAACCTATTGATTCTGAAATCATCTTCTCTTAGAACTAAAGATATTGATCTGAAAGTTCTAAACCCAATATCTTTATGCTACAATGTCCTAAATTTTATAATTATCCTTTCCTTTTTCCCTTTCTTATCTTCTATTTTCCCTTTTCCTTTTCTCTTTCTTGCTTTCTTTCTTCGTTTCCTTCTTTTCCTTATTTCTCTCCTCTCTTTTTCCACAAATGAACTCTTAATCTTAATTTTAACAAGACAATAGAAGAAAATGAAGTTAGAAAGAAGATAAAAAGTAGAAAAAACAAAGTTAGGAGAAGCCCGACAACAAACAAAGAGGATCAATGTTGCATGTTTTGCCAAAAGATAAGTATATTTGTTTTTATGTTGTTTTGACTGTTATTTATGCAAGTATATAATAAGCTTAGATGAGTTGTGAAAGTTGTAAGAATAGAAATATTAAGTTTGTTGTGGTTGCTTTGGTGAAACTGTAGGTTTGCATTTTATATGATTTGAGAAGTAAAGAGGATGAAGTAGCAGTGTTGATGATGATGAGATGGTTAGGATGTGTATATATGAACATGTGGTGACGGGCATGTTGATTTTGAAGTTGTTTTGGAGATAGATGTGTTGTAGTAGACAAGTAGTTACATGTGTTGAAGTTGTTGGTTATTGGAAGGGCTTGAAATGGCGTAAGTTGTTATGAGTTCATGCATGAGTTGATGAAATTTGGAGATGAAGGATTTGATTATGATGTGGTGAAAGTTGTTTGATGTTGAGAAGTGAAGTTTATATATATTTTGAGTTGTTAAGTGCATATAGTATGCTATATGATATTGTATAGTGTTCAGAGTACAGTAAGATGTGTGAAAAAATGTAAAAACAGAGTTTGAACAAGGGATTTAAAAAACTTCAAACACCATGACAAACGGCCTGTTTGGAAGGGTGTATGGGTCATACACCCCTTGAAATGGCCAGTATAGAAGGGTGTTTCACTTTCTGGAGCTTTTTGTACACTTCTCGTAGATTCAAACAGCCTTTGAAAATGGCCCATATGGTAGGGAGTTTTACTTTATGATCTTTAGTGCAAAATTCTCCTGATCCTGTACACCATCATCCTTTATTTCTCTGCTGCGACGCTATTTTGTATTTTAATCATAACTTTTTTATAAAAACTCGGATTTAGGTGATTCACAATGCTATGAAAAGCTAAAAAGACATATACAAATTTCATGTTTTAAGCTTTTACAAATTTTAAAAGTATCACAGCCTAAATTTCATTTGTTTCAAGTTGTTTTATGTTCAAACAAAGTTAAAAACTTGTTTTACTAGTTAAGTCTTTGTAGTTAAGTATAAAATGAATCTTTTTGAGTTAAAATGAAATAAATAAATGATATTTAATGTGGTAAGATAGCTAATTGATATGATTAAGTATAAGTTTAGTGAATTTATATATTTAATAAATAATTTAATTAAATAAAGAATTAGATATAAAATGAACTTAGTTAATAATCTAAGTTCAACTTGGCTTAATGAACTTGAATAAGGTAAAATGAATTAGATTGATTAAGTTTAATTATCATAGCTCAGTAATTGGATCAAATGATTAACTCTAAATAATTTGGCTAAAATTAAGTTAAAATGTGTTAATAGTAAATAATTGGCTTAAGTTAATGGGATAGGATAAAACAAGAATTATATGAGGAATATGTTGTTTCAAATGTATGTTTGCTTGGGAAATGAATGTTTTTTAATATAAATGCTTTGTTGATGCTTTTGTAATAAATGATTATAAACAAATGAAAATAAATACTTTGACAAACAAAGAAGAGTTGTTCGTATTTGGGCAGGGTGATCTTCGCAAGCATAGCGGGGTTCTTATTTAATATCTGATCAAATAGAGTAATAAAAGTTTGAGATAATTGGATAATGGATATAATTTCTTATATGAGTTTAATTCTTGATCAGATATATGGATACATGGATTATCAATTGGGATGATTGGATATTTAATTAAACTTATATGAGTTTAATTATTGAACAGATATTTGCTTCTCAACAATCTAACACTTAGTTAACCAAGGGAGAAGCTTATGGCATATGAATTCCATATCAAAACAACGCAAGAACCTGAGAGCACTTCTAAAGGAATAGCGTTCAAAGCCAAAGAAATTTTTAGGGAGCCAACAGACTCAGATGTTGTTAGTGATGACAATGGAGATGTGTCACTACTAACACAAAGACTCAACCGTCTGTTGAAGAAGAAAAGAGGTAAGAAATTTACTACTTATAAAAAAATAATTGATTATAAGAACAATGATGCAGGTCAAATATATAAAGAAAAGGAGAAAAAGGAGATTTAATGCTATGAGTGCAAAAAGTCAGACATATTAAGTATGAATGTCCACCACTCATCAAGAAAATGGAGAAATTCAAGAATAAAAACAGACCATTACTTGCTACTTAAAGTGACCTAGATGACACAAAGAGTGAGTTAGAACCTATGAGTGAAGATGAAGACGAAGCAAATCTATGTTTCGTTGCCACATCTCAGGTAAACTCTGAATCTAAAGATAAACTATCTAAAGTGATGTTTATGCTAAGATGAAAAAGCTTTTAAAAGCACTAAATAAAGCTAATACTAAAACATCAAAAGAGATATAGAAAATAAATCTCTTAAGATTGAGAAGGAAGCTCTTAGTCAAACAAATATGTTATTAGCTGATGAAAATGATATTTTGAAGCATGATAATGAAAACTTGCATGTTGACATTGAGAAAATGAGAAAAGAAAATAATACACTTAAGGAAGAAACTGGTGTTTTGAAAGGTAGAATAGATGATGTAACAAATTCAATAAAAATACATTTAATAAGTTAATGAAAGTGATAAAAAGTTAAATATGCTTATATCTTCACAAAGATCAAGCAATGAAAAATATGGTTTAGGTTATGAACATGGATCTATATTAAACGCAAATAAGAAAACGGTATTTGTTAAGGGTAAAGAAATAATTAATGCTCAACCTGATGTTGTAAAGGAAAATGAGACAAATATAAATGCAAAACCTATAAGTTATTCCAGAAGGTACAACAGAAGGTATTGTGGAAATAAATATCCGTCCAAGGATGAACAGGTACAATGAGATAAACAACAGGTATTAGAATAATTATTCATATGCACGTTATTTTTGTAATAAACCTAGTCATATAAAAAATACTGCTATTATAAGAGAAACAAGCTTAGTAATCATCAAGTTAATCATACTGATAATACAAGCTTGTTTTTCAAATGACCCAAGGTAGTCTGGGTTCATAAAAACGTATAATTTGTTTATTAGTGATTCCAGGTACTTGAGGCTAAGTACAAATGGATATGAACTTGATAAGTGAGTGCCTCATATAGTAAAGAAAGAAAAATGTGACTTTCATGAACAAAAGGAACAGTTAATTGTTTGATATTAATGCTTTTAACTCTCTCAAATGTTTTGCTCTTTATAATCCTAAACAAATTCTTGAAATATGCTATTTTTGGTTAATATAAAATTAGTTGGTATCATATTATGAGGGAGCATAATTTCTAAAAGAATAAAAAAATATAAAGAAGATATAAAATAAAGAAATTATTAGAAAAAATATTTAGTCATCCTTTTTGAAATAAAAAGGGAGAGAAATGTTTGAAACAAAAATAAGTAAATAGAACAAATGTGTTGAAATTATTTTTCTTTGCAATTTGTGTTATGAGTATTTTAAAAGTATAAAATTATATACTTCATGACAAATTTTAGCAATAATTATGCAATATTCTGCATTTTACTGTGCAAATTCTGCAATTTTTGTAACATTATGCACAAATTTTGCAATTTTGTGAAATTCCTACAATTTTTTTTGAAACAAAAAATTCTCTATTTGTTCTACAAAAATTTGCATTATTTATAAAGTTTTATTATTCTAAAAAATTTATACACAAAAATCTTGATATTTGGTCTTCTATACATACTTGAAAAGTGTATCTGTCTTTTGAATTAATGAATTTCATATTTGGTCATATTCTTTAAATTTGTATTTTGTTGATAACAAAAAGGGGGGAAAATTATTTTTGTTTGACAAAGGCTTTGTTATCATAAAAAAAGAAGAGAATGTTAGGTTCTCTTTAAAATAAGTTTTGATAATAACAAAAGTGTAAAAAGATTACCAATGAGTTTTTCAAGTGTGTAGCTTTAAGTTAAAGAGTAAGAACAAAATGAATAGTATCAGTTTAGCAAAAGGTTTTAGAGAAGATGCGTTGTAAGAAAAATGAACAGTATCAGGAATCCAGAAGATTTTACAGAAGGTGTCTATAATTTTTTACAGCAAACTTGTTGCATACAAATTTGCTATTCATCAATTAAATTTTGACTTAATTCCTTCCAGGTCAGTACAAATAAGTATCTTGAAGGCCTAGCTCTGAGAAAATGAGTTTATTTGGGTAATATACTCATTTGTTATACTTAAGTTGGTTAAAATCCAAGGGGATTTAAGGCTTTTCTTCAAAGTTTCTCTCTCTTATCAACGATCAAATTTCAAGAGCAAAATCAAATTTTGTTTAAACAAGTGTTACACAAGATTTTCCTTTGAGACAAGCGCATTATCAGTGTCTACAACTTTCAAGATAAGAATAAGTCTATCTCTTACCTATTTTTATGGGATCTGCCAAGAGTTTAAAAAAGGATAAACGTTATCTAGCTTTTAGAATGGATAAAGAAGAAGATCAGGTTATGATGATCTATTTTCAAATTTTAAGTCAAGGAAAAATCACCACAAAATCAAGAAGCCAATCTACAAGAAACGGAAGAGTAAAATATCTTCTTTCTTCTTATCTTATATCCATTGAATATTAACAGGAATCAAATTCTTAAAAAGAGGATAAGGCACACAAGATATTCTGAGTTTTATATGGGAAAGCTTATCCACACCTTACGACAATATTTTTTTAATGTCGAAGATTGAAAAATAAATATCAAAAGCTCTCCTCTAGTCGAAATAATATAGAAGACATGAAAAAAAAAAAAAGAAACAGAAAAAGAGAAAAAAATACACGCTACTACAAAAGAAAAAAAAAAACTGCTTCCTTGAAATATTCTGATCCGAATTGTGCATATATTTGCTTTGCTGTAACTTTTGTTTTTAATCTTTTCTTTTATTGACAGAAGGAACTTGTTGCTACCATCCAGATTGTTAACTTGTTAGTTTACAACATTAGATTATGTAGTATTGGTTTTTAGCTTGAGGAAAGCTATGAGGATCGAGTAAAGTGAATTATACTATCTTGTAAATTGATTTAATTGGATATAGTGGAATAAACCCATGTGGATTATGGGGTCCCTAACTCAGAGTTGGAAGAGTGGAGTGATGCACAAGGCGAAACCACTATACATCACTGCATGATTTTCTTTCTTTTCTCTATTTAAATTTCTACAATTTATTTTTGTTTATTTGATTGTTACTTGTTCTCATATTTTTAACTGAAGGGGATTAATTTTTTTTACAGGGCTAAAATTTACTTTTTTGGTAATAATCAATTCATTCCCCCTTCTTGATTATTAAAGTACTTAAATTTCACTAGACAGACATCTTTTTTTACTTTAAAGTCATATGCTCTAAACCCTATATCATTAGGCCAATATTATTGCATGGTGCTTGGTGCCACAGAATAGAAGGTTCTCCCCTCTTGAAGTGCCGATGCAGCATTCAACCATCTTCATATTATTATATTTTTTTCATATTTTGGATGGCGAACCGACCTTTTCTTCCCTATTTTTACCAAACCTATTCTAAGCTCGTCCTTCTCTCAAAAAGTGTCATTTTGGCGTTGTCACAGTCCTCCATATGTTTAGAAGACTCAATGTTCCAATTAGTTTCGGCCTATTATAGTCTCATCAAGAGAGCAACATCATGTCTTAACTAATTTGCTCACCAGAGGCTAAAGTCACCTTCAAAGTAAACCCATTCATCAAAAAAAAAAAAAAAAAAAACTACCCTATTGATGTAGCTTACAACATTGAATGCTTGAGTTGTACATTCCCATATGCCCTCAACACTTAGACCATGAGACTTGGCGTCCTTTCCGAGGTTGAAGGATCCTAATATGAGTCCCTATCTATTAAAGGGCAAGTATTTTAAAAAGTTGGACTTTTTAAGAAAATTCAAGAAAAGTAATGTATTTCTCACCCACTTTTTTTATTATTCCTTTAGTTTTTAGTATTATTCTGATTTAAAATTGCATTACTGAATATAATATATATAAATCCCATGGACCTTTATTTGAGAACTTTAAAAATATCGAGAATAAGTCTTTTAAAAAGATATCTTAAAATATCGATGTGGGATCTGGAGACGTTGAATAAGATTTTTAGTATTAAGAATAATTAGTAACCAAGATTCTAACTTTTACAAGAGCTTTTTCTTTTAATCGCAAGAGGAAATATGATGAGAGGCATAACATGGCTACCATTTATCATCCCTAGAAGCGGGGCCAGGCAAAGATTCCAACTCGGAAAATTTGAGGCACATCAGAGAAGACCATGGGTACGTAACTTTATAAGTGATTGAGCTAAGCTTTGTGATAATATTTTTTGCATTAAAAAATGGCATTTTAAGCTTCAATAGCTATCATACGCTAATTATAATTTACATATAACAAGTAACTACTAATAATTTTTTAACATGTCATTATATGAAAGGTGGTTATTTTAGAAACTATCCACTACATCATCTAATGATTGACATATAATATAATTATTAGTTACACGTAGTGTGTATTATATATTCTATATTTTTCCCATTTGCCGTATAGGAAAGTATACGAAATGTGTTGCTAGCTACCTACTTGTACATTTAAAGTCTAAATGGCAATTGAAGACTTAAAATATTAGCCTACAAGTGGATCAGGAGGTGAAAGGGTTAAATAATACTTATGCACAATACATGGTAGTAATACTCGTGATACTAATCACTAGTACATATAGAATTAGTAAGATCATATAAAATCATACAAAACCAGTAAAATTATAAACTTATAGTATCGTATGTCTAAATTAATTATTCCTAAAGTCTGTGTATAAATGATTTTAGATCCATTTTTTAAAATGGATGAAGATTGAGGATATCATCACATTGTTGTCATAATTTCGATATATATGTTGCTAATGTGGCATATAACGAGTTAAATTTGAAATGAATTCTGATATGATGTATGCCACACCAGCAATATTAGTTGAATCTAAATAGCATGATGATAGCACACTATATATTTATACCATTTTCTACTGTTGTTTATCTCCTTTTCGTACTACTAAAACCTTGCATCATTAACTTGCAGGTAGACTCGAACATTCATTCACTTACATATTTTCATTTTTATTTATATAATTTTACACAGAAAAAGAAATTAGGAACAAAATAAAGTTTCAATTAGTGCCTATTTGGATATCAAGTTTCGTATCATTTTGATTTCGTTTTCAAACGGAACTGATTCTAAATTGATACCACACCAATACAAACATAATACTGATGAAAAACTAATAATTTTACTCATAAACTGACTAAATCAAACCGATACTAATCCGATACCAATAAGTTACCAATACAAATCCGATACAAATAAAAATATAACAATCCAAACAGGCCCAAAACATATCTTTATAAAATATATCCCTAATTGTGATCAATTGGATTTGCAAGTTCCTTAGATTTATGTCACTTTCTTTGGCATGACTTAATAAATCCTCTCACCTATTGCATGAATTTCTTATGAATAATTGCAAGCCGGTTTAGACAAGCCAATTCAACTTAACTCCTAAAAGAGTTAGTATTAAATGAACTATTTCTCTTTGACCCATATTATTGGTTTATTTGGATTATTGGATTTTTATATGTATGATATCTATATTTGATAAATATTTATAACTTATTCGTATTATATATGTATAATATATATATATCGTATCTATTGGATTAGTTTATGAGTAAAAATATTAGTTTTTCATCGGTATTTATTTCTAGATGAATATTTTTTTGAAAACGATAAAAATATAATACTCGAATAATCAAAAATGATAAAATAAAGCTTTAAATCTTTTAGTCAAACCTATCGTATTACAAGTTGGCGTTTCATATGGCAATCCACAATCCCACTAGCAAATAAAGGCAATTTTTAAAGAAGGGCATATCACCTTTTATTAAAGAGCAAGCAATGACTGAGATGATTTGATAAATTTTCTAATAAATAGTATTGAATTCAACCCATTGGTGCGGTTCTTAACTTATTGCCAACTTGACTTTTACAGGATTTAAAATTCAAATTTGGCGTAGAAAGCCCAAATTTCCCTTTTGGAATTGCCGCTAGTATTACTATTACTAGTTTGGTCGTCCCAAGAGGTCAGGTCTTTCCACTTATGGGTCGATGTAGTTAATAGAGGACATGTTGGTCAACTAGTCAAAATAGGGTAACGGGAATCTTGGCAGTTTACAAAAAAGTGTGTAATATGTTTACTGGGCCACGTCTACCCTATGGTGTTCCGTCTGTACAGTTTGGCGTGCTGGTCAATTCGGGCCGGCTAAGTAACACGTAAATATTTTATTGGATATTGTGGTATCATTTTATCCATCCCAAATGAATTTTTATATGGTTGCCTTTTTCTTGTGCTTCGGCTAATGAATTTAATCCCAAAACGGCAACTGCCTGCAAGCAACCGTTCACACACGGCTACCAAAGCCAACCTCTCCATGTCGATGAATCGACGGACGATTATTTATTACTTTAATTATGAAATATAAAGTTGCCAAGTGTTATATCCAATGGTATAGTTACTTATCAAAGTTTTATATTTTTGAAATTATAAAATTATTACATGTTATATGTAATTCAACTTTAACTTTTCCGTACTAAGCAGATGATATGCAAACACATAGTTATGAGTCAAATAACATATTATAGGTAAGATAGTAAATTTGAAAGATAGAAGTTTGGTACCACATTAAATTTAATAATTTTAAATGTTAGGGTAAATTACATTAATTATCCTTATAAATTTTATAAAATTTATTGACACTCACTTTTTCAATATACAATAAATGAAAAATGTGTACCTAAATGTTGCATTAAAATTACATTTGATACTATAAAATTAAAATAGTCAATTTAATACCTCATCAAAATTTTTATCACTATTTTTAGTGTCTCACTAACATTCTTTACTCTATTCCCAATGTAAAAAAAAAAAAAAAAAAAAGTATCCCATCATTGCTAGATGGTGTTATAAGAATAGTAAAAATTTAGTGATTTGCTACTTCTTTTTAATCAGTAAACATACTAATTGTTAATAAGATAGTAAAACGAGTTGCTTTTCACATTTTATTGCAAGGAATTACAATTACTCACTTCATTCACTTTAAATAACTCAAGTAGCTTCTAGCCAAAAAAATAAATAAATAAATAACTCGAGTAACTCATGCATCTACTATGCAAGTAAAATTACACTTTGTTTTTGCATCATAAAGGTGGAAATGGCCTTCTTTCTAAATGGACCATTTAATAAGTAGAACAACTATTCTATAGAATCCCTATTGCTCGAAATTTAGAATTTATAATTCCATCATAACATTAAAGGAGAAATTGTTTCTTAACATTTTCCCATATATTTCAATATTTACTCATTTAATACTAACCCAACGAGCAAGTCATAAATAGGAATGGGGTTATGTTTGGTGTTTTTAAATATAATCTCAATCTATCACTAACATTATTTATATAATATAAAGCCATAATTTCCCTATTTATTTCTTAATAATCGCAATGTTATTTTACTTCATTTCGTTGTTAGTAAAACGATACGAAATAAAAAATAAAATAATTATATGCCATTGTTAAATGCAATAATGTCAATACAAAAAGAAAAAGGAAAAAAGAAAAAAAAAAAAAAAAGAGAGAAAGAAAGATATCCTTCTATAAAATCTTTTCGGTCCACTTTCTCGCAAAGCTCCACGTGAGTCGATGTCAGTCGTGCAATTAAAGCTTGAATTTTCCAGATTGTTTCTGGTTTTTCCTCCTTAGTCCAATTCGTCAGGTTTACTTAAAATGCATGCTTTGAATTCCTTTCCATTATCGACATATCGTCAAAGTAGCAATGCTGCAACTGAATTATGCGAGAAAATTATTTTAGAAATTACTATTTCATCACGTGCGTGTACCTACATAATATATATATATATATGTGTGTGTGTTACAGATGCTTAACAGTGATAAACAATTAATTAAATAAATTATATGAGGTTATCTTAAAAAATACAGTTATTCTATACATTTGGCAGCTGCCATTGAAAGAAGATGGACACAAGTTTCTATATAATTACTCAAAATAATTTCTTTCTAACTATATTTACACGTGCTCACTGTGTAGTGCTACGACACCCAAGTGTAAGTCCTTTAGACTTAGCCCTCTAAATGGACTTTTAGTTTTATTTCTTGGTAAAGTAGCAAATATTCTACAAAACCACGCAAAACAGCATATAGTATAGAGAAGTCTGCATACAATATGATGTTATTATGTGTGTTTTTTGATCTAAAAAAACTGCAATTTCATTTTTAATATAAAAAATTATGTTTTAAGCTTATTATTAATTAAAATAAATATAAAATTAAGGTATGGACATAATAAATAGTTGATAGATACCATGAATATGAAAAACGAACCAATTTGTGATCTGAATTACAATTTGATAAAAACAATGAATTATAAAAGCTATCTCGAGTGTTTAAAAAAATCAAGAATTCAATCAAAGCATTCACCATGATATATAACCGGATTAATAAGAACATAAAATACACACACACATACATATATCACTCAATATTCAAAATTAAGAGTTCATAGGTCTCACAAAGTATATAAAACTCAAACTTTATTATTTCTTAACGACAAAAATCAACAGGGAACTTTTAAAGTCCCGTCAACAGGACCATCCTGAACTGTTAAATAGTTAGAGGGATCAGTCTTACTAAAATTAATGATTGAACCATAAAATTTTCCACTAAAGCTACCTAATATATATTTAGCAACTTACCAAACAATAAAATACCAAATAAAACACTACAAGAAAAATGTTTTTAAAGACATTAAATTTTGCAATGCAAAACTAGTAAAATAAACTATATTTCTACAAATAAAATTAGTAATATAAAAATTTATGTTTAGAGATAGAAAGGTTATTTCTAAATCCTAGTTTTCTAATAGTAAAAATAAGACACTGGAAAAGCATGAATCAAACCTAAAATATCTAGAACTATAAGGAAAATAACATATTTAAAAATACGAATCTATCTTAAAATATCTAAAAAAAATAAATAACTAAAATATCAATAGCATGTAGAATTAATTTAGTCGGTTGAACATAAGAATTTTGGATCTTCTTTTAGCCTAATCTGATTTCTATCATTGTTGTGGGGCTTAAAAGGTTTCATCATCAAATTTTGGAAATTGTATCGACTTGGATAAAAGAAAAATCTGAAAAAAAAAAAAAAGAAAAAAAACACGCGTGCACCCCCACATCAATGATGCAACACCTCATCGTGTTTGGAATGCCATTTGCAACCTAGCCTCTTAACAAAATTTACCCTTCCCTATCCTCTCTTGGTTATTAATTTGGGATGAACATGATGTATTAAAATTTATTTGATTGCAGATTCAAGCAAAAGCAAAACATCCATGCTCAGCTCCCACAGTGTAAGAGTCAACATAAAGCACTATTCTTAGAACACTAGCAATTTTCTTTAAACCAATTATCAAATAATATTAAAGTCAAACGCCTTAAATTCTTGCATATACTACAATAGAATCAAAGGCAATCATAGAGGGATTGAAATGTGGTTTCCATTGTCTAAATGCAATTAAAAAGCCATTGAAAAATCAAGGCCACTTTTAATTTCAGACTGCACATCCTCAACAAATTTAAAGGAAGCAACGAAGTAACTAGAACCTGCACTAATAAGTTTAATAGCTCACAAGCTTTACAAAGATTTGATAATCTTGTGGAAAGATTTTTTGAAGGCTAGGTTAAACCCCATAACTTTCGCAATTAGTACGTCTTCTACGCGAAAAAGATTGTACTACATACTTCTTCTCTATCAATGTTCTCCCTTTGAGTATTCATATGTCATTAATTCCCTCATGATAGATAAATTAGTTTTCATAGTAGATATTCTAAAATTTAAAAAAAAATACATTTTCATAATGTCAATTGCTTATAGGAGTGGCTTTTTAGATTTGATTTGTAATCACTGGTGGATTTCACAGCTTCGTTGTTGTTGTTGTCCTTCAATGTTATGCTATTCGCTTCTACATTGAATATCATCTTTGTCATCATTTTATAGTACAGCTAAAGAAAAAGACCTTTAAATATACAATATATACACCTAAAACTTATATAAACTTTGTATTAGAAATAATTTATGTAAAACTTGTATCAATTAAGCTTCTCTATGCCATTCGATAATATACTTAAAGCTTCATATCATGTGCAAATTTTAATTTGATAGATTTCTTAGAAAAGTTAATATGATGATATATTAAATAATGTAAATCTGTAAATTACTTTTTTTTTTCTTTTTGTTAAAAATGAATAATGAAAAGAAATAATATCAATTGATACTATAAGATTGAAAAATAAAAAGCTGAAGACACAAAACCCAACCAAATGAATAAATATATCTCTTCTAAAGTCAATATATCCCATCAAGGACATACCTTTATTTCTCCTAAAAGAATACAACCTACCCATTAGTAAGAATAAAACCCCATGAAAAAATGAAAATAAAAAGGAAAAACAAAACAACAAAAACATAAAACCCTCGTGTTCTTAGAAACTATTAATGAAATATTGTAAGCTTGATCATTACAATTTTTAAACTAACCAAACCATGAACTTATGGTGGTATTAATGTCAATACATTGGTAATAGTGAAATGATAAAATGAACTAGATCCAAGATTGGAATTACTAGATCTATTTATAACTAGTGGATCTAAAGATTTATAGTGATAAAAGAAAAGAAGAAGGACAAGCACTTATTAAAGAGATTTGTGTACATGTGTGTGTGCGCGTGAGAGAGAGAGAGGATAATGCACACAAAGTTGTTTATAAGCCATTTTAGACATAGGCACCAAACAAGCTATGTTGGACCAAACCAAGCAATCTTACTCAAGAACAGTTTGGTCACCTCCTATCTGGTGTTAAACCAAACCCCCCCAGGATGACGAATGGCTTCTCAAAGCTCTAACCTATCATCAAAATTCATCCCTTCCCTAAGCAAGTGGTTACCAAAAGCGACAAGTAGTCTCCAATACACTCTCTATAATCTCATAAGTTATCTTAATGGGTAGATACACCTTTCTAAAATGCTGGATACACTTTGCCACTAAGATTCTCATCTTTCTTCATTACTACGGAAGATGATCTTATTCATAACCTCAATCCGCCTATTAAACTTAGAGTGTGCTATCAAAGTGTAGTGGAGGTTAATGTGGTACTTCTCAAAAAAGTCTTCGAACCTGCCTATCAAATCGAATTCTACTATTCGTAGTCAAGATGCATGAGCTATTGAACCTAGTAAATATGTGAGTATCTTATCTGAGAACCAAAGCTTAGCTTTTATACTATAAGCATCATTAAGTATAATTAGTGAATGAAATTTAAATTGCTTATGTGGTTATCTAAGGACCTAATAGAAGATCTTATGGAAAAAAGATATCTACATACAATATATATGATGCACTATAGTTGCAATAACAAGTAGAATTTTTTTTCCCTATATAACATCAATTTCAATAGGGTAAGTCAACTCTCTGATTGCATGATTATGTTTCCGTCCCTATATAAGTAGGTATATATTGCAAGAATAATAAGTATAAATTCAGAGTGAGTGGGTATGGGAAAGATACAAAGTCTTACTCAAACTTTATCTTATAAAATACAAAATACTAAATATTAGACTCAAAATCTACTATGTAATATCTTGTACTAACCTTGTATCTTGTAAAACTATACGTACAAGATATTTTGTGAAACTTGTAAATTTTTTATTTCTTTCTTACATTTAAGTTTTAATAATATATAAGGTTTTATGTAAATAACATTGAAAATTCTCTTATTTTCCATATATTTACCATAAATAACCAATGAAAAAAATTTAAAAATAATTTCTTAACATCATAAGTTCTACAATATATAAAATTAAAGAGTAAAGTAATATATATACACACACACACATATTGTGCGGTCCAAATTGAAAATTACAATAGATTACAGTATGAAATTAGGAAGAAAATTAAAAAGTGAAAGTAAAGTGAGAAAACTGAAAAAAAAAAAAATAAGAGATGATATGAGAGGGTATGAAATAAAATTGGGATGATGGCTTTGTTTTTATGAAATATAGATTAGAATAGTAAATGAAAATAGGACAACGTTGAAATTAAGAGTGCCGGTAAAGGACGAAAATTATTTTGTAACCGGACAAGGTACCAAGAGAAAGACGGTCAAAGCAAGAGCTGAGAGGCGATCTCAGACGGGTAACTTAGTTCTGATCACGAGTGGAAAAGAGACGGTTTCCAGGAAAGGGGGCGTTAAATTATCTACAAGATAAGGTGGTCTGCTCAGAGTGGCAACCGATGGTATTTTTAGTTTTGAAAAATCAGCGTATGGCCCAAGAGTTCTAACTATTTGGTACTGTAAATTCATTGGCCCTTAAACGGCACTATTCTTTGTTTCTTGATGGCTAAGTGTCTGGTCTTGTTTACAAGAATATACCTTGTGCCTCAAATAGAGGAGCCTCGTACTAGTTTATAGATCACATAGATATCTCCATCTTCCATGATTTTGGCCCTCCATGGCTGTCACGCTTACATTACTTAGGCATGCGCTTATATCATTTATAAATTAGAATTTATTGATTTTTAGTTAATGATTGATTATTTATTTGAAGATGGATATATAATAAGATAAACATCGTGGATAACTAGTGGGTAGTTTTTAAAATAACTATCATTCATCATTTAAAAATATGATTATATGTTAAATAATAATTGGTATTCACCAACTATATGTATATCACATGTGGCGTATATTATCCAGGGAAGCCTTTCTCACTTATCCTCCATCATATTGTGTATTTTATTTTACTTCCTCTAATTTCACATAAAGTTACTATTATGATATTTAGTTGTAAAATAATAATTAACATATATGTCTTAACTTTGATAAATTACTATCATGTATTGTCTTCTTATAAATATCTTGCATTAGAAATATTATATACTAAATCTATTGACTTCCATCATAAAGAATGTAATAAATATATCGCTATTCTAAGAATATAATAGATGTCGTTAAAATCGTGATTTTACTCATAATCATGTAAAACCTATAAAATTATAAATTTGTAAAATCACACAATTGAATTCATAATTCTACTTGAATTCTGTCTATAAATAATTCTTATTTTCATAATTAAGAAAATTCATGTAAAATCATAAAAATATATTTTTAACTCGTGATTTTGAGAACTATATAATATATGTTATGATTTCATTCCAATATATATATATATATATATATAAGTCTTACTTTACTTCCTATATTCATTATGACTCTATTATAATCCTATTTACTCACAATTTATTTTTTTTTATTTTATGCAATAAAAAGACCTGCTAGTGCAAGGCTAGGAATAAATAATTAAGTATTGGATGTGTTAAGAGTCCAAAAGGCTTTTCAATTCAAAAGAACCGAAAAAGTTGAATTTTAGTTTTTAGATAGACCAACGTACACTTGGGTATAGTTACTATTAATGATATTCTAATACGTCAACATATAATGATAAACATTTTTTTTCATTTTTTTATTCTTAAAAAATTCCATAGTAGTTTGGATTTTGATCACCATCACATGAGACCATAATTACCTTTCACCATATTTTGTGATGAAAATTATTAGAACGAGATCATATCTATAATTAAGTGGAACAGGTGACATACCAAAAAGTAATTGGGTGGTTATTATTCTTATTCATTAAAACGTAATTAGTGGCTATATATCATATGGACATACCTGTGGTACATGTGGTGTAAGTGTTCTTGTATGGGCCAAAACAATAAACCACTTGTTTTATTTTCAGCCGAGCCCCATTAAGACGTTATTCTTAGGCCGTTGCTGTAACCCATTGGACCGTTGAGCACATGTGGATTGGACTACCCGAGCCCCATATTGAGACGTTATTTTTTTTACACTTAGACCATGATAAAAGGAAAAAAAAAAAAAAAACAGAATATTAAAACATTTTAAAGCTCATAATTATCATACTTTTATCACCTCGGTGTAGTCCTTTCATCCATAACAGATACGACAAGTCACAAATTAGACATTAAAAAAGTTAATATTCTATTTTATACATATATTTTTTTTAATTCATCAGCAGGATATTCCTCCCACCGGCATTTTAAGCCTTTTTTTTAAAGCAAAATTACTTGTTAATAAAAAATATTTTTTAAAAATTCTTGAAGAGTAACATATTTTTAAATATTTGGTTGATTTTAAAAAATAATTTTTCTTTGTTTGTATAACTTCAAGATAATTCATATATTTTAATTATAAAAAAAAAATAAATAAATATTTTGTAATGACAAATAAATCTATCTAAAAAAAACATATTAAAAATTTATTATAAATGTCTTTGGATATTAAATGCTTAGTAGATGAGCTCAGCAATTGGTGGAAAATTGACTTAGGCTTTTATATCTCTAAGTTGTTTTCTTAAAAATAAGTTATGGATGAGTCTATGTTTCCTAAAATAAGGAAAGTTATTTTCCATTAAATTTCTCATTTTTTAAATAAACATGAAAAAATGAAAAGATATTTTCTTGAAAAATACTTCATTAAAAGAAATGAGGCTTTAGTATAAAGGTAAATTACATAAGAAGGTCATAGATGTTTGAGAGTGTAAGCTTCCTAATTTTTGCGTAATCTGATTTTGATAATTGAAAAAAAATAATATAAAATTTTAAAAAACTTTTAGAAAAGTCGCCAAAAATCACTCTTGATTTTTTATGATTTAAGAATATTAAAATATAAATAATTAAATTATAGTTTAAGAAATCATAATTGTTATCAAAAAAATTTCCCTTGACCTTTTTGCAATGAAGGAGTGATGATAAAATTAAAGAATTAATTATTAAGGCTTTAGTAAACTTAAAAGAATTATCAACCAATTTCAAAAAATAATAAGAAAAACAATAAATGTACCAAAAAAATTCTCAAATAAGGAATACCATAAATTAATCACTAAGCAAAACTTTAACTTCAACAAATAGAGATAAATAGATCTCTAGATTCATCAAACACATATAATCAAACAATGTCTAACAAGTAAACTTTCAAAGCAATTGTAAATAAATATTTTCTTATGAACTTATAATTAAAAATGATCATAACCCCTTAAAGAAATTAATAGCACCACTTTCTTTAGTAAGTAAAAATTCTTAGAAGTTACTCAAATCACGCAAATAATATATTACATACGAAAATATTCAAAGTATAACACAAGTAATTATAAGTAATTACAGTAAAATACAAAAGCTCTAAAAGTGATACCCATAAAATATTCTCCTTTATCAATTTAATCATGTGCTCATTTTGGACACATTATACAAACTATTTCTACAATTTACAATAGTAGTAGTAGTATTAGTAGCATTAAAAGTGTACTATAATTAACAAAATACGTTGTAGAAAAAAAATTATAAATAAATAAATGATAAATAATGATAATAATAACAATAACAACAACAAGATTATCTTATCATATAACAAGAAACACTATACTTGATTCATATATTAAAACAATTTTAATAAATTAACAATGTTATTATTATTAATATCATGATAACTTATCAACTTGTAACAATGCTATAAGATTCTTATCCAACATTGCAATTGCGATAAGTACCTTTATAATTTAATAATTATAGTAATATTCTATACATAATCATCATATTAATTCCACCTATGACATAACAAGACCCTAAGGCTATTTAAGAAAACTTACAATTATTGGCACGAACTATATATTTGACAAATCATTTGATACGACAAATACCATATCATGATAATTATAATAAAGAAGTAAAAACGCAACTCAAAAACGTGTGATATTAATTACATAATGTAGACCAATATCACATTAGAAGATTAATTAGAATTTTAATAAAAAATAAAATATATCGTGAACCATGAAATTCGTATTAGAACCAAAATCCTAAAATCGTATCAGATCATATCAAAATCTCATAAATCTTAGATAGAATCAAATAAATTTTATAACCCTATAATATCATATAAATTAAATTAAACTTAGATTGCTAAAAATTTTGAAACCCTAAGATCCAATAACTCAATTGATTCGAAAACTTTATACTAAATAATTTACCCATTTGATCTCTAAGACGCAAATCGAGGCAACACATCCAGATAATATCTATTGGTAAAATAATAAAAAATAATTTCCTATAATTAAAAACTCCCAAAAGTTTATAGTAATCTTATAAATAGAACCTTAGGCTCAAGAATGGAACCGCAATCTTAAAGTCAAACCAAGTCAACTGTAAACCTTAAAAAATCAAGACTTGATTGAACAACTTCTAAAAGCCATGTAATAGTAATTTAATTAGAGAAATAATATGAACTCAAATTATGAATCATATATATAGTATAAACCTTAAAAAGATCATATAGTCAAAAAATTCGATCGTATCAAGCCTTTACGAAATCAGTTTCCATATCCGATCATGAACACATAAATCAAGACAATAAAATTTAATTAATATTTAGTAATACAATAATGCAATTTTATTTTCTATAACATTGTATCTAAATTTTAAATCAAATTTAGTCAATCAAACAGTTTCTACACCTGAACTCTAATATGCAAATTGAGAGAACAAAACTAGATAATAATCAATGATAAAATAATATCAATTCATCACTCAAAAATCATTTAATGATTTATCATTTCATAAAAATCATATATCATTTTTACATCTCATAAAAATATCAGTTATAGCTATTATATGAGTATTTTATCTCTACCAATAATTAATTTATCACTTCATTTTTATTTTTACTATTCATTTATTTCTACTTTTTCTTACACTACTCTTACACCTATATCTTACAACTTAAACATTTCCAATACTACTTTTACTTAACTTCTTCTATACTTCATTACATTTTTCTACTTAAATTGATTTTTCTTTTATGAGCAGCAGCCCTCCCCCTCCCCCCCCCCCCCCCCCCCCCCCCCCCCCCCCAATTTTCTTTTATTTTTTAAATAAATTTACATTTTTTGTTCACCCATTTTTCCTCTATAAATATCATCACATACTCCTCTCATTTATACACTTTTTCTTTATCATAATCAAACTCTTGCAAATTGAAAACTCAAAACACTCTCTCCTCCTCTCTTCTCTTCTCTTTCATGCCACCCATATGTGCATCATACACATACACCATTTTTCTTCTCAGGTTTTTTTTCATCCATCTTCCATCTTAGGAAAAATACCAAAACCTTCTTCCTTGGTTCACGTTAACATAACATAAAAATTATGTATGTTTTATTTCCATATAAAATCCCCATAAGCAATGTGCTAGGGAATAGAAATATAGAAATAACATATTATTCATGTCTTGTTAACTCCATGATTCATGTTTTTATTATGGTGAGATGTTGTTCCTAATTTTAACTTTGTATATGTTAGTAAATATATGTAATATGCATATCTATAGAGCCTAAATGCTCACTAATCTAACTCTTTTTATTTCATGCTATTAAATAAGACTAGTCAATTTCTAGTCTTAGATTTGTCCCTATTTAGGGTCATGATAGGGAGTATATTCATTTGAGTTATCAACATTTCAAGTAGTTAAAATAAGATATCAACATTTAGAGAAGAGAGTAAATTTAGGTATTTGTCACGGTCAGCTAGTAATATTATTTACCACCATTATAAAAGAATCGTTAAGTGTTACATGGTGAAGATGTGTATAGTTTGAAATTATATAAAAAAAAAAAGCCCTAAAAAATCTGAAATAAAAAGAAAAAAAAGGAAAAATAAGCATATTCTACAATTGGATTACTATCACAACTCGAACTTTAACCAGCCATTTTCACCACCAAGCAGTGCAGCCAAACCAAAATTGAACCACCAAGGCCTCAAACTTAAGACCCATTCCACTGAACCAAAACACCAAGAGCTAGCACCACTACTGTCAAGACACCATCCACATCCATGTGGGAGCAAGACTATATGGTTAGGGTGACTGATCTTAATTAAGTTAATATTATGATTATTTATTTATATCCACTTGTTATTGCATTTATATTATATTTTATTTCATCAATGATTTAACTGTAATATTTTTTTAAAACTTTATGAAAAAATTATTAAGTAATAATTAAGAGTATTTAGTACATTTCATAATAGATGGTATATATTTCTCTTGAAAATTAATTATTAATAAAAAATATAGAGTCAATAATTTATATTCACTTTCTTAACATTAACTGTAGAAAAAGCATATTACTAAATTTAAATTATATAATTAATGTGTAATATGATTGCTTTTAGCACAATAGATCATAAAATATATCTATATAGGATAAATATTCAATAATTCATGTACGTTCTAATAACATTAACTGCAAAAAAAAAATCGTTAAATGAAATTATATAATTAGTGTCTAATAAGACTTGATTGCAATACAGATTATGTACATCTGTTTTATTAGATATATTTAATTGATAAAAAAATTAATGTTAACTTTGTATATCATATTATCAGTTTATAAGTGAGTTACTAATATAGTTGATAGTAAGGGCACTGGAATGGGATTATTTGGTTTAGTTTGATTTTTAACGAGGAAAAATGTCAAGAAAAGAGACTGCATCTTAATTTCACCAGGAAGCTAAAGACAAAATGGGGGTATCGGCGTAGGTTTATAATGGCTATTAATTTTTTTCTCATATCTTCATCTTTTTTTTTCTCTCTTTTTTTTTAATTTATACTTTTTACATTTTCTATTTTTCTATTCTTTTTGTAAATTTTAAGAAAATAGATATGTGTCATTCAATTATTTATCGAAATGTCCAACCGAGATGACAAAATTAATATAGTTAATTAAGATAGTAAAAGTAGCCATGAAAATTTTAATCAAGTAATAAATTGATCATTTGAAAGTACAAATAATTGCTTTTTTGGGTAAAGTTCAAGTAGCATTTGAGTCATTAACCCATTACTTAACCACTAGACCAAGTTTATTATTATGTTATTGGTTTCTTTTTATAATACACATATAAAATATAATTTTTTTTCCTTTTATAAATCATTCAAAAAATAAATTATTATCAATTATAGTGATGAGGCCCCTGTTGGCTCCCATTAAACATACCCTTGCGCTCACCGCAACTCAGAAATTGACCCCCAATCTCATAAATCAAAGACCTCACCGAGTTAACTTAGTCACAACATACAACAATCTTCTAACTTCTCGAACCGCTCATCGAGTTCATAAGCCCAAACCATTACAAACAAGCATCATAACCATCTCCTCCTTAGAAACCTAGCTACCATTTATTCAACTACCACGCTAGCGACATGTGTGTAAGTTGGTTAAGCTGTGATTGTGAAGGCAGATGTTTGGCATCTCAAAGGTTGGCAATGGTGGTTTTAGAAGGTGAGTGCAAATGTAGAGTTAGGGTATTGAGAGAGAGAGGAACTTTTAAAGAGAAAGTTCTTATAGGAAGCAGATTACTGTTTTTCTTTTTTTTTTCTTCTTTTTATTCTAAATCTCAAGAGTTCCTTTTTTTTTTTTTTTTTAATTTCAAGTTATCCACTTCATTATCATGGGGTACTTAACAATGTTTTTTTAATGGTGTTAAAACAACATTACTAATTGACCAGATACTTAAATTGACTAAGAATATTGATGTCTATTTTGAACTACTTGAAATCTTAATACTTTAAATAAACTTACCCTTTAATATTGTGACATTCTCATGTAATTTACCCTTTAATATAACTCTAATGATGAAATATGATATCATGTTGGACTAATAGGGGATTGACACATATAATCTCCCATTACCATAACTTTAAAACTAAAATTAATCATAATCGTATTTGTAATTAGATAACATAAAATTGCCACATTACTAAGTCAAAAACATCTATAAAATTGTCACATTGGTACGTAAAGAAGGTGTTGTACAAAATCACCAGGAGGTTATAGATTTTATATGTTCGCTTTCTAAAGCGTGGAGTTTGAATTTTAGCTTAATTTCCTTTAAAACTCAATGCACATTAAACTACGAACTCTATTAATGTGGTTTATTAATATGAATCCTCAATAAAAACTAAAAAAACATTAAAATTGTCAATAATTTTAGAGTTGTCACTTGATCATGGTAAGGAAAAATCAGCAAGTTAGAACCAATAAGTTAGGTTGATCCTAACTTAAACACTCGTTTGCATAAAATCTTTTTCAAGAAAGGATTGAAAAACCAGATATGTTGAGTTCAAGGCTAAGCTATAAAAACCTAAATAGTTGTTGTATGAACTTTTCGAATTGAAAGTTATATTTCCTAACTTTAATATTTACGAAGGCCTTTTATTTTATTGTTTTTATTTTTGGGGGAAAGGTTTGTATAAAAACACTTTAAAGCAAAAAAAAAAAAAAAAATATATATATATATATATATATATTATATTTTAGGTCACCACATAAGTTCTTATGTATCTAATAGCTAGAACTAGACCATTGTAGTAGGTTGGTATATGATTGTAAACGAGTCAAGTCGATATAGTATGGTGCTAAGCATGAGCTGAATCTAGCTTAAGATTTTAAAGCTAATTTAAATAATATTAATACGATTTGAATTTGAGGAGATTTTACAACTTCTATAAGCTTAGTCTAATTATTATCACCATTATTACTATTATTCACTAAGGAAAATGCATACACTATATATATATATATTTATAATGCCATACACGCTATTTTGACAAAAAAAAAGTATTTGGAAGAGAAAATGAACATATATTAGTTTGCGTTATTTATAAACATAAAAATTCTATCCATATTTTTAGCAATTTCCTTATTCTATAAGCATACAAGAGAACTATATAAACAAAAAAAGTTATAAATATATATATGTACACATATAAATTATCTATCTAAAGAAAGGGAAAATTTATACTTGTTTATTATTACTACTACTTTGAATTATTGTGTAAGAGAAAAAAAGAAAAAAAAAACATTTATATTTCTTTTCACTTTTTGTATTATTGTATACATATTTTATCATTTTCATTGAAATTACTCCTGCACATATATATTACAAACTAAAGAAAAATTATTTTTTTTCTAAAAGAAAAAGAACGAATCAATGAAGAGAAAAAAAAAACAATTAAAGATTAGCCATTATAGAACAATTTACATTAGTCACTATGTTATTGTGTGCACATGTGTATAAAAGGTATATATTATTTTTTCAAAATAATAAATAAAGAACTATATCTTGTATATACATGTTTATGTTAAACTCTTAAAAAAAAAAAAAGAACGCACATATATTTTCTTTATTATATGAACCATTACATGAATCATTAAAAAATGAAACTTGTATTATTTTGTTATTATGAAAAGTAACAAATTAAGGATAACCTTCCTTTTTTTTTTTCCCCTTTCTATTTGCCATCATTGAAGTATACCTATTTATAATTGAACATCTTAAAGGATGAAAGTTATTATTGTTATAATAGTTTTTTTTTAAAGGAAACTATACTTATTTTCTACTAAAAGGAAAATCATTCGTAGATTTCTCTTATAACTTTTACTATTTATCATGGATAATTATATAGATGACAAAGGAAAAAATGATTTTATATATACATATTTTCAATTTGACTTTGAGCACTTTTATTTATATATTAAAAAATAGAGAACATAAAATTTATTCATATATTCAAGATTTTTTTTTCCAATCATATATTTGAGATTTGCAAACTCACAATTTTTCCTAGAATCAGATGGTAGAATCTAAACATAGAATCAAAATATAAAAATATAAGTTTTTGTACCATATACATGCTAATTTCAAATACTATCATATGCTTTATATTTTTCTAGAGGAAATTGAATATATTATGAAAATAAAGAAATTCAATATAACATTTTGCCACAAGATAAGTTATAATACAAATAGGTAGGGTAAGGAACATGTCTCCCACAAATAAAAAAATTACCAAAATATAAGTAAAAGAAAAATAATTACTAAGATCCTGTTGTAAAATCACATCTACAACATGGGATATACAGTGTTACATGTACATTAGTGTCATATACACAATACAATATTGGATTACCATTGCTAAATTGTGTCTTCCAATAGTGATTTATTCTCTAGTTAATATTGCATTTATTAATGACGATATTATTATACACACGTTAATAAATTGCAATACACTCCATTGCTAAATTGTGTCTTCCAATAGTGATTTATTCTCTAGTTATTATTGTGTTTATTAATGACGATATTATTATACACACGTTAATAAATTGCAATACACATGCATTTGACACATATTCTGTTTTTTAAATGCAATATTAATGCTATATTTTCATAATTTCCTTTAATCCAATCTTAAATAAGCAATTATTTTCAATAAGTGTCATAAACAAAAATAATTTTCGATTAATTAAGTATAAATTGTTTTTAGCACCATAAAAACAAGAATTGCATATTACCCTTAATATAAATTAAGTTACACATGAATCATTATTATAACACACAAAACTAAAAATAAATCATTAATCACCATTTTTCCCAATAACCTCATAAATATTTATTCATGCTTCATGTCAATAATCAATGCTATTAATATCATGAATATCAAATAATCTCTATCTTACTCTTACAACTCTCATATCAATAAATGCACCAACTTCCTTCCTCTATAGTAACATCTTTTATATGTTTCTTTACCTCTTATTTCTCAATTATTTATTATTCAAAAGATGAGACATCTTTGATAGTGTAGCCACTGGTTTGTAGTATAAACCATTTAAGGTAAAGAGGCATATTTGATGTAATTTTTATCATGATTTGATGAACTTGTTTTAAATTGTAGGAGTAGAGTTATGTGTGTGTATATATTAATTTTGATAACTATTTATAGCCATGTCAAGTATAAAATCACATAGTATTGGTAGATTTGTAAACTCGTATAAACTATAACTAAACTTGTGATTCTATCATGAGTTTACAGCAAGATGACTTTCTATCTGTTTTAACTTGAAAGGAGCCTATACAATCATAAACTCGTAAAAATGTATGAATAGAATAATAATTTTAATAACTAGGCTTATATTTATTTATTTTTATCTATGAAGACACATTTACTAAAAGAATTTTTTTTTTACTATTTTATATAAATAGTGTTTCAAAGTAAGGAGTGTATAAAATATATATTTGATTTCTCTTTTTTTATAATTCTGTTATTTAGATATGATACATACATACTAAAGAAAAATATAAAGAAGAAGAAGGAAAGTTGCCTACTTAGAAATAATTTTTTGTTTAAGGTCCTTACTAATAATAATTACCCAAATAAACTCAAATTGAAAATAATTATTAATATATAGTTCCAAAATCATGACTTGTACCAGAGATATACAAAAATTATACACTGTACACAATACCTATATGTATGTCGCATTTAGTAATCACACTAAAAGTGTAAATAAAGAAAAAAAGAAAGAAAAGAAACATGAGCAAAAAGCAAAAGTAGAAAAGCAAAACAATAAGAAAAAACCAAAAGCAAAAAGAAAAGAGAGAAGAGAGAGGAACAAGAAAGAGAAAAGTAAAAAAGTGGAGAGAAAAGAAATATGTTAGTAAGAGGGAAAGGAGGGAGTGAGAGAGAGAGAGAGAGGACAAAAGTTTTGAATTTTGTCTATTCAAATATCACAATGACTGATAATTATGATTTACATGTAAAAATACTATTGTAAAGACCCGACCCTCTAAATCCCAGGACTTAGAGTACCAAGTCCCCAACCACATATAACGTTTTCACATTATATGTAAGGTTGTCCTAAAACTAACAGTTTATGAAAATTGTTTGACTAAAACTACTAAAACTTTATAAAGAACTTTTAATAAAACGAGATTGCTAACAAAAGTAATTTATACATATATTTACATCATATAAACACTGTTTAGTGTCAATACAAGACACTACAAAAATTACATGTTTTCTTAAATAAAAAAGAATCCTAGAGGATCTTAAGGTCTTTACAAAAACAGGCTTCTCTATCAAGCCTTCTATACATAACTTATCCCTTAGCAAAAACTCTTCCAAAAGTCCAAGGTGTTCGAGTCCTATTCGTCCCACTCATCCAGGAATCTCTCGAAATCGGACCCATAGCCCAAATCATCATAAAACTCGTCTCCATTACCTGCAAAGCAGCAAAAGTGAGCCAAAGGCCCAGCACACAATAACAAATGCAAGAACAAGTCATCAAGCCAATGTAATGCATTAGAAGACAAGTGATTATCTTTATTAAATTTTCTTTTGCAAATTAACAGGAGGGTATTCAAACCCCGGATCACGCTTTGAGAATTTAGGGATCCTGAGTAACAGCAGCTGCTCAAGGGGTTGATATAAGCAGTTCGAATACTCATATCTCTTATATCTATTTCATGAAGATAATAGCTTCATTTAGGGTTCGAAAGCCGTTGCCCGACTCTACTTAAACTCAGTCCATAACATGAGCCTAGTTCACAAGTTCCCATAAACTTTGAACTAAACCATGGTATTTCCCCTAAGTTTAAGTAAATGTTACTCAGATACTATTCTCCCTATCAGCTACCCACTTAACCAAAAAGAATCGCTATTGCATCATCATAGCGTACCATTGCACCATGGTAAAGTCATTGTATCATGACTTGGTTAAGCGCCTAACTAACATGTCATTGCATCATGACAGGTTTACTGCTCTTCGGACCAGATTAAACACGTAATAGACATCCAATTCATTCAAATATTAAGCTGAGTCAATTTAAGTTGAATTAGGAATGCCTATTCCTAGCAAACATCAAACAAGTTATTGCGTACCTGAACCTGATAGTATATTACTATGATCTCTCGGTGAAGAACTAACCGAAGAATCCTTAATTGAAATAGGAATATCAAAATAATCAATAAATAAAGATAGATTTCACATTCACAATTATATATATATATATCACAATCCTAGATCAATTGTACAAGGAAATTCATTAAACTTTGCATAGAGTCTAAATATCAAATTCATGCATAAAACATGTTTATTTAACTCATATATACAATTAATCAAAGAAATTCAAATAATTTAATACAAAGTCATAATAAAGCATTTAAACATCCTATTATATCCTAGATCGCTTAACAAATACTTAATTGATCATATATCAAACTTCGGAAAATTTTGAAGAAAGTTTTTAAAATTCAAAAGCGCAGGGGATACGCTGGCATTCAAAGCCGGCGGCTTTGAACCGGTGTTCAACACTATGAAAATCAACACTGCCAACGCTGGCAGCGCTCAAGGGTACGCTGGCTGCTTTCATTTTACGCCAACGGCTTTGAGCCAGTGTAGAATGCAAATCTAAATTTTCCAAAATTTCCTGAGAGGTACATACCAGCAGCGTATCCATGTACGCTGACAGCCTTTGATCCTACGCCGGCGGCTTAAACTCTCAAATTGCCGGCGTACGTTCTGAAGAACAAACGCTGGCAAAATTTATTGTAAAAGCCGGCGGTGTTCCAAAGCGGCGTTAAAAAATTAACTTCTGTTTGGTTCCAATGCTGCCTCTACACTGGCGGCGTTGAATTTCCAGATGCCGGCATACGTTCAAAACAGACCTATTCGACAGAACACAAATCCCCTGTTTTCCATTTTACAACTTTTCAACCTATAACACTTTTAAATCTTCTTCAACTTCATTTTTAACTTCATATACTCACTCCTATCTACACTTCTCAATCCTAGCAACTCAAAACATGAAATCAACATATTTGATCACTTCTAATTCCACTTCCATTCATTCTCAACTTTCCTACTCAAACTATCTTCATTTCCTCCCAACACTTCATATCACTACCACAATACATAAACAAACTCACACACTTACAAAACACATTCCTAACTAATCTCAATGCATGAACAAGCGATTTAAATAGTATTTAAACTCATCCTATTCAAGATCTCACATAACCACTATAAGAAATGAAAACAAAACAAAAATCATACTTAAATCAACTCACATGTATATGCCTTGTCTTGGGAAGAACTTTGATTTTCAAAGCTTGATATTGTTCTTGACTTGGACTTGGAGTTTGGAATGAAGGAAGAAGAGAAAAGAAAGAAAGAAAAAGGAAAATTCGTATAAAAGGAAGGCTGCCCTAAAAAGGAGTCTAATTGAGCAAAATTAAGTCTTAAACATATCCCAAATGTGACTTTTAAGGCATATGTAACTTTAGTTTGCATTTGGGGTGTATTTGAGTTCATTTGAGATTCATTTGGGGCTTATTTAGGCCTAATTACTAACTTAACTACTAAGAACTTCTATCAACTAACCTTAAGCAAAACCAAAGTTAATTTTATAAATCTAAACTTAACTGAACACCTTAATGTATAAAAGACACAATTAATAATTAACTACACACACATTAATACATATAAAACAAAAATATTAATTTCACTACATATGCAAAATAACACATTTAGACTATTACCAACACGACTATCATAATCATCATGCTCATTTAATTCAACAATTTAAATAAATAAACAACCACATGAAAATTAAATAGAATTTAAATTTAGATCATTTCAACTATAGTATGGAAGTTATGCATAAAAGCACTCCTCATAATTTCCCTTTAAACCTAGCTATTGTTGAAGCTCCATCTACAAATGGATAACACCTTGGTGTTACTGTAAGTGTTTATGAGTTTTTGGTTTGAAGTAAGAGTAAAGAGTAATAACCTCTTGTTCTATTAGTGTTTTTTAAAATATTAAATTACGATTTTCAAGCACGGTTTGTATGTAAATTTTAATATTATGCTTTGTAGATGTGATTTTACAACAAGATTTTAGTAATTAATTTCATTTTACTTGTATATTGTTTTTTTGTTTTTTTTTTTTGTAGAAAGGGTAGGCAAGTATCTCACCATACCTTGAATTCCAATAACCGATGAAGGTTGAAGATCTCAAAACAAAGCAAAAACATAACTCAGTTTGAATGTGGGAAATTGCTATAAAACCTTGATTTCACCTTTTATTAGCCTAGGAAGCTGATGATATACAATTTCTTCTTTAATTTTCTCATAAGAGAGAGAGAGAGAGACACACACACACACATTGAGTGAGAAAAAGAGAATACAAAAGTGATTTTTTGTAGTTGTACAAGTTGTTGAATGAGTCTTTTATGCTCCTATTTGTATTAATCCATAGCTAACTCAAAATGGTGAACTATTGATTATTATATAGATTGCATTTTTATTTTAAAATCTTGCATGAAAAAATTTCAATTGATGCAATTTTGGTTACAATCTAGTCAAAATGTGTTAAAATCATGTTCAAAACGAAAGTTCAAAGATTATATTCATGTACAAGCTACATCTCAATTCAATCACTGATCATAATTAATGCTTATTTTTTCTGGATTCTTGCTCATATAAATGGCCAACGTTCCATTTGTATAATATTTTTTAGGTGCATTTTTCTTTACATTTTAAATCAAAATTTCTATCAAATAATGTTTATAACATATCCTTATTCAATTAGCATAGTTATGTTGTCAAAATCTTGCCAAAAAAAAAAAAAGTGAAAAAAAGGGCCTAAAAGTTGTATCAGAGTCTTATATAACAAGATGTATATTTTCCTCTTCATTTCTATTTCCATTATATGAAAAACATGATTCTGTATTGACATGCAAGGCATACGGTGTAGCATTTTTTTTCCATTTTTGGTTTTTCTTAATAAATTAACAATATAGGAGACAAAAATGGCATGTCTACTGCTTTTCTAGGTTTCATGTTAATTTTTTAATGGTGATAATTACATTTTATGGCTTTCACCAAAAGGACAATCATTGCAATATCAGATTAACATACCATATAATTACTTATATTAAGCAACACCATATAGCTTATAAAGCACCATTTGCTCATATTGTTATGAACTATTTTGTGGAAGTTGATTGGCCTAAGGCTTTCTTGATTAATTTGCAACTTGCATTTGGTGTTGTGTCTATTGAATTATGGTAGCTATTTCATAGTAAATGTTAATTGAAAAGCAGCGCAAGTTATTGCGGGTTCATTTAAATAGTGAAGTGTGGATTCCTCCTAGTGATGGGATCATTAAGATCAATTTTGATGGAGGACTAAAGATAATTCAACGGAACCGATATTTAGCTCACAAGGTGCCAAATTGTAGCATGAATGGAAGTGATTGTCAATTGTACTAAAGTCCTTGTAATTAGGGATGAGAAAAAAGAAAAAAACTAGCTAAAAGGTAAATTGAAAATATATATTTTTCAAAAAAAATTAAATCAAATTAATTCATAAATTTATAGTTGATTAATAGCTTGTGTAAAAAGATAAACTAAACTAATACATAAAATGTTAAGCAAAAAAAAAAAACTAATACATAAAATAAAACCCAACCATTTCAGGAAAAAAAAAAAAAAAGCTTATAGCTTAAAAGTTTCACATATTATATTATAGTATTCAAACAATTTTTTTTTTTAGTTTCCATATGATCATATATAATTTTAGCATCCAAAATGTACAAACTATATAAATAATTTGACTCAAAATATGTTACGTACAAATTTTATGAATGATAGTAGTTGTTAATGAGCATTTGAAAGTTTTTAATTACATAAATTTTGACTTGATTCAACATTTATTACTATTAGATGAGTTTAGCAATTTCTCATGCAAGATTAAATGTTCTACCAAAATTATAAAATATGGTTTAATTTGTAATTTGAATCGAACTAAACTGAATTTGTTTCGATTCAAACTATATAATTTAATTTATATTGGATAAAAAAATAATAGTAAATTAAAGTTTGTTTGTTCTTTTTATAAATAAAAATCGAACCAATCCAATACGTACATATTCTTAATTGAAGTTATGGTAAAAAAAAAATGAGTAGAGATATGATATAATACTAAGGTTGAACTTGAGTTAAGCATGACTTCTCAGTTTTTTCTCCATTTGAAATTTCAAAACTTGAGCTCAACTTGAATTTGATCAAATTTAGAATTTTGAACATGAGTTAAACTCTTGAATGAGTTAAACTCTTGACTTCTATAGACTCAATTTATTGAGAAATATTTTCATCCTAATTAAAATAATTTAAATATTTAAACTTGTTAGACAATTATACTCAACTTAACTTGATTAGGCTCTCTAATTAATCGCATAAACAACATTAACCTATAACAATCAACTTGATAAACTACTTAGGTAGTCCAATTAAACTATTTTTTAATCAAGTTTGATTAAATATTAAGTTGAACTTGAGTGGTTGATTAGTGATTTAACTACCTTTTTACAAAATTGCCCATAATTAAGCACATGTCACATTCTGATTTGTGCTTGTTTACTTTTATTAATAGGAAAGCCAATGCTTGTATGATTTGGATGCAATGTAAGACAAAAGTGTGTGTTTATAATTGGGGGAAAAATAAAATAAAATAAATGTGTGTAATTATGGAGATGGAGTGCAAAATGCTCGATGAAAAACTCTAATGCTGTGTTTTGTATGACCAAGAGCTAAGGAAAGCTGGGAAAGAAGGCGAAAATAGCATAACTGGACGAAAAATACATATTCAGTGGAAAATGACGGAAATTGAAATGAAATGTTTTTATTTGTGCTTCTTTTATTTTCTCTCAATAAATGAATGGAATCCGACAGAAAATATGAGCAATATATCAATTTTTTTCTCCTTAATAAGTGAAGATATAAAATCAAACAAAGGAATCATTAATCTTTTTCTTTCTCTTTATTTAAAAATATTTTCTTTACAAGTTAGTAAACATAAAACAAACTTTCTACCATTTTTACTTTTATTCTTTCTTTTCTATACATTTCCTTCTACTTCCACTTTTATATTGTGTTTGGCTAGGAAGAAGTTAGATGAAATCAACAAAAGCCAAGGAAAATGAAAGGAAATCACCATTTGGTTATTTTAGGTTCAGCAGAAGTGGGTTGATTTCAGTGATAATTAGAGGAAAGCGAAGATAAAAAACTTTTTCGTCCTATTTTGAGGTGAAAACAATAGAAATCAAGACAACATCAAATAACAATAATTTTATTCTATTTCTATCTCAAAAATCCAAATAATAAAATAAACATAATATTTTTTTTTATTTCTTTCCCCTTCTCTACGTTTCTTCACTAAATATAAAAGAAGGGATATTTTATCTATTAAATATTTCTTTTCTCTCCATTTCCTTTATCAACTCAACAACCCCAAACACAATAATTTTATTCTATTTTTATCTTGAAAATCCAAATAATAAAATAAACATAATATTTCCTTTCATTTCCCCTCAGTTCTTTTTATTTCTTTTCACTTCTCTGCGTTTTCTGCTATCACTAAAATTCCCAAACACAGTGTTAACGGAGATGCCAAGCACAGTGTAACATTGCCACCACCATATGGGACAAGGAACACTTCCTTTTCATCCTTATCTTCATCATCTTCTCTCTCTTTAACTACTCGTCTTGCAAAGTGGATTCCTATTCCCACACACAGACAATACTTGTTTTGTTTTGTACGAAGCGACTATCAATCTCAATGCATATTCCACGTAATGATCCTTGACAAAACAAGATAGACAGCCTTTTTTCTCTCTCTCTTACACAACACACACTCTCAGGTACAGCACTAACTACCTGTCCTAAGTACAGTAGATTAGTAGGTATCATTTGGTGACATGATACTAACCAGTAGGTACTATCTGTGACAGTTACTTAGGTTTGTTTGTCTCTTGATCGTACTTTCTGATTGTTAATTCATGTCTTCTTGGTTTCTGATCCAGATTTTTTATGTTGTCAGGTTGAATCATCTAGTTATTGGAAGGGATATCAAGTGAAGAGAAGGGTTTCATGGTTTGATTTGCTAATTAGGGTGGTTTCTTGGGTCAAGCAGCTATTAAGTAATATGGTGTTTGGGTCAAGATTTACTTTTTATAGTTCAGACTGCAAAGTTTGCTGAGTATGTCAATTGGGATTTTGTATAATTAGTGGTTTAATGGGTTAGATTTGCTTATGATGCGTCTGAATGAATGCTTTACAAAGGATCAGAAATATAACTACTTCATTTACTAGATTGGGTAATCAACAATCAGAATCGCAGTATCAGTAGACTGTAGGGTTTGCTTTGAATCATGTTTCGACTGTATAGAAAGATGGTTTTTGAATTGATAATGTGATTCCATTGAAAAGGCTAGGTTAGATTCGAAGTCTGAAGTGTTAGTAACTTTGCAGTACATGGGGAGCAAAACGACTGTTGTTTGGTTCAGGAGGGATCTTAGAATTGAGGACAACCCAGCATTAGCTGCAGCTGGTAAAGATGGAAGTGTTCTTCCTGTGTATATCTGGTGTCCAAAAGAAGAAGGACAGTTCTACCCAGGTCGAGTCTCAAGGTGGTGGCTGAAGCAATCATTAATCCACCTGAGGAAATCCCTTGAATCTCTTGGGTCGGACCTTATTTTCATTAAAACTCAAAGTACTCTGTCTTCTCTTATCTCCTGCATTAAGTCAGTGGGAGCAACAAAACTGGTATTTAACCACCTTTATGGTATGGCCACATTCTTCTACATGTCACTTGTGTTTAAGGATATGACTACTGCCTATTGTATTTCAATTGTTGCTCCTTAGATTGAACATGATCGCATTTAGCATGCATCTGGATCAGTATATAGGAAAATATAACATATCTACAGCCATTTGGCATTGGTTCTGGAAAATGAAAAGGCTAGAACCTCACCATACCCGAAAAAATGAAAAGGCTATAATCGAAGTATTATTTATTTGTTTGCAATCAGTTTTGCAGGTCTTACTGGGTTCATTGAAATTTCAACTAGCTAATATGCGTTTCAAAGCTTTTTGTTTAAAAAAGTACTTTCTTAAGCTTTGTCAAGCTTGATCTATCATGACCCTTATTTGTTACCTGATTAGAAAAATTTCTTAAAATTCTCACTGATATGCATTTCAGAGCTATTTGAATGTTTGAGTTGGTGTTGAAACAATCTTCTATGGTTCACCTACCACATCTTGTTTGTTCTTTCCCTTTTCGTAGCAGTTGCTCTATGTGTCATGATACGTAAAAATCACTCATGATGATATATATGCAACTGTGGATGATCTGCAAAATGAAGTTGCACTTATATATGACAAAATCCAGCCTAAAGATGGCAATAACATCAAGTTTATGAAAAACTGGCACTACTTTTCTTCAACAAATATGGTATTTCCTGTTCACTTACGACTAGGAATGAAATTATATTGAGTTTGTGTATCCTTGGTCCTTTTGTTACAAATATTAGGAAACATTTACTTCCACTTTGGCACCTATTATGATATTGTTAAGTTATTACTGGGATTATGAGCTTATAAGTTATTTTAGCAATTATTAAATTTAACAGTTACTATCTGGAGGCTTGTTAAAGTTTACTACTACTTATGAGAAATAAAGCAAGCTGGAAAGAGTGAATTATTTTTCTTTTGTCTTTATTATTTTTGTTTATGAGATCAGGGGACTCTCTCTTAATGAGTCATCAAACTCTAATTCATCATAAGTTCTAGTAAGAAGGAACAAAACCAGAGCAAAGATAAAGTAATCATAATCAAGCAATCTATTTGTCAGTTGCCCATTGACTTGATCCATTGCCTGGGTCTGTAACACCTTATCACAGACCAGAACTTCCCCTCTTGAGTACCTGTCCAACATATTAAACAAGGAGTCCAACACCTAAAAACTTCAAAATGAGCTTTGTCTGGTCTTTTCTACAGGAGGATAATCATTCTGGTCTCTATACAAGAGATAGCCATTCAGGTTGATAATATTAATTGTGATTTCAAAATCTGAGTGTGTGGCCAAATAATAGACATGACTTGGCTTGAAAGTTGGGTCTAATTAGCAGCTTATATTATTCCCATTTGCAAGATGTGGGCTTAAAGAGTGTAGGTATATCTAAATTAAATGAATGAAAACATTCATGAATAGGTTACTTAAAAAATGAATAGATTCATGAATACATAAATTCATGTTAGGGTTAGTCCATTGATGGATTCATGAATGGCTAGATTCAATGTGTGTTAGCTGCAAGGATAATTCTCAACTCCTATATAAATAGGAGTCAACCCCTCACTTGAAATAAGTAAAAAAAGAACTATCTCAGTAATCTAAATATGTTTAATCTATCTTTAGTTTTTTCTCTGAAGTAGTTTATGAGATTGGAGGGTTCTCTCTGACAAGCCCCTAAAACCTTTTCGACACAAAGATCATCTATGACTAGATCGCTGACCTGGGGTTGTAAAAATTGGGTACTAGATGGAAATACCAAGGCACTTGTTGGGCTGAATTTAATAAGAATTTTAAGAAAATTTTGCCAGCTTGCTATCTTCACAATAAAACTCATTCTTTATCTTCTTATTATTAAAGCCAAAAGACTCATTTTGGTGTCTTTAGTGCCAATTAAATAATTTGTAATTAAATTCCATCTTTTGTCCCTAGGATTACAATGTCTACCAACAATTGGAATATTTACCAATTGTAAAATATTAGAACTTTAAGGATGTTATTGTAATTTTATATTGCTCTACAGTTTTTCTCTCTCACATTTTCTCTTTCATGCTCTTTCTCTCTTGTGTGTAGTAATTGTTCATTCTGTACGATTCCTCCTTTCTAGAGCCACTTTCAATTTTTTATTAAATTTGGAAATAAGAAGATAAATATATGAATATGTCGCCTTTGAGACTAAAAGAGAAGAAGTTTTTTTACAAGCATGCGTATTTTCTTTCTAATTAGCATGCAAAGACAAGATAAGTAATTGTCAAACGATTTAATTTTTTTTCCCCCATCGTAAACAGTTGTATTTATAAAATTATAAATTAAATGATTTCATTAATTAAGTAATATTTTAGCACCTGTATAACGGTGTTGTGCCTAGTTCTTATATAATTCTGGATACAAGTTGCACATGTAATAATACTTGGATAACTAAGATCTGTGCCATAAAACTACATTAGAATTGTTCCTAGAGAAGTGAAGATCTAGACCTAGACTTCAGATTATTCAAAAAGATGGTAGAGGCCGTAATACTCTTAACTTTGCCAATCATCCTATCCTGTAACACACTGAAATTGGAAGAAATGTCACTCCACAATCTATGTCATTAGTTAGCTTGCTCACAGATGACAAGCTGTATCTTAACCATGGAACAAACCAATGTTCATTTAATCATAAACCAGCTACTTTCTCTGTTCCTTTCCCTTTAGCTACAATGCATTTGCCATTACCCACCCATACTTTGTTGTACTACCCAAGCTATGAAAGTAAAAAGAAAAACTCAGTGGTTCAATGGTGTCATCACTATTACTAATGATCGATTGACCAGAAATTTGTTGGATTAAACAATCTGATCATATGTAAAGTCTGCAATTTTCATAATTTTTCTGTTGTAGAGAAAGGGGCTGGGGTGGTGCCAGTTAGCTTTCCAAGTTTTCCTCTTGCTCTAATAAAATTTTGACTGATTGGATCCACTCTTTAAAATTCGTTCCATTCAATTTGTGTTGGGTCATTTGAGATGTCTGATCTCCAATAGCCGTTGAGTGGGCTTGACTAAGGAGTTTCACTGTTCAGAGGATTTCATCAACTGAATTTTGGCTTGGTTCATGAAGAAGCCTCTTGTGACTTATTGATTGCTCATATTGCTTTAATGACAGGTCAATTAGTATTGACTGATGCTTTGACACTTTGAGATGTTTTTTAGAAACAATTTATAAAATTTTATTCGTGGCTGCTTATATGTATACATGTTGTGTACCTTGGGTATGGAAATAAAAGACATGTCTCAATCTTCTAGAAGATACATATTTTCTCCATATGTGTGCTGCTTTATGCTTCCATGTTTGTCAGTAGTGTTTAAATTAGCACTTCCTGAGCAACATGGTTGCTTGTCATCAGATGCACCCATATTCAATCATAGACCTCATGCTTCAATCTGGAAATTGCCTTTCTCACCAGTTTCTTTTGTAATTCATTTGATATTTTGCGACTTATGCCTTTCCTTTTCATTTTCTGTTACAGATCCTGTCTCACTTGTTCGTGATCATCAAATAAAACAAAAACTGGTTAGCTGGGCATATCAGTGCAAAGCTACAATGCAACTTGTTATATGAACCATGGGAAGTTATGATGAAGACAACATTTTTACTACATTTGACGCAATTGGGAAAAATGTTTGTGCATGCAACTGAAGCTATTTCCCTTGCTCCTGTATGGAGACTAACTCCAGTTGCAGGTGCTATTATTGGTTCAGTTATTTATACCTGGCAAACAATTAGCTTTTCCTCTTCTACTTTCTTCAGAAGAGTGACATGCTTATCGTTGTTCTTTTTTTTTTTTTTTTAAATATATATATATATATATACACAATGAAACTAAGAAAATAAGTTAAGAGTGTGGAAAAGAAATTTATTTCTGGTGCAAAACAATCATACTGAGACTTCCTTTCTGCCATATGCAGAGAGATTGAAAGATGCTCCATCGACGACTTAGGTCTCGAAGCCGAGTCAGAAAAGCTTAGTAATGCTTTGCTAGGAAGAGCATGGCCCTCCCCTTGGGGTCCTGCTGATAAGGCTTTGACAGAGTTTGTTGACATCATCTAATTAATTACGCTAATAATCGGTCGGGGTTGGTGGAAACTCTACTTCACTCTTGTCTCCATATCTTCATTTTGGAGAAATTAGTGTGAGGAAGGTTTACCAATGCACACGATAAAACAAATATTATGGGCAAAAGAAGAGAATTCTTCTGGTGATGAAAGTGCAACCCTTTTTCTCCAAGCAATTGGGCTTAGGGAATACTCGTTACCTTTGTTTCAACTCCCTTTCACTCATGAGAGATCCCTGCTAAACAATCTCAAATTTTTCCATGTGTGCAGACCAGGCCCATTTTAAGGCTTGGAGACAGGGCCTACAGGTTATCCATTGGTTGATGCAGGAATGAGAGAACTTTGGCAACTGGGTGGGTACACAACAGAATAAGAGTGATAGTATCAAGTTTTGCGTAAAATTTCTGCTTCTTCCATGAAGTGGGGAATGAAATACTTTGGGACACCCTCCTGGATGCAGATTTGGAAAGTGATATCCTGGTTGGCAATATATTTCTGGAAGCTTGCCTGATGGACATGAACTCGAACGCATGGTAGTCCAGAGGTAACCTAATACTGCATCATAATACTTCAGAGGGCATCAACATTCACCACTGCCCAACATTTATAAATGATGTAGGGATCTGGAAGAATATTAGTTTCCTTTTGATTTTTATGTGCTCTTGGTTGGGTTCTAACAAGTCCGTATCGGAAGGAAAATTTAATTCCTCAAACTATCTGATTTGAGAATTCAAATATGGCTCTCTTTTATTATTTTGGTTTCTAATAATGCATTTGATCAAGGCGTTTTGGAATAACAAAGGTTGCATTGGCATCAGACCTTTTTCCACCTTTTTTTGAGGTGGAAATTCTTTTCAACCTTTATTATACAATGAAAACTTTTTGTACATACTTCACACAATTCCAATTATTCTTAATGAAGATGATGTTAATCATTAAAAGAGTTGGCGAAGTACATTTCTTTGGACGTGCATCTCCATGATGCACAACATGTAACATAATGCTTTAATGGATATTGCTCTAGAATTTTGTAAGACTGGATGAAAAAACTGCAGAAGGCTAGTTGGCCTATTGCTGCGGTTTAAGTAGAAGGATCAAACTAGAAGTGTTTCTTCTAGATTTATCCCTTAAGAAATTGGTGAAAATCTAGTTTTGAGTTTTAGCTTTGAACCTGTGGAAGTCCTTTGTTGCGTGAAATAGTTTTCTTACAACCTTCAGATTATATTGTATTAACTAACAAAATTGAACTAAGCTAATCCTTGAAGCTTACCGCTATTGCATGTTCTTGCTTATGGTCAGATTCAAGGATTCAAGTTTGATCCAGAAGGTGAATATGTCAGGCAGTGATTCCAGAGTTGGCAAGAATGCCGACTGAATGGATCCATCATCCTTGGGATGCACCTGCAAGTGTACTCAAAGCATCAGGAGTGGATTTGGGTTTCAACTATCCAACTCCAATTATTGATCTTGATGTTGCTAGAGGTAATTTAAGTGATGCTATTATCAAGATGCGAGAAGCAGAAGCTGTCTTTAGAGTTCTGGTCTAGTGAGCTGATGAAGTAATTGGAGATAGCTCAGATAGCTATGAGAAATCACAGATTCCAAAGGTGGTTCTAAGAGAAACACCAACTTGTCCTATGTTTCATCTAATGATCAGAGGGTGCCAACAGTATATAATTCAAGAAATGGAGTTCCTTGTCGAAAAACAAAACAATATGCGTGATGGTGGGCTACCCGCAGATAGGTTGACAAGTTGCATTGAGGGAGGAGGAACAGCAACAGAGGATGATGCCTGCTCTACGGCTGAGTCTTCACCAGCTAAGAAGCAGACCACTAGCATCACTTCATTTTCTGTTCCACACTGTTGCTCATCATCATATGCTACATCATCAAATGCTAACTGTTTGGAGACTGATGCCTCAGACATGAAGCAACCACAGCAAGAACAACCAGATGGGGAGCACCTTCCAAGTTGAAACAGTCATTGCATTTTTAAATAAAGTTGTTAGGTAAGCACTTTACACATACTAGACATAAAATGCTGTCTTGTTTGCACATCATGCAGAAGTTTCTGAAAGTTCATTTATCAGATATACAAGTTTTGGTGCAATTGAAATAATTGTGAATTCAGATGAATCCCTGTATGATCTTCAAAAACCAATACTGGCTTTGCAACCTTTAATTAAAGTGCTTTGCTGCAAATTAGATGAAATTAAATTATGGGTCAATGTCAAAAATGGTACCTGAACCTTTGCTAAAAGTTTAATCAGGTACTTGAAGTTTGATTTGAACAATTTGTACCTGAACTTTCGCAAAAAGTTCAGGTACCACTTTTGACGTTATCCCTTAAATTATACTTGGCATACATGGAAGCGAAAGAAGAGATGACCAAACTTTGATTACCAAATTGCATACACACGTCTTTATCCCCCTTAAAAGACACACCCCCTCAAGATCATATCCCAAGCGCATCTCCTAAGCATTGATATTAAACTTCATTGAGGTGATACCAAATTGTCATCCAAGATCTGGTTGAGATTGTTTACCAAGCTATTTCCAGATTTACTTACTGGTCTCATGAATTTCTTCTAGTAGCATTATACATGTGACCTAGCCATGTTTTTAGTTTCATTTGAATTTGTTCTATCAACATTCCATGTTAAAATTAGACATTTTAGTAATAAATGATTGTTCTTCTCTGATAATTCAAAAAAGTCTCAAGGCAGGGATAGACATGAATTAATATACCCAGTAGATTTAAGTGGTCTTGTAAAGGGGACATTAATACTGGAACTTAGGACCTCCCTTTTCTACATGGACTTGCATTCTACTGAACTACACCTGACTAATAGTTCAAAATTTTTATAAAATGTGGATTTTATATTCTTTTGCCCTGCACAGAATAAGATGCTTAAATTTAATGGCACATTCTTGTCATTTGGTAAGTACATGCAAGGTTCTAGAGTCTTACATTCACCTTATCTTCTTTATCCAGATTTTAGTACCTAAGATGGTCTAGAAAAATTTTTACATTGGATGATCTACAAAACTCAACAAGTAAAGAAGTGTCACATCTAAACATCAAACATAGCTACCATTTAATTTATTCTGGGACGATTACAAAATGATTTCCTAAACTTTTACTGTAAGGGTATACCTCCCTATTATTTTAGAAAACATGCAACCATTTCTGATACCCAACAATGATTATTAAAAGAACCATTAGTAGTAACACTTCTGGTGTTTTAAAGGTGCTTTGGAGTGTGCATAGTTTAAAAATTTTGGAAAGTAGAGATATTTTAGTTTTGGAGGTTTATTTGCGATTTGTCCTTTATCTGATATTCAAACACAATTATCACGAGTCCATGAATCTATGGGACCAAGAGTCCTTGAGACATGAGTCAAATCATTTCGTATTGACTTCTTGATTTGTGTTAGCCACCAATAGTTTGGTCCACTAAAATTAATAATTTTTTTTTTTTAAAAAAAAGAACCTTAGGAAACACTTAAAATTATTTAGACTCTATTGAGGTTGTTTATAGCATCAGATCAAATATGTAAAGTCTTGGGTCAAAGAATATGCATTAAGAATTGAAACAATAAAGTAGGTTTAAATGGAGACAAAACCAGTAGAATTAGGCTAGGCATGGACTTCGAGAAGGGGACCGGTTAATAGGGTGTAGGCGTTGAATGGTTCTGGTCAAATAGGAGTTTATACCTAGGGTTTAATCAAGGGCTCTAAGTAATACTTTTCATGATTTTACTAAAATCTTTATATTTTTTTTCCTCTTACTACAATCTTATTTACTTACCCACTTTAGAATGTGTAAATCAACATTATTTGTCTCTGTTTTTCAACTACTTTCTAAAAGAACTAGTTTGGTTTTATTTGTTAATCACTATTTTTGATCACAGTTTCAAGTTTTTGCGATTTTAATGAAATTTTCTCATAAGAGATTGTTTAGTTAGTAAAGCCATTATCATCTGAAAATTTGATTCAATAAGAAAAGTTTTGGTTCCTCTGAACATGTTTTAGGGTAGGGTTTGAAATCGGTGTGACTTCAGTTGTGCTAAATTTGTCCCTTTATTTTTTTTCTCCCCGTATAAATTTAACTTACTTTCATTCTAATTTCTAATTAATTTCAGTCTCATAACTTTGATTTGTTTTTTATCATTTAATTATGTTTTTATTCTAGATTTTGGGATAATTCATTTTTTCCTTAAAATATCATGGATAAGTTGTGTCTAATTTGCCTGTTTTATCAAACTCATAAACTTGGTTAATTTATTTCAGTCGTTGCGAATGGTAACTGAATCATAAAGGGCAGCCCTTCCATTAATGAATTCATGTTATGGCTGAGACAGATATTTTGACATTAATATTATAAACAATGATGCATGAAACTCCATATATTCAAATAGAGTTCAATTTTGGCATAAAGAAAAACAAAGATGGTATGGTGTAGCTACTTTCAAAGTCTAGTAACAAAAATCTAAACATAAATGGATTAGAAAATACATGGTTATTCTCATGTGAAAGGTCTATAAACACCCACCCTGGAAACTATCCTGTCCAATTAGCCAAAATACAATGGTTTAAATAAAAGAAACTAGCAACAAGTATTCTTGAAAAATAATGTAAACAAATCGAATTATGAAATCTAGGAAGAGGGAGTGCTGGGAGGATGGGAAGTACTCATTGAAATGGCAGTGGAAGTCCTTGTGGTCCTTACTTGGAGACAGACAGATAATGCATGCTCTCAGTGAGGGTGCTGCTGCAGGCTTGCATACTCTATCAACCAAACTACCTCATAAAATAAAGTAGCCTTATCTAGGATTATCTGAAGAGAGAGAGGTATGTGGCTCAATTTAGTGTTCGGTTAGCCTGTGCCCATCTCTTGAGCTTGTCTGTTCCCTTTCCCTGCTTCAAATTCGTTATCATCCTTGTTGTCTAGTAGCTATACCAAGGCATAGAGTCATATGCTCTTATTATCTATTTATTCAAGATTTTAGTACCTAAAACTAGTTCCACATTGGTGAGAATTATGAAGCCCAGGTGTGCAAGATCACATACTTGTAGATGTTTGTAATACAACAACTAGTATTCAAACATCAAACACAACTCCTATTAATTTATCTTCGTATTTAAGCAAGGGGCAGTGCTTATGGTCAGTGTGAGTTAATGAGTCAAATCTTCTCATACTGAGTATTGACTTCTCAGATTGTATTAGCTATCAATATTTCAGCCCACTACCCTCCCATACAACAAGTGTATCCTGTGGATAGCTTAATTCTCAATATCATAATTTATTTCAGCCATGAACCCACCCATCATGTTGATGATGCCTTTACATACTTTTGTAGCATTGATATTAAAAATTTAAGCTAATTCATTCTAGTGCAGTGGCCTGGACGAATCCATGACCTCAACTATTCTGATAGTCCCAAGCCTGTCAACTACAAACAAGAAATTAGTTACATAATATAAATTAAATTTATTCTCACAACTAATGCTACATGCACAATTACTTGGGACTGCTTGCCAATTGTTTTGCTTTTAATCCTTTTCCTGATCAGTCTATAATCATAAAACCCCAACACAACACCCACCCTTTTTAAAATTAAAACTTGTCTATCTATTTAATATCAATTTAGATAATGTAAAGTGCAATAGATAAACCTTTACAAGAATATCCGCATGTTCTTTGTGCACCAGTATCAGCACCTGTGGAAAACAGGAGCACAGTGTGGCAACCCAGACCAAGGGCTCATGGCGGTCAAACAACAGAGCATACAAGCAGTTTAGTTTGAGTGTCTTGAGGTTCCAGGCCAAAGAATGGTGTGAGGAGTTGGAACAATGAAATAATGGCTGAATGGACAATGGATATCTGAAAGAGGACGTGGCTAGTTGAATTTGGCCTGGTGGTGAATCCAATGGGCTTGTTAGAATGGCTGTTGGTCTAATGGTGGGTTTGGAAGTTGAATGGGGGTATTGTGCCGTCGAATAGGGTGGTTCATCGTTGGTTTATTTTTACTTCATTTCCCCTTTTTTGGTCTATGGTCCACCTAATTTGATATCTAGGGCTCTAAGTAATTCTTTTCTATGGATTTATATGATTTTACTAATTTTAGATCATAGTTTACTTTATCCAATTTAGAATCTATACTTTTGTTACTTAAATAGCAACTAGTTTTCCAAAGAAACTAGTTTATCAAAATTGATTTTTAGCAATGATATCTTCTGGGAAAATAAGTTTCAGGTATGATCTGATAATTTCAATTGCTTTGACTAGAATTTCAAGGATTTGCAATTTTAATCAAAACTTTCATGCAGGAGGTAGTTTGGCTGAAAAAATGCCTAATTTTCTAGAATTTGATTTAGTAAGAATGCACAAATTCTTGTAGTTTTATGTACACATAGGATAGTGTTAATTTTCAAAACAGATTGAGATGGATTGTGTAAAAGATCATAGTTCATATTGGATTTAGAATATGTTTATTTTACATTTCAATTTAAATAAAGGAAATCGTAAAAAAAATCTGCAGTTGAATTTGGTGTGCTAACCTATAGATGGTGACCTAAGACAGTTTCCTCTCTCCATTCCCACCAAGTCATCTTTTATTGGAGTGAATTATGAGGGAGGACTTGTAAGTTTACTTATGGAGTTACGGATTGATTAGGGTCTTCTGTCATAGAAACATTTTTTAATGCGATTTAAAATTTCAAATTAGGTAATACTTTTGATCCTATTATTTTTATTTGACTTTTCTTTTATAACTTAATTAAAATTTCCAATCATGTAATTATTATTGTCTCAAATTTTGGGTAATCAATATTTTATACGTCAGTGAGCCCCAGTATCTTCTAGTCTATTAAGCTATCAAGTTCTGTTCCTTTTGCTAATAAGTCTTTTTATATCTGTTCAAACTATCGACTGTTTCCCTTTACTTAACAGATATGTAATTTTTTTTGGGTCATAAAACAAGTATATAATTAACTCAAAGATCTTCAACTTCCTTTAGCGTTGAAGAATATATCAAGGCAAATTATTGAGTTTCTTATGCTCTCTCTCTAGTTGTTGATCAACACCGTGGAAGATCTGAAATCTTTTCGATATATTGCTGTTATAATGTGTCTAATATTTGGCCATTTTGAACTTTAACATAGCTTGTAATCACTCCAATAATTTGAATGACTGTTGTTGAAGTCAAGTCAAGAACTGCGTGAAATCGTGTAGGAGAATCATAATGTTTCAGTCTGCACAAATGCAGTGGAAATAGAGATTACAGGACATTCCTGTATCCAAAACCTATTGGCCAGTTCAAAGTATTTTATCACATTGACACCAATATCATATTTCTTCTTCTGCTGCTCATGTTGATCAGTTGCTTATTTTTTCTTCGCCTGTCTAAATAAGCTTTGGAAAATACTTCATTTTATGATTCCTACTAAGCAGAGATCAAATTTTGATGGCATTAGAAAAAGCTTGTTATTTTTATTGGTGTATTAAAATTATCATGTAACAGTCTGATGTGCTCAGTGATTGCAGGCCTCGAAAAGAGCAAACCCCACCAGTTTAGCACACAAAGCTCTATGAAAATGCGAATGCTGTAAGAGGAGGAAACTTCTTTTTCCTGTCATCCGCAACTAAAATGTCATAACAGAAGATTTGCTTTTTCTCATCATATGCCAGGCCTGGATGCTGGGGCCTCGAATGCTAAGCTTTGCCTAATCAGTATGCTCACATGCTGATATTATGACTCGAAGAATCCTTTCTGTAAATCTCCTCTCTTCAAATATATTATGGTAGATTAATTAGTACTTGATGATTGTAGCAACTATGCTTTCCTCCTTGTATAGTTGTATATTATCAGCCGGAGCATGCCAATTAGGATGGGGCGTATGTGTAGAGGACTTATAATGCCTAAGGATGTTACACTAGTTTCCTTACCCTGATTGCTTCCTTGGTTAGTGCCCAAAATTTTGGTTCCCCAGAGTAAAGCTGCTACATTAGATATGGTCCAGAGGCATGTCAACAAATTTCAGTAACTTTCAGCATAAGGATGTGCTTTGAGGAAACTTCATGGGAAGGATAATGTATAGACGTAGAAGGATTTGACTCCAACTTCGTGCAGCAGGAATTATGTTTACTTTGATACGATAAACTCTTATTATGCTTATGCTAAAGCACATATAAACATTACACTTATCATGCATAATTGCACATCTATCAGTTTAATACATTATTAGCTTAAAGGACAAATACATGGAGAATTACTAACATTTCTAGAAATGGGTCATCGATTTTTAAATGAGAAACAAGAAGATCAACTAAAAAATATTAATAATTATATGATCAACGTTTTGATGGTGCTCCAAATGGGTAATTCTCTAAGAATGCTATTCTAATTGATTGAAGGCATGCTCTTTACATGTTTTTCAGGCAATAATTTAGAACAAATCAAAGTGCTTAACCTTTATATAACCATGCTAAATAATGACAGCCATCTTATGTACGGAGCACTTTGGGGATAAATGTTTGCTGTATGTTTTCTCAATAATGTTCTAACCAATCCCTAATCATCGTAAAACACGTCAATGGTGGAATTAGTGGAAAACCTAATTCATATTATATGTCTGTGTTGACTCGTGATGGTTGAAGCATCGCCAGAACAGCATCGGGAGACGGTAAATATTCATTCGTAATTGTTACAATCCCAATCTAAACAAGCCTTTTGACCCATAAGGGAAAAAAATATATATATATACATCTGTGTGTGTGTGTGTGTATCTATTATTTAGAGAGAAACCTTAGGCCCCGTTACATTTAATTTGGGATCCAGTGGAAACTCGATCATTGAATCTATGCTCGTTGGCAACTAATCCCGGTAATACTATTCTGAGTCTAAATAAATATAACTACAGAAAATATGCCTTGAAAGTTCTACAATTGAAATCTTTTACTTGGAACTCGATTTCAGATTTTGCTTGATGAAAAGTAAACAGGTAAACTTAGGGTGCGATAAGGCGTTAAAATGTCCGTGTTTTTAACTTGTTAATTGATAGAATATAGCCCCTGTTTTTAATGGGTTTGTAGGTATGATTGACAAAAACTAATAAAGTTTTAGAAAGATGAGCCAAATGAAGATGAATTGGAGTATTTTAGTGGACACTGGTGATGGGCATGATGTGGTAAGTTTAAGTGTGGAGAAATTACTCAATTGAAGGGAAATTCATTAAAGTTGCATATCCAACTTGTGACAAAGGTAGCAATGGAAGCAAATCAAGAAAATCAAGTTGCAATAGAAATAACTCCTCACGTCACAGATGTGATCTTGCCTGTGACGACAATCTCCCCCTTGACAACCGCCGTGACCAAGTCTGTGAGGATGACTTTGGAATAGTGAGGAACAAGTGGATATCACCCTCCATCATGGCTATGACCTTGCTCGTAGTCCACGTCACGGCTGTAATTGCACTAGTGGTCTTGATTAACATAACATAATTTGGAGTCGAGAGCATCACTGCCATTGTACCGTTCGTGATCATGCCCATTGAAGTTGAAATTATTTGAACTTTGTTTTTGTAACCTTGAAGATCATGGCCCAAGTCACGAATGTGATCATCAGTGGGATTTCACGTTCTGTTTCCATTGTTTAAATTCTGATTGTTTATTATTTTATTTGTTTGACTCTTTATTTTTCATATTTGCCTTTAGCCGATTTGTGGGAGTATACAAGGATTACAATCTAGGGTTTATTGCTAAGGAAGAGAATAGTAAAAAAGAATGCACGAAGTGGAGCTTAAGTGTTGTTGTCCGATAAGTACAACCAATTTACTATTTCAAAATAGGCTGGAGAAATGGGCCAAGTTCATGGGCCTAAAGAGTAACAAGCCGAATATTATTAATAAATAAGGCTATTAGCCAAATTGCAATTATAAATATTAGTGCAATTGATCAGTACCATAATAGTATAGGGCTATCTTAATATTATCTTCTAGAAGATTGTTAATGATAATGGTGAGCTAGTCATTTATGTCACATTCCATCACCTGTACTATGTACTACCTAAGAGCATTTTGTTATGCATACAATATGTATAATACAGAAAATCAATTAGAAATATATAATACAAAATTGCTCCAAATAGACTTGTATTCGAGGCTTCTTGCATTCAAGTAGCTTTTGTGATTGTGAAATTAATCTTCTTTTTTCTAGTTCCTTGCATCATGTTATTAGCATTATGTTTAGGAACCTTTTGTCATCTTGAACATTGTGTTGTCTTTATGAACAATTGCTTATTGAATAAGATTAAGTTTTCTTCTCAAGATTATTCCTTATTGTTTTTTAATCATGTGTAATATCGGTTGATCGGAACAACTAGTTCAATTCTTTCTTTGGTGTCATATCCAAAGATTGATTGTTCATATCTTTTATTTTCAGTTTTTCATAAATCATAAAAACTAAAACCACATTACGAATCCTTAGATTGTAATATAACACTAGAACCATAAAACACGTGGATTCTCTAATTAGTATCACTAGAATTACTCAAAATTTATTAAGAGTGGAACAAATGCTAGAACCTTTTTCAAAATAAATCTTGCATTATTGTTGATAGTGATGGATGTGAGTTGATGACTATGAAGATGAAAGACAAAAGTTTTCCAATTGAGTGGAACGAGACAAATTTACGTACCTATAGTATTACTATTGATGAGTCTATATTACAACTCAAGAAGTCTAGCCATTTTGATTATACAACACCTAACCACTTGCATCATAAAGATAAAGTTTGTGCTAATAATGTTGATGATGTCCAGATAAGAGAAACAAGGTCAATTAATGAAATATACGAGAGATGTAATAGAGAATGTAGGAGCCAACATGCTATATTAAAGCTGCTAAAGAAAATGAATGGAGAGTTGCAATGAAGGAGGAGCTAAACATGATAAACAAAAACAAAACTTGGAAGCTAGTTGATGGGCAAAATACCAAAGGTAATTGGTGGTTGGAATTACAAAATCAAATATAATCCAAATGGTTCTCCAAAACATCCTATGCGACATGAAAGAATCAAATATACGAAGATGAAGTTTCGTGCAATTAGAGAAATTGAGAAGAACCACGAAGTTAATTTGGTGCATTGTTGTTCAGGATATTGGTATACACTCACTAAGACACTTTCCAAGTTAAGATCAAGGTTTGGAGTCTCCAAGAACATTCTCAAGGAGGAGTATTGGGTTATGAGAAATTTCCAGAGTCAATAGTTAAGGTATTTTTATACAATTTTCTATAATATTTAGTTGTTGTTGTTTCTCGAAATACTAATTTTCAATGTTTTGATTTTTCAATCGTTGACATGGTTGTTTCACCTACCATTACCTACTATGTAAGAGGCTTCTATAAATAGGTCCTCCTATGTGCAAAGTCAGAGTACAAAACACAAAAACATCTTCTCTATATATAAATTTTCATACAAACGTGTTATAATCATGGGTTGGGTCTTAAATTGTCTGTTTTATCTTTTGACAAATCAAAATTATTCCATGAATACTTAAATATTATAATAGCTTAAGCAAAAGATCAAAAAGGAAAAAAAAACATACACACACACATCACCTAAATACTAGGTTACATCAATTTTAAATACAAAATTTAGCTCATGATATTAGGGTAAGGAAATAAAAAAAATTAATTAAACCCAAGAATATGACAAGCACAATGCTAAATCGCTAAGAAGACATACTTAGAAAATATAATTTCTTCTTTTTTTATTTCTTCGACACTTTCAATACTTAAAATTGTATCTTGAAGGTGCGATCTCTTAGCAATATAAAATTGTGTTTTGAAGACATTAAATATAGTATTTTTAGAATATTTTTTAAAATTTTGATTTTTAAGATTTTTTCAATTTTTTTTCCCATTATATTAACAATAAAATTCCATCACAAAAACTAATTAAAAGTAGGATGCAATTGGGTGGGTTGTTATAAGGTTCCCAACCTACCCGATTCGCTAAAAACTCTATAGAGTTTTAGAGTCGGGTTTGGATATAAAGTGAAAACCCTACAAGATTTTAGAGTTAGATTTGGATCCTATAAAATACCCACATTTCATAATTAAAATTTAAAGAAAAATGAAACATTTAGATATGATTGTTGATAAGGCTAAATATGTCCATTATCTAATTCTCAGCCAAAATTGAACCGTTTTAAGGATGTTGTTGATAAATCTCAATCTACTTTAGATTATCTCTCTAGATAAGGCTAAATATATTGTAATATCTATTTACATAAATCCTAGTTTAGTTTTGAAAGATTAGTTTGATATATTTTTTTCATCATAGTTTGTATGAATCTTATGGATATTTAGACGTTGTCGATAGATTCTGATAAGACTTGCAAAAGATATCTGATTGATAGCTATACCAAACTGAATTTTACAAATCAAAACTATTCCATAGATACTTAAATATCATTATAGCTTAAGTTTAAAAAAAAAAAAAACAATAACAACAAAAGACACATCTCATAAACACTAGGTTACATCAAATTTTAAAATAAAAACTTAGCTCATGATATTAGGGAAAGGAAACAAAAAAAATTAATTTAAAGAAAAATCGCAAAAATCAAAATCTGTAAAAAATAATCATAAGAATATGACAAGTACAATGCTAGATTGCCAAGAACACATATTTTAAAAACACAATTTCTTCTTTTATATTCCTCAATCTACACTTTCAATATTAAAAATCTTCAATAACAATACTTGAAATTGTGTCTTGAAGATATTTTCTCTTAGCAATATGAAATAATTTTGAAGATTGGTTTCAAATATAGTATTTATGGGATTATTTTTTAAAAAATTATGGTTTTTAAGATTTATACAATTGTGTTTTTTATTTTCTTTTCCCATTATTTTAATAATAAAAATCATCACAAAAGTATATTAAAAGCAACAATAAAACCCGTGGAAATACGTAACGAGGGAGTAAGAATTCTATTTCTTTAACTATAAGTACGAAAACCTTGCATTTTCACTCTAGCTGACGGACGTGCTGCTTATCCTTTATTTCGGATTCGGACGCCTCTAATCCAATAGCCATGTGATGTGACCTCCTACGCTTCTAATTTGTTACTATCAAGACCCGTGATCGTATCGTAACCAAACTGTTCGATTCTTCTGCTTCGAGCCAGATAAAATGCCTTGACCCTACGCCACTTCGCATTGCTATTTCCTCAAAATAGCACATATATATACACATATATGAGATATTATCTTCTATTATTAGCATCCTATTGGCTTTCTTTATGTACTGTATTAACAAAAACATGTCTAAAAATATCAAAATTTTGTACTCAATGAGTATTATATACACCAACGTCTTGTACGGAAAATAAAAATCTATATCAGTACTGTTAGACATGAATACCAGATACGTCTTGAACGTTATAACTGTTTCAAATAAAATTTAAGAATTTTATCACTATTAATACTTATATACACCACGATTAGTATCATATGATGACATGATTAATAATGGTGATAGATATGCTGTTTAATAACAAATATGGAGAAACTTTGCAATTTGAAATAATCTATAAAAGTAGAGTTAACTACAAATTAGACTATTAGATCTATAATCAAAATGGTGCATGCTTTTGAAAAGCAGGCTATGTACCTTCTCAAAAAAAAAAAAAAAAGAAAAGAAAAGAAAGAAAAGAAAAGAAATATACTAAGGAAAGCTTATGTGTAGAACACGATAAGCCTGGTTAAACTGGGGGAGTTCTAGTGCCTTGACCAACATGTTGCCTAGGTTGTTGTGGTGAAGTTTCTTCTTCGTTCTCTCCAGAAATCTCCTCCAGTGAACGTCCCTTTGACTCCGGCACTAGTAAAGTGAACACCATTCCGAAAAAGTTGATCACAGCAAGTATTAGAAGTGTTTTCTTAACACCAATTCCATTAGCTGCATATAAAAACCCAAATGCACCTACCATCGCCCCTGCCTTCCCTGCTGCTGCAGATATTCCATGGCAGGTCGATCGTAGTCTTGCTGGGAATATCTCTGCCGGCACATGAATGTGGTTGCATTTGGCCCGAAATTTGCAAAGAAAAATGTGAAGGAATACAAGATAACGAAACCGATCCTATTGTCCGGTAAAGTCCAATGGTGGTACGGAAGGGCTAGTGCAAGCATGAATACCGTCATGAAGAAGAATCCCATCAATTGGATAACAAATCTTCCCATCTTGTCGATCAGTGCAACAGTAAACCAGTATCCTGGAACTATGCTACAGAGTGCAATTAGAGCCTGTGCCCTTGCGATTCGGTATAACTCTTCTAAGGCACTCATGGTCTTTGCATTTTGTATCCAACCTATATCGGAGAAAATGTCCTTTTGGAACAAGTTCTGGCTATAGAACGCAATGTCCAACAAGAACCATGTGCTTGTAGTGCCAAGCAAATGAAGCCCGTGTCGGCGAACAAACTCTTTGGAGAACAACCCGAAGTCATTTCCTTTAACATGTTGATCTGTTCTACATTTTCTTGTTCAGCCTCTAGATCTACTTGGAGAACTTTGGACATGTCGGATGCAGCCTGTTTGGCATCTTTAGCAACCAAGGCGGTGTACCTAGCAGTTTCAGGCATTTTCATCCTCCAACAGTAGGTAAGAGCAGCTGGAAGTGCACCAAACATTAGGATTAACCGCCAAACGTAGTCTGCTTGTGGAACGGTAGAAAGAGCTGGATTACTTCATAGGATGGAGCAGGATATGCAGCCTTAAAAGCTGCGGAGATTATAATAGCCACCATTCCACCTGCCAAATTTCCAAAACCCTGCATAGCAAAAACCGCAGCTATGAAAGCACCTCGGGTTTTCTTGTTTGCATATTCAGACATGATTGTAGCCGAAAGAGGATAATCTCCACCAATTCCAAATCCTAACCAAAACCTGAAGAAGCACAACGTTGCCATGACGCCTTTCGCATCATGACCAAATGAGAGTCCTGAAGCGATCGAACATATGACCATAAGCATAAGGGTCATGCCATAGACTCGTTTCCGCCCCATTTTGTCACCTAAGCAACCGAAGAATATCTGTCCTGCTAAAGTACCGCAGAAGGCAACACCATTCACGGCGGCGGAGACATTGGAAGGAAGAGATCCTGGAGCAGTTGAGCCTTCCTTGGTATAGTAAATGCGGCCGAGCAACTTTGTGACCAAAGATATGCAAAAGAGATCGTATGCATCGGTGAAAAATCCCATTCCAGCAATCACAATTGCTTTGAAATGGTACCATTGGGTTTTGGCCACATCAAGAGCATTAAGCACTTGCAATTGTTCTTGCGCCATGATCAGCTTCTTGACAAATTGTACCCAAGCCTTGGAACTGTTAAACTGGTTTAAGAAACAGAGATGAGCAATTTATTTCCAATTGGGTTTTGCGGGAAAGGGTGAGAACACGACAGCTAAATTTATTTTTAATGAAGAGTTCATTAACTTAGTAAATATTTATATTTTAATCATTATTTAATAGGACTAATACACCATGAAACTATTAAACAAAGAACAAAAAAGGATCAATTTGATAAAATTATATCAGTACCTTCTTACTATTCATCTAAATATGTCACGTATTACCAAGAATGAAGCTTTTTTTTTTTTTCCCAATAGAACACATTATAGGGGCAGAAAGTATCCGGTAGAGCAATCAAACTTCAAACGAAAAGCATGTTTGAGCAGGAAAAAAAAAAAAAGGTTGTTCATGACATATACACTCTGGCTAAGGCCAAATAATAAGCAGACAAGAATAGATAGCGATATTTGATGCAGTTCATAATGGAGGAACAGGACCAGCATGACTTACAATTGAACTCTCTCTATTTGTGAACTGCTGCTTTTAAGGTTTTGCTTAAATACCTAAAAAGAAAAGCTCAGAGTCTTATATTGGAATAAGTTTATAGGTGAGGATACATTGATAGAGAAGATTTAAACCAATCCAGGGAAAGATAAGAACAAATAAAAGAAGAAGATTATATCTTTCAAAAAAAAAAATATATATATATATATATATATTTTTAAAAGTATTTTAGGGTTCTTATTGAGCACATTGATTGTGTGTGTATATATTATATATTACATTTAATCCTACAGTCTATAGATAGTTTTGATTTAGAATTATTCAAAATAATAATTTGACCAAAAAGATTAACACTAAATGTTAGTAAATCATTTTGAATATGATATGAATGCTATATTTGAATTTCATACACACATATATATAGTATTTATTGGTTTTACGTGTTATTGATGTTATTCTATATTCATATATGAAATAATAAGCAGACAACGCACCTGTAATGCATGTGCAAATAAAACAATTCCAACACATATAAATTAAATAGATATATTGTTTTGATAGGTTGGAAGAGGATAACCTTAATTAGTCTTGAAAATTAGGAAATTAATTGCAAATCATAATTACAATTATTATTTTCCACAGGTAACTTCTTCATTTTGGGTAACTGCCATGCATAAATATGGTATCAAGCTTTAAGTATATAAAGATACATGCTTAGGCTAAAAAAGGAAAAAAAACTATATATATTCAACCCTATGAATTCTATTCAAACCCTATTTAATTTTATGATTTCAGGGATATAAAAATTATTTATACCCATATGCTAAAAACATTATATTAAAAACATATATACCAAAATATTTACACTAAAGACACCAAAAGGTCGTTTTTCTTTAATGTATAGATTATTGTTTTGAGAGTTGGAAAAAGACAATCTTAATTAGTCCTAGAATTTAAAATAATTAAATCATAATTACAATTGTATTTCCACAGATAGCTTCTCCATGTTGGTAACTGCCATGTATAAATTTGGCATCAGAGGTGTAAATCGATATATAAAGATACATGCTTAGGTTAAAAAAAAAAAGGCTATGTCTATTCAACTCCTATTCAATTATATTCAAACCCTATTTAATTTTATGATTTAGGAATACCAAAAATATTTACGCCCATAAGCCAAAAGAGGAAAAAACTACGTTTATTCAACTCCTATTTAATTCTATTCAAACCTATTCAATTTCATGATTTCAGGAATACCAAAAATATTTACGCCTATATGTTAAAAAATGAAAAAACTATGTTTATTCAACTCCTATTTAATTCTATTAAAATCCTATTTAATTTTATGATTTCGAGGATACCAAAAATATTTTAAGCAAAAAAGACTATGTCTATTCAACTCCCATTTAATTCTATTCAAACTCTATTTAATTTCATGATTTTAAGGATACTAAAAATATTTTACATCCATATACTAAAAAAGGAAAAGACTATGTCTATTCAATCCTTATTTAATTATATTCAAACTCTATTTAATTTTCATGATTTAAGGGATATGAAAATATTTTATGTCCATATGCTAAAATCATTATATTAAAAACATTACACTAAAAATATTTACACTAAAGATACCAAAGAGGATGGTTTTGCTTTAATATTATAGATATGTTCATTTAACAAAGTTACAACATTGTAATTGTAGCTGGGGTTGGTATTACTTATAACCTAAGAATCGCAACTCTTACTATATCCATAATTTTTTTATCTCTAAAGAAAAAGAATTTATATGATAATGACAAGAATATTACATGTATAATATACTTTCAAAAAAAATCCATAGAACCCAACTGTGAAAAAAAAAATTACAAGAATAGTGTCATTGTATTGCACCTTGAAGTCGGGATATAGAATTTGTATGTGTGTCGCATGTTCAACATGCAATACACATAAAACTATTTAAGTGTGCATCGCATGTTGATCATGCAATACACATATAAAGTTAGATCACATAACCAACATACGATATATCTCGACTTAAATTTTCGACTGAGTAGGTCACTATATCACATCTTGGTAGTGCAATACACATGTAAAATAGTATCTCATTTTCAAGATGTGATATGATGGTAATTTGGTATTTATTTTTATACAATTTGTATATTTATATAGTTTTTTTTTAAAATAACGATTGACACGTATTTCACTTTGATAATGACAAAAATAGTATTACTAATGAAAAGGTGTGTATAAGTAATAAAATATTGATTATTAATACTAAAAGATCTTTCTCTTAAAACTTATCTAAATCTATTCTATATCTAATTTTTATCTGCTATAAAAAGGTATAAATAATAAAAAAGATTCATTATTAAGACTAAATGATCTTCCTCATGAATCTTATCTAAACCTCTCCTATATTTAATTTGCATCCATTTTAAACTTTTAGTTTAAAAAAGTTAATAGCAAAATAAAGCACCAACTCAGCGTGTGTGAAAAAAATAAAAATATAATTAAATAGTTATTATAATACAATCAAATAGTTTTTTTTTTGCCGTTAATAAAAATAGTATTAAATCCTTCATGTTATACAATTAAACAAACAAAACATTAATCCTCTAACATATGATATCAATATGTTTTATAGTGAAAATATTTTGTATGATTTTGATTTAAATAGAGTGCATTTTATTATCTAATGTAAGTTTTTAAAAGAAAAATGGAATGAGAGAGTAATTATGTTTGAATTGGAGTTTAGTGCATGAGAGAGATGTGGGGGGTTATTATTTTGATAGTAGTTATTATTTTGAAAAAGAAAAAAAGAGAGAATATTAAGGAAGAAAAAATAGTATGCATAAAGCAAAGTAGTTACTACAGACTATAGGAGAGAAGAAGTGAGAGAGAAAATGGTGTGAGTAGAAATTATGAAAAGATCTTGAAGGAGGTAAAATATATTTTTTTAAATTTAATGAAGTAAAAAGAAATCAATTTTAATTTAAGGGTAATGGTTGGAAAAAAAGACAGCGAACCTATTGCTCTCATTTAAATAATATAGATGATCACGATGGTCACTGGAGTTTGGAAATTTAGGTAACTTAAAAAAAAAATCTTTAAAAATATATTTTATACATTGGTAAAGAAAATTTTAATTGGTATTTTTGTTAAAAAATGAATAATCTAAAAGGTAAATAAGTCTTTAATAAGGATTATTGGGTATTTAATTATACAAGAGGGCATATAACATATATGTACTTAATATATTCATCTTTGATTTTTTTTTTCTATTTTCTTTCAAATATATGCACTTGAGCGAGTGCTAATAAAATATTATAAAAAAAAGAAAAGAAAAGGTCAAAACAAACCCTACATTTTCATTCTTATTTTGAGCTGCTTTGACACGGTTGATGCCTTTTGAGCTAGTGGTTAATGATTGTATTTTTAGCTTTGGATGTTTGTATTTGACTTTATTGATGATACAATATCATATTTTTCCAATATATATGTGTTTGTATATTAACCAAGTTCACAACTTCTTCACCTTATGGAAAAATAAAGGGTTAGTTTACACTAAAATTCTTCCTAATATGATGAAGTTAAATGTGTGTGTGAGAGAGAGAGAGAGAGTAACATTTCAAACGTAATATACATACAAAAGATGAGGATCACGTTTTACTTATATAATAAAGTAACGGTGGTCAAATGTTAAATCACAAATAATATGCATGATATATATATATATTATAATATCTCATTTTATAGATGTGATTTTATAAGGGTTTTAGTAATTGATTTCATCCAACTTGTATATTGGTAATTTTTTTTTAGTAATAGCAGATTTGTGTTAACTTTATTTTTCAACTATATACAGTCTTCCATATTTTAAATAATTATCCTTTTTTGTAATGCAAGTACAAATGAGTTATCTATTTATAATATATAATTTTTGAAGCCTTCCCCGGCGTCATCTTCTTCCAAGTTAACTTTTTAATAATAATATTTTTTACTATTATGAAAAATTTTATTAATCTCACACATTTCCAAGACAACTTTTCCATATCAATATTTAAAAGTATAAGCATTTTGTATTGTCATATTCATTTAAACTCACACCTTTTTGTGAAAAAGATTAAATAAATAAAACGACTCTTTTGTAAATATAAGCATTCTATATAATGTTTTTCATTTAAACTTTTTAAATTGAAAAAAGAAATCTTTCAGAAATTAATAACCGTTAACAATTATCTTTCATAATGTACACTTTTAGAAGTTTTTCTATCATAAAACCTTCATTATTTTACATTTTATAATTCCTTTGTTTACAATACCTCACCAATATAATTTTTAAAAAGGCACATTTTACTGTAACTTTCATAACCCATGCCTTTTCAAAAAATTTAAATCCATCACTGATGACCAATCATGCTTAAAATACATTTAATAATAATCATTAAAAAAACACCTCTTATTGAAATAATGTCACTTCCAGTTGCAACTTTAGCAAGATGAGATACACAAGGACACAACTACCAATATCTACTACTATTAACTGGATCTACTTTTATTTGTATAAAAAAATAGAAATCAAAGTATGATAGTTATTTTTCTTATTTATTTTATTAAGAGCTTACTCTTTCTTTTCTTCCTCTTTATTCTTTATAACAACAAACAGTCCTTCCATGCTTTTTTTTTCCTCACATGCATTCAAGTATGTCATACGCTAATACTAAGTATACCAAAACGAAATAATTTTCAGTTTAGATCACTTATACAAATTAATTACTTATTTAAGATTAATATGAAAATAATTACCAATATACCGCTCCTAAATCATAACTTAAAAACAGGATATACGTAAGTTACAGTTTCATACCTATATTGTGAAAGGAAGAAAGGATATGCATGTTGTTTTCATACGTATATCACGATTGGTAATGATGATATACATGCTATATCGTAACTTTTTTAGGCGATATACATGTATCGCTTTTTATACATGCAATATAGCGATGATAATGAAACATTATATTACGTGTATATATCACGATTTACATATTTAAAAACATGTCTCATTTATCAAACGCTATTTTAATATGATACGTTAGTAATTAATTTCATTGGAATTATATATTGGTAATATTTTTCCACAAGAATCCTAGACATGTATTGAACTCATACCAAAAACCATACGGTTATTTTATTATTTAATCATATCAAAAGCATGATATCTTTCTCTTTGTCCCGTTTACACAACACATCTTGCTGAAGAACACATCTCACTTTTCCCTTGATAGCGCAGTCCAACACCTTTAACTTGTGCTACTTCTTTGTATCAACATAGGCATTGAGAAGCGTATTGGACAAAAATACGATATGCATGCAATTCTATCAAATATTAAATCAAACATTTTTTGTGCATGATTGGACATGTCAAATATTTTACTATGCTTTTTCCTTATTATTATTATTTTCCCAATTAGATAAACTAAAGAAATTGTCTACGATTTCTTTCTTTACCCATCAAATCGTTTATCTCAATATTTTTACCATATAATTTAAGATCTCTCCGTTTATAAATTTAGTATGATTAGTCCTTTCTTCACTTATTCATTTAATGTTTTTTTCTACGATGGCTATTTGTAAAAGATGATTCTATTGTCTATAAATTTAATATAATCAATCTTTTCACCACTTATTCATTTCATGTTTTGCTTTTACTACGATGGGTATTTGTAAAAAATTATTTTTTGTTATGCTATTTTTCTATTATGGATTACATCATTTGCTTGCACATAAAGTTATTTAGTATAATTTTATATTGGTGTTCTCTTTTTCCATCTTAATCAAATTCTTTTAGCATTTAAGTTAAATTTTTTTATTAGTTGTCTATTTTTTTGGCCTGAGTTTTTATTAGTTTTTTTAAAGCAGTTATTCATTTGAATATAAAACTATCTAACTTAACATTATAAGTTTTATGAGTGAGTAATGAGTTTGTTAAAAAAAAAAAGTGTAAGATAATGATTTGTTTCTTAATTTAAACAAATCTCATTAAGATATCCCAATCTTTTTAGTTACTAAAAGAAGCTATGAGTCGTATCGGTTCATGTATTTTGATCAAGATTCTTAAATATTTTTAATAATATTCGTTATATCCATATTAGGAATTGGTGGGGGAAAAAACCAATCAATTTCTTTCGATTAGTGTGTTATATGAAGAAAATTTCCAATTGTTAATATATTAAAAGATATCAATTTTGTTTAGAATTATTGTAACAAAAGGTAACTGAACTTTGGTAAAATGAGTAATTAAATACATGCATTTTAAATTGATCAATTCAATACCTAATTAAATTTCTCATAGGGGCTTTTGTTAGTTGTTACCTCTATGAAGTTTGTTAGTCCTCTTATCTTAGCTAGACATTTCAATGAATGACCAAGCAACACATGCCAATGTTAATTAAATGAAAAAAAAGGAACACTATTTCTTTAATATTTGCAAAAATAATAAAAAATAAACAAAAACTAAAACGAAGAAATTCAAAAGAAACATTAAAAAAAAAAGAAAAAACAAAATAGAAAGATGAAAAGAAAGAAAGAAAATAAAAGTTAAAAAGAACACTCATCTTTTTCCTCACACCTACTTTCACTCTTTACCTGTTATACAACCGAAAATTATGCATCTAAATCACTTTAACAAAATTTCAAATTATGATAAAATCAAAATTCTAAAGAAATTCAAAATTTATATAGTTTGAATTTTACACATTATGCATGCTACTAGAATGTTAAAACAATCCCAAGGCCATAACCTATGCTTTAGCATCTAGACGCTTTGATACAAACCTTGATCACCATATAATTAGGTCCATCTATTTAGGCTAGCATGTAAACTTCATGTCCTCACGTCCAGACACTAGCTGCAATGCAGTTACTTTATATCATAAAGTCGACACAACTTCAAAGAAATGTTCAATATGTTTCAAACACACTTAACAGCTTCAAAGTCATATATACATGCATTGCACTATTTAATTTGTATTTTAAGTAAAGGGAAATGTACAAATTACCCTTATGAATTTTTACTAAGTATGAATTTTCACAAGAATGACTAACTTGATCTTCTTGTTCTTGATCTAGGGTTTCAAAGCTTAGATCCAAATTCGTGTTAATACAAGAAAAATTGAAGAAATTGGTGGTCACGGAGTATCCAAAAAGGTTCTCTAAAAAAGATAAATGTTTTCTAATAAATTTATCATCAAAAAGGGGGAGATTGTTAGGTTCTCTCAAATATTAGTTTTGATTATAACAAAAAGATAAATATTTTATAACAAATTTATTTAGTATGTAGTCATCAAGTTGTAAATTTTAATCATAGTATGGTTAGAAGCTCTATGAATTTTTTTTTTAAATAAAGATCCAATTCAGAAACTACTTAGAAAGTTTTTCAAGAAGATAATGTCACTCAGAAGGTAACTTAGAAGGAAGATATATTGTTTGAGGAGAAGATAATAATGCTTAGAGAGTAACTCAGAAAGAAGACTGTTATATAGATAAAATTAGCAAAATTACGAGTAACAAACTTCAGATAGAGTTTTCTTTAATTTGAGGACCCCGCTCCAAAGTTGAGTGTATTTAAGTAATACATTCAATTATGTTCCACAAAGTTGGTTAAAATATCCAGAGGATTCCAATTATTCATTTCATCAAAGCGTAATTATTAAAGTTCCAAGTTTGACAACAAGTTCAAGTTAAAGTCAAGTAGAAGAAATTCAATCTCGTAGAAGAATATGGACGATAAGACACAATCCTAGTTTATAGAGATATGTGGGAAAGGTTATCCACAGATCATAATCAGATTAAGAAATGATTTTGAATTCAAGATAAGTTCAAAAGATATTTTCAAACGGGCACACAAATTTAGGAAACAAACAACCAGATTTATTTCGCTAGAAGAACTCTGACCAAAAAAAAAAAAAAAAAAAGGAAATCACGTCACTAAAAAAGGAGCACAAAATTAGGAACAAGGCTTATCTCAAAAATTTTCAAACTACCATCCCATCTAGCTATTGAAGACAATAAGATAAATACAATAGCAAATGTTCAAAATATATATATACACACACACATGAAAAAAGAAGTCCTCTATCTCTTTCTGTGAACTCTTCATCTCTCATCTATGGTAAAGTCTGTTAATTAAATTTCATTCTTGCACAAAAATCTTGAGAGGATTCTTATTCTTTATTCTTCATTTGTTTTTGATAATTTATGTGAGATAGATTACAAGTAGACTCTGAGTTCAGAGATAGTTAAGGTTTAGCATGAAGTCTAATAGAGTGGATTGGGATACTATTCGTAATAATTTTTTATTAGATATAATGGAACATACCGGTGAGGAATACTGGGTCCTCGGCTTGGAGCTGGAAGAGATGATTAACACTTAAGGCAGAACCTCTATAAATCATTACGCGAACTTCTCTTACCCTTTTCTTTATTTTTGTGCATTTAATTACTTATTGTGATTGCAAAGCAAATTCAAAGCCATACATTATTATAATTAATTGGGGTAGTGTTTAAAGTTTAGAAAAATGAAAGTTAAAGTTTTTGTTTTAAGAAACCAATTCCCTCGCTCCTCCTCCCTTGTTACTTTTTAGGACCAACAACTGGTATTTAAGCAGATCTCTCTTGCTTAATTGAGTGATCCATTTCATGATGGCTGAGAATAACATTGCAATCAATCAAGCTCCATATTTTGATGGCACGAATTACTTGTATTGGAAGATGAGCATGCCCACTTATATTAAGGCT